>JAWMRC010000089.1:39348035-39391599 GCA_035584755.1 Thripadectes ignobilis
CTGACAAGTCCTGGCTTGTTTCTGGCCGGGCCTTTTCAGGCCTATGCTGCCAGACAAGCCTTGACCAAACTGCAACAGTCCTACTTTTTGGGGTTTGCCATGGCCCCCAAGGTGAGCAGTCTCTGTCCCAGTTGGGAGTTGAGGGACCTGCCACAGCCTGCTCTGGATCTTCATGCAACAGTTCCTCCTCCCTGTAGGTGGAAACTGTGGTGCCAGGGGAGCTGCTGGGACCTCCATGGAGAGCAGTAGATGAGGTGTGGAGGCAGTCCTCTTCAGCTCCAGCAGGGCTGCTGGACAGGGCTGGGCCAGACCCACTTGGTTAGGCAGCAGGATGGTGGCGTCCATGGAGTTTTCCTCCTGCTCCTCAGCAGCATGACCATCCTCCAAGTCCAGCAGACAGTGGGCTTTCTCATTGCACTGTTGCAGACAGACATCAATAAGGTTCTTTACAAACTTTGCTGTATGGTTTTTGGGCTGAACTGCAGCTGCTGGGTCAAGAAATCTCTGCTCAGCCCAAAGCAGCACAGGGTGAACATTACAAAGCCTTCTGTGAGTACCTGCAAATGCCAGTTCCCAAATGTTGTCTCAGTTTCCGACATATCCAGGGAAGAAGGCACTGGAGGAGAGCTGGATGGTCATGCAAAAGGCATGCCCAAGTGTGTGGCTGGAGGCCACTCAGAGGAGCCCTGGGCAGCTGGTACTCCACAGGCCCTTGAGCTGCTGCTGCAGGCCTATGAGAAGCTGGATGGCCAGCAGCTCTTCCTGCCTGGTGGCCAGTGACCAATGACACTGTAGATGGTATGACAACGTGTTCCTCAAAGTTGTGGTCCACCACCACCAAGTGTGTGATGGAGAGGATCTCTGTCTTGCAGAGAGGGCACTTGGGCTTGCTCTCAGCCCACTGCAGTAGGCACAGGTGGAGGTATGGCATCACATAGACAGCACTGTCTCATCTATCCAGGCATATGGGACATCATCCAGCTCCGTGGCCATGGTCATTGCTGTGCTGGATTGGTGGGAGCTGTGAGATGCTGAGTATTGTTGAGATGCCCTCTCTCACTGGTGCTGCAGTGGGTGTCACACTAGAAAGGAACAAGGTGCCAGGCTCATCAACAGCATTGGGGAGGGATGGAAATGCCTAATGCCTCAAGAAGTAAAACCAACCAGCTTCCCTGAGTGATTTCCTCTTCCAGCTCACCTCTGCTGCTGAGTGCACTTCTGGTTGCCTCAGCTGTCTGAACCTATCAAGACTGAAGAAGTTCCTCTGATCGATCTGGGGTTGGACACTAAGAGCTGCAACAAAAAACTACACCTCAAACAACACTGGCATCAAAGGCTTTGCTGAACACTCCAAACCTCACCAATTGACTCAGCTGGAGTCCAGGCACAAGCTGACTGGGAGAGAGTGCCCAGATATAAGCACTGAGGTCACAATCTGTCACTTGGGAAAAGTCACAGTCATCACTAGGCAACATCACAGTATGTCACTCAGGGACATCTCAGACCGCTCCTTGGTGACATCAGTCACCTTGGAAACATTACTACCCATTTCTAGATGAGATCACAATGGGACATCCTCACCCAGGGTGCTCACCCCAGCAGCACTGTGGCCCCAACACATCAGTGTTACTGCAGTGCCAATGCCAATGCCATCCCTCCATCTCTTGTGTTGTGCTTGTTATCAATGTTTCATGCTAGCCACTGAGGCCTCATCCATGTCTTCTGCAAGCTCCATCAGGTTGCTCTGACTCATGCAGCAAGAGGGCTCAGTGGGTAAGATCTCATGTGTCCTGGGTTGCAAAAAAATTCTGGTATCCACCTTTAGTCTTTTCTCTCTCCCTCACTTTTTTACTTTTTTACTTCTTTTTTTTTTTTTTTTTTTTTTTATGTGTATGTGTATGTGTGTTTTACCTTTGTTGAAGAAATTTGGCTGCTAGTAATTACTGACTCAAACATTGACCACCTGACTATGACAGCTTGCATGTGAATGTGTGAAATCAATTTTATTTTGAAATAAAAACCTCTCCTCCTTGTTTTGAACTTTGCAACATTACTGAGATTTTTTTATTCAGTTTGCAACAGAGATTTTGGGCTGGAATGCTCAGAATGTCCCAACAGGCCCTCATAAACTCTGCCTAGAAATCAGTGGTGCAACAGGATCTAAAAAGTTAAAGATCAGATTACTTACCATATCACATGGCCCTTCTCCTTATGCCAATTTTCATGCCAAGTGTGTAATTTACTATAAAACTTTGTGGCATTTGCAGACCTACTGATTTTGCCATTCCTTTCAACTATGAGCATCTATGAATCTTGAGTGGTCCCTTCCCATTAGGGTTGACGCTTCTGGATCAGGCAGCTTCCACGCTGTGTACCAAACAATCTGGTATTAGTCTGTTAACAAGACAGAGTTCTTCTCTGTCTCCTGTTCATCCCTAAATCTCATCATGCCTCCCTGAGTAGGATGGTGGAGAAGAGCATGAAGTAAGCTTCCCTGGATGTTGTCAGAAGTCAGGGGTAGAGAAGAGGAACTGAATTTTAGGTAGAAAATTAAATGCAGAATTTTTCTAAGGCTGCATCATAGGGTTTTGGCTTCACAGCTCTTTCTGGGAGTTTCAGCCAGGTCACTGAACTGGGGTCCTGCAGGTTTGCAGGGAGCTGATTCAATACACATGAAGCATCACAATGTAACGCCCAGAGAACAGGTAAAGCAAAATAAGTAACAAAGAGTAAAGTGATATTAACATACAGAAAAGCAACATAAGAAACAGTATTTTACACGTGGGCTAAACCAGGAAACTTTTGTTGATAAACACTTCACTGATTACACTGCTGAAACTGAATGTGTTGTTATATGTATATGTCACAGTCCTGCTGTTTTTCAGTAGAAGTAAGAGATGTGTAAAAAAAATCTGACTCAGATATCAGTACTGATTTTTGATTTTTGCAAGCATCTAATGCAGGTCCTGCTAACTTACATGAGCAGGGTACTTTTCTATTGGAAAACTGTTAATTCAGGTTAAATTAAATGAGCATATACTGATCTCTTGAACACATGGATAAAACTGGTGGGCACTAAAGCAGCCAATTAGTTGCAACTGTGATTTGCCCTACAAATATTACATATTTGATTTCAAAGAGTTAAAATTGATAAAGCTTTTGGGATTTTAAACACAACATGCAGTAAAACACTTCCTACTCTCACATCAAGAGTAGATGTAATGCTGACAACTAACAGACTCTTGTATGCAGCAGACTCCAAACTAGCTTCTCCCACTTGGCACAACAGATGCTTCAGCAGTTTCCCTCCCTCCATCTGCTTTCAGGCTTTTCAGGTCAGACAGAAATCTGCCTCAGACGGCACCTTCCAGAAGTGCTAAGGCTTTTGCTCCAGGACTGCAGCCCCCTTAATCTGCATATCATGAGGTGGCCTCTCTTGTATCCCACTCAGGTGGGTGTTGCACTAGAACAATGGATCTCGTCATGCATTCCCATGGGAACAGAGGAGTAAGGGTGTCAAGAAGAGCCCAAACGTTTTTTGAATTTGTTTGCTTTTTTTTTTTTTTTTTTTTGGTTGGTTGGTTTGGTTTCAGTTGGGTTGGTTTTTTTTAATATTTAATCTTGTCAGTAAACACATTTAAATTCCTCATTCCTTTTAAATTTATATTTCTGTGAAAAACTCTTATTACACACTGTTGGTTACAAAACTTTTATATCCTAAGTATTAAATAAAGCAGTAGATGATCTTTTCAGTCATGCTGGGTCCTGTACATGTGTAAGTTTCATGTATGAAGTATAGTATGCTGTAGGGGCCCTTAGGTGAAACAAGCCAACTCGTCAACTGGAAAGTGTAGAGATACATCAGTACTTTGTTATTATAATCATTAGGGACATCTTTAGTTTGAAACGGTCACCCAAAAAGTTAGAATTAATTATGAGTACTTCATTTCCTGAAGTCTCATTTCGTTGGGGTTTTTTTTTCCATTTTTCCAATTCTATTTTAGGAAACCTTGAAAATGTGTTTGAAGGGTTTTCAGATTAATCCATATTTTTAAAATGTGGAATGCCACTAGTATGGTTTGGCACGGCAAAAAAGACTTAAATTATAGCATGGCAAAAAACTTGTACAGGGTAGTTGATATGTGTTGTAACAGCTTCTCCCTTAGCAAACCTTTCATGCAGTGCCTAACCTCCGGCACTTGGGGGTGTCTTCTGACAAAATAATGTGTCTCGGGCTTGCTGCAGCACGGTTAAAATTGCAAAAAGTAACACTCTTCAGTAAAGGTCATGGATGTTGTATGGGAATTTCTTCTGATACAATCAAGTAAGCAGTCCCAGGAGTCAGCTAAATCTGGCCGCTTGTTTCCACAGTAGATTGGTCAGGGCATGTGCTGAGAATGTATCTCTGTGATTGGCAGGGGATGTCACAGGCTACATGTGGTATTTTCATCCAAAGCTAAGGATTTGACAGAATCTTGCTTTGCATGTGTGTAGGGTAATAGGCCAATTTAAGGCCCTGATGACCGTCCTCATGGACAGGGACACACCTCAGCACCTTGGGGGTGCAGCCCCATAAATCTATTGTCAGAGGATAATGGGTTACACAAAAGGGACAAAGAGACCAAATGGCTTCCCAACAACAGACTGATAGGCTTAACAAAGGGTGGACTGTTATGGAAACAGCACGGCCTTTCCTTGCAACACCTTAAGGGAACAAAGGAAACCTACCCTCAGGCCTATGTCATCTATGTCACCCAAAAAGTTATTATTGACTATAGTCACTGAAACTGCCGAGGAGAATAAGTATAAAAAAGAGATCCACATGAGCAAAATCAGAGAGAAGTTCCATCATCTCTGCAGGGGTAACTAACAAGCTGCCTGGTCTCCTCCCACTCCTTCGGGCACTGTAATGGTAAGCAACCATTTACACTGCTTTTCTTTACCTTGATCTTATACTTTATGCCTTATGCCTTAAACCTTATACATTATGCCTTATACCTTAGACATTACCATCTTTCACTGTTAAGCCACAGAGACCTTATTTACTAATTGCACTTCGCTATTTTTGACATTGATTTTACCTTGTCCTACACCGTGTAACTTACTGGGTATATATCTTAATTTCTATTCTTCTTTTTTTTTTTTTTTTTTTTTTTTTTTTTTTTTTTATCCTACACTGTACTTTATTGCCGACTCGTTGCGCATGGTTTGCTTTAAGGTGTGTGGTACCTTATCTCAGTGAATTAAAATGTGTGTTAGTGGGAAGCAGCTATATTCTTTCTTTTTTTGCTGTGTGCTAACAAGTGTGTTTAGACTTTATTCTACTCTTTGTAAATTGGTCTGTCCTGGAGGAGGGGTTGCTTCAATTTTGTATTGCGGCTTAGGTCATTGTGTTGTTTTGTAGAGCATACATCTGGTTTTTGGGGTTCTGTTGTTAGTTAAGTGCAATTGTGCAGTTAAATGTTATCACTGGCAATGCGCACTCTACAATAGTTTGTCACATACTTGTATTAATAAAAGTTACTTCATGAACTGCTAGAATTAGTCCCGTTTCTTTCTGGTGCTGGCAGACTCATAACTTGTAGGAGAACTTTATGGAGAAGGTTTGCCATTGCTATTAAATGCAGTCCCCATATTTGGGTATCAAAAGTCCTGTCCATCACAGTGAATCTGTCTAGTGAAGGATCTCTCAAGGTTGTAAGAAAAATCTTTTATTCAATTTAGTTAGGATACAAATATCTGTGAGATAAAGAAATTTTGCAAAAAGAAAGTTTTTATTTCAGCAAGTGCTGGGTGCCCTGGTCACGGAGGTCCAAAAGGCACATGCCCACCCCAAAAATCATGCTTTTTATGTGCCCCTAGGGTCCTGCCTTGTTAGTATAATGAGAGGAGTGGGCCTCTTCTTCTGATTGGATTTGGCATGCCCCCCTGTACCGGGAGACAGGGTCTCCTGGTCAGAATGACCACCTTCTTCTGCACACAAGAGCTTGCCATGTGGCAGGGCCCATTTCAGCCATACCTTTATCTATTTTCATAATTCCCTATCCCCCAATGCGAATTGTCCCTGGCATCAGTTCCAGACAGGACCTGGTACCTTACAACTTCCACAAAATGCCTAAAGAAGATAATTCCTGAGTTAATGAATTATTTACTTGAAATAAAACCATATTCTTTTATTTCCCACAAGGTGACGTGTGGACAGATTGTTTTGGGCTTTAAAATGCTTTATTGTTCTGGGGACACTGATAGCTAATAAAAAGTATATTAATACAGGTGGGACAAGAAATCTGCATTTTTGCCCGTTTTTCACGTGACACATGTGTCTCCTGTAAAAGTGTTCAGCACATACTAGGCACATTTTTCCTTATGGATTGACCCACCCTTATACAGTTTCCCTGTTCTGCATCTTCTTTTGCAGTAGAACAGGTCATGTAGTTGAGACTACAGTGCGGCAAATCCAAATGAACTCCATTTGCTACAGCAGCATGCTCACATCTGTATATTAATCTTGTGTCACAAGTCGTATTTCCCTTTAGGCAAGACGGATGAGCTCTGCACAAGGTTACCTTCTGTCACAATGGCCAGAGGCTCAATGCAGGGCTTTTCTGTTTGTATAGTGTCTTCACACTTAAGTCATAGGTAATGCGCAGGACAAATATGTGCTGAGTAGCATTTACATCAATCTGGTAGCTTGAAACCACCTTAAGATTAGTGTAAACTATCTTTTTAAGATCCTGCCTACTCCCAATGAGCATGGAGTGTCTGGAGTGCAAACAAGATAATCTCTTGTATCCACTTTTTCTTACGTCCTTATACTTTGTAAACTGTTGCAAAGTTTGTTGAACCTGTGAAATACGTAAAGGATATGCTGTAAAAAATCCCGCTTTGTTCAAAAGTGGAAAATCTGCCCTGCTTTCACCAAAGTGTCAGAGAGGATGAGAAAGTAAGATTTTACATTAGCACTGGCCCATGTACCACACAGGCTGGGGCATGTAGCACACATCCTTGCTGCCATGTAAAATGTTAAGTTTTTCTTTCTCTCCTTCTGCTCAGAGAGAAACAAGAAACACTGAAAATCATACTGCACACTGGTATACAAAGTGATCCAATGTAGACATACACAGGAAAAATAAAGCCTGTAGAACCATCGGTTTGGTCTCTAGTGATAAGTTCTTAGTTTCCCAGCAGCTCTTGACAGAGCAGTCCCTGGCTCCAGGACAAGAGGGATGACCATACTAGCTGAACGTCTGTTCCCCATCAAGTGCTGCATCCCGCAATGACTACAGAGGCAAATACGCAGTTTTGCAAAGCAATTCCTTCATTACTGAGCTCTTACGTTAAAGGTTTTCCCCCAGGCCCTGGCTCTTTCTGTTGCTCCTTTTCAGAGTTTCACAGTATCATGTAGGCCAGCTGTCTGAGAAACATTTAGTCCTGTTCTCAAGGCCCGTGAAGGTTCTGGCTGCATACTTGTGAATTTATTGTTGTTAGCAAGATCTCTGACACGAGTTGCTGCCCCTCACTTTGCTTAGCGCTTCTGTTAAGACTGATATAAAGAGATAGTTGTTCAAGAGAAGCAGAGCCCAAGGAAAAAGATAATTAGGTGGAAGTGAAACTTCCGCCCACAGCCACAAACCAACTGAAAACAAATAATTTCAAGATTCACCTTCATCTATGTTACTCATTTAAACAAGCTAGGAAACATTCCTTTTTTCTATGAAAAGGCAAATTCCTTTCAATTTTTGCATTACTTCAGATTAATGTTTCATCTATTTTCCACATATTAGGGGTATTTCCTTTAAGAGATTTATCAGTTTGTAGGTATCTGCTTAAATCCTGGGTAATTTTCTCTGTTTATATTTTGCTCTGGTTTTATATGGGGAATTACTGCTGTCCCTTACTTTTGCTTCTGTCTTTAGATGTCACATCCACATCATCTTTTATATTGTTTAAAAATAGACTTATATTTGTATTTCAAATAAAGCTCTAATTCCATAATTAAGTCCTTCACAGAACATTATTTTAAACCTGTGTTCTTCCCAATACACTCAAATCTTTGAAAGTCAGAGTGATATCTTGACTGCCCAATCTATTGAAAATGCCTGTGTTTTCAAACTTGCAAAAAGATCTAAGTTACCAATGTCAGCAAGGAAGGGTCTGGGGGAAAAAATTGAGAAAGATCTTATTATTATTAGATAGCAAGATAAAACCGTAAGTACAGAGAAACTCTTCGTTGGTTCAGGCTTATGATCAGAAACCCAGTTATACCATAAAGACAATAGCCCTGGTCTGAAGTTCACTGGTAATAACAAAAATCTTACCATTAATTTGTAGTAAAGCAGAAATTAAAAGGAATGCGTATTTTCAGAGAAAGAGGAGAAATGTACTTCATCAGTACTTCCTGGAAATCTAATTACTTTCCCAAGTCATGTAACCTACTCTGAAAAAGTAAACAACTCAAGGTTTGTCTCAAGTAATAGAGTGGAGTGTATTAAAAAAAACTGCCTAAATCACTTTTGGGCAATAAACCAATTGCTGAGAAGCTTTCTCAGGTGAGCAGCATCCTTCTTGGGACTTCACTCACACTCACCAGGATGATGAAAAAGTCAGCTTTGTGTTACTTGGCACAGGATGATATGTGATCAAGAGCTCACAGACATGTTATTTTAACTGCACATACATTTTTCACAGTTGTTACTAAAAGCTTATATTCATAGCAGGCTTTAATTAGTGAACGATAGGATATAAAAACCTCATTTTGTATTTTATAACCACATAATGTCTCCATGGCCTTCCAGCATGGCTCAGCCTATTCTGTGACAGCTCCTGTGGCAGCTGATGGGGGATCCTCTCCACCCCTGTCCCCCCCTCACACGGCCCTCCGGGGTCCCGAGATGTGACGGACCACTCACACACACGGGGGAGGCAGGAAGGAAAGAGGATTTTATTCACAGGGACATCGGTTTTTATAGGGGTCTGCCAGGGGGTTGTGATGTCACATCCTGGACAAGGGACTGGGGGGCAGGGACAGGGTTACAGCAAGGGAGCAGGGGGCAGGAGACAGGGGAGGTTTTCTCACAGAAACTTGCTTGACCAGTTTTTCGCATACTAATGATGGTGTTACAGACAAAGACAGGGAAAGGCAGACTCTATTTTACAAGGCATGATTTTAAAACATGGTGACCTTTATCATCTTCCGAGGCTTATTGCTACAAGCTCCCACTGCATTTCCAGGGATCTCACTGAGAACTCAATGGAATTGTACTTGGTGAGGGGTTTTGTCATACCTATGATGTAATAGAGATGCATGATACTTGGCTTGAAGGATATGAAATACCTATGCCATGGATATAATTTTCAACTTGTAGCAAAATTGACCAAATGCAAGCTTCAGTGTTTGCACAGGTAATCAGAGAGCTAAGCCATGGACTCTTAAGAAAGAAAGGAAGTTTATTTTGGGAACACTACGGAGCTGCCAGAACTCACAGCTGGGTGGCAAAAACCACACACTGGCTGCAGGTCTTCTTGACGGTATATATCAAGGGGTTTTCTGGCCTGCGCAGTGCTGCTTTTATGAACCGTACTCTTTCCCTTCTCCTCTTCCTTTCTCCCACTTTTGAGTAAAGGAATGCTCCTTATCTAGCTTAGCCAAGGAACAGCTTCTGAGGAACAGACAAGGAGTGGTTGTTCTCATACATTTTCTCAACACATGCTTCTGTTAGCCACAGCAGGTTTCTTGAGCAAAGAGAAGTTTCCAGACCATTTACCTCCTCAATCATTTCTTGTGCAGGGCCCCTCAACCCCCACACCAGACAAAAGAACATGTGTTACATTTAATGATGAAATAAAAGACAGGAACCTTATATACCTGTTAGTTTAGAAAGGATAGAGCTAAGTGGATCATCCTACTGCTTTTCTTCATTCATTTTTCTTTTATTTATACAATATATATATGACAAATCTCCCATGGCTAGAAAAGGGTCAAGGGCAAAGTGATGCCCAGACCTTCCCATAGAAAGGAGGACTTTTTATAATTTGAGATACAGGAGTAATTATTGGTAGACATATCCAAACCAGTCTTCCAAAGTAAATATGTTCTTTGCATGAGTAGTGTAACTTTTCATGAGACAAGACTGAAATACAGAATTTCTTAGCACAGGAACTTGTTTTTGGAGAAAAAAAAAATAAATCTCATACCATTTTAGGAGATCAGAAAAGTAATGAAAAAACAACCATGACAGGCACTCCAGGATGGTCACAACAGGGTCTCCAAGTGACTTGTCTAAAATCAAGCTGAAAACGTTATCCCCTCAGCTAAAAGGGTTTGTACAGGACAAGCTTTCCTGAATCTCTCTTAACTTGGAGGCTGCTCAGTTCACTGAAGCCACCAGGCACTCACACTGCCAAGATATTGCCTGTGGGGGCCGAAAGGACAAGGAATGCAGCAGCATGGTGCTGTTTCTGCTGTGGTTTTCTGGAACCAAGAACTCAGATGGGAAACAGAAGGACTTAGCAACTTATTCATAAGGAAAAAAGCTATCTGTTTTACAACAAGACAGCTGAAAAAAAGCCTAGTCAGACATTGGGAAGCTGTGGAGAGGCCAGAGTATCTGTCCTGCCCAGAAGTTAAATTATCACCCCAAATTATTGCATGTGTTTATTTATCCCCCTTTAAAAAGACTAAATTTTTAAAACAAAATTCTTAAGAAAAATGTGGAAGCTGAAGCAGGGAAGGGACTGAGACTTTTTTAAATTAAACTTTGTAAGAGGAAAAGCAAATTACTGTGGCACATGCCCAAATCTGCAGTGAGCCAGAATTGTTGTGACTGACCTGTCCCATGGCGTGCAGTTCCCAGCAGTGGAGGGTCGCTCCAGATGCAACCAAAATGAAGCAGATGCAGGATCTAGTGCCACCTGACAATCCAAGCTCTCGGGAGTGATGAAGAAGAGCCACATCACATAAAAACCAAACCAAGGCAACAACCAAAAAAAATTCCCCAGAAACCAAACCAGACCAAAGTCAAGCAAAACCAAACAAATTCAGACAAAACATTTTAGTCATTTGCATCCTGATCTCATAGTCCCATTAGGAAGATGCCTGCAAATAATTTGAGAACTGTGGGTTGTTCACCAGTGGAAAGGAAACAAGAAAAATCTTGAAAGCATTGCATTCCAGACAGAGAAAGTTATCAAGAGTACTCAATGAGTATTCCTTCTCAGTCCTTTCCCTCAAGACAGACAAATGTGACGCTGGAAAACATTTATAAGCTTCTAGCATGCCCCATTATGTCAGACTTCAGTTGTTAGAAAAAAAGAAAAACAACATTCAAGAAAGACAAATAACCATCACATTCAGTTTAATTCAGTGTGAATGGGTGTTTACTGCTTTAGTTATCTGCCAATACTGGGGGAAGAGAGAAAAAAAGGAAGGACAGAAAGAAAATATTGAGGAAAGCCTGGATTAAAAAGGAAGAATCTTAAATCACAAAACAAGTGTGATCACTGCATGTAGGCAATTTGACACACTGAAAACTATACAGAAAAGGATAATACATTAGTGTTGTTTTCAGACTTAGATAAAATTAAGCTCTCTCCTGATGGAGAGTTGAGACATCCTCTAGCTAATGTGGTGCTTGAACAACTGCTATCAAGTGGACTACAGAGACACTCCGTGCTGAAAAACTGTCACCTGAGGCTTCATTCTGGGTCGGGATGTTGCTGTTTCTCTGATGTGTGGGCAACAACATGATTCTAGTGACATCAGCTAGAGCTTTGCTCTAACACAGAAAAATTATCTGTCACCAATATACTCAGATGACAAGCTGTTTCTTCTCTTTCTTGTCATAACTATTTAGGAAGGAGAGAAAGTATTATGTACACAGAACATGATCAGTTACATGGACTCTGTTTCGGGGGTAAAACAAAATTGTTTATTGTAAGCACAATTTCAATGTATATAGCGTTATTACAATTAAGAGGCTGGGTTATGCTAAACGGGGGATGGATCATGGTAACCAAGAGAATACATTATGTTAACTAGGAGAGAAACGTGTATCTAGAGTTAATCCATTATTCATGAACACAAGGGTAGGGGGAACAATACTTGTGGTCAGGTGAGTTTTGGTGTGGGACAGAGAATACACAAAACTGCAAATCTTGTCAAATGCAAATGGAGTCGCTAGGTCTGGAGATGGGTCAGTGTCTGCAGGCCTGATTAGTTCTTATCTTCCCAGGAGGCATCCCGTGTTTTGGTATTTGCCCAGGGCTTTGCTGACATCCCTGTCAGACACTTTTGGGAAGCTTTCTGCATTCTGGTATTTTTCAGTTTTGTATTCCTACATCAGTTAGTCTTGAGAAGGGCTGTTGTTCTCACAAGTCCAAGACTGTTTAGAGAACTGTGTTTGTATTCTCACTCCCTTTGTACCCAGGCAACATTTCCTGCTTTTACAATGTAACAGAAGTATGAGGAAGCATTAGAAATATTGCACACGTTATCTCCAAACTCATGAGAATTTTTATGTTGAAAAGGTGAGAGGGCAGAAAGTGGATAAACTTGAAAACTGTTATCTCAATACAAGTTCTTTTTTACAGAAAATGTTACCAATAATTTGGAAACAGAATGTATTGAAATGAAAGATAGATGTCTACTCTCCTCCTTCCCACTCATTTCACCCTCCCGATCCAGCAAACAGATAGGGCAGTGTCCTAGGACTCAATCTCAAACTCAAAGAAATGTCAGGCACAACACTCCACAGAGGTATTTCTTTGGCTTCCTTGTCTCCAGACTCTTTTATTCCCTTACTCATCAACGATGTGGAAAGTGGAAGAGGGGAAGTCAGTATTGCACAATAAAAATACATCATGCATCAAATAACCACTGATCATAGTAAAAAGCTGCTAACAGGAGAGGTACCTAAAGGAAAAAATCAAATGTCTGTACCAAGGACTGTGCTATGCTTCTGAGAAAGAAGCTAAAAAGGATGAAGATTTGTTTGATGGCGTTTGTGGAAGGGAGCCCTTTGCTGCCCTGGCCCTGCAGTGTCCTGAAGGACTTCAAAGCCTCCCAGGGTGCCAGCGCACAGCAGAACAGCCAGGGCACCACCCAAAGGGCAGCTCCTGTTAATAAAGCCGAGCTGGCAAAAATGAGTCTTCGGTGTTTTTTTCCTGTCACATTATTTTTATGTCCAGCCACACAGCTCCCAGTTTGAAAATAAAATAGATGATCTCATTGATGTTAGCCATACAAGTTTTAAGTTCCTTGTGCTTGCTTGTTATACTGCAACCCCTGCCTTTTCAGAGTTTGTTCACTCTTCCATCCTGATAACTTTTCTTTAATTTATAGGGAATCGCTGGCCCTTTAAACTTTCTCTTCCTTAGGAGTAATAACATCTTTACCCAAAACACATTATTTTATAGATTTCCAATCTTAATGATAGTTTCCAATCTTAATGAGAGTACTCCTCTGAAAGTCAATTCTGAAATCTGTGCATGGGGTTTTTTGTTGTTGCTGTTGGTTTTTGGGTTTTTTGTTGTTGGTTTTTGGTTTTTTGGGTTTTTTTTTTTTTTTTTTTAGCTGCATACAAGTATCTTGGCAAACGTTATGTACTGGAAACAGAGACATGTGCTCCAAAAACCTGATGACCATGTCTCTGCCCCAGCTGACCCATGGGGACGATGAGGAGCAAACCCACCTGCATACTGGTTCAACACAGGGGACACAGGAGTACGGGTTTATGCAGTAACTACTATACAGTTCAAAAACAATGAATCAACTAAGTTACCTGATATAATATTCTACCTCAAAATATGGATTTTAATATGTTACTGACTTATGGTGTGCTGGGAGTTACTAAGCTCTGAGATGTCAAGGCCCTTCATAGATTAATGGGCACAGCCAGCTGAATACAGAATGTAGTAGAAACCACCATTGCTGCTCCTTCTAAAAAAAGTTAGTAATGTACTCTTACACAGAACTACTGTTACCGTTTCCAGACACCTCCAACAGGATGTAGCAGGAATAGCAGACATTCTAAGATGTTACTACAAATCATTATCAGGTTTGGAAAGTTCTTATTTTGAGGCCAGGCAGAAAACACAGAGCATATTGTGGTTGGAACTGGATGAGTTTTGAGGTTCCTTACAACCTAAACCAGTCTGTGATTCTATGAAGAGACAAATTAGACATATACCTGAAATATGTCATTCAGGTACTTCTGCTGTTAATGTATTTACTTTGTCTTGTACACTTTATTTGAATGGAAAGATTGTCCAGAAAATACTGTAGATTTCCAGGAAAAATGCTGGGAGGGCTGCATGGATGACCACGGAGCTTCTGGCTAAACTCAAACACAAAAAAGAAGCATATAGAAGGTCAAAAAAAGGACAAAAAACCACTACAAACATCAAAAAAGGAAATTAGGAAAGTAAAAGCCTAAATAGAGTTTAATGCAACAGGATGTCAAAGACAAGAAGGATAAGTACATAAAAGTATAAAAGTATCTAGGTGACAAAATGAAGATCAGGGAAAATGTGGGCCCATTACTCAATGAGACCAGGACCTCGTAATGCAGGACATGGAAGAGGCTGAAGTACTGAATGCTGCTTAGTCTCTACTAGCCAGGATGGCCATCAGAGATTCCAGGTCTCAGAGACTCTGGGGACTCTGGGGAAACTCTGGAGTGAGGAAGACATACCCTTGCTGGAAGTGGATCACATCAGGCAATACTTAAATGAACTAGACTTACATTAGCCCATATGGCATGAGGCATAAGTGCCCACAAGTGCCCACATGGGAACTGGAAGATACCATTGTGAGGCCACTCCCAATAATATTTGATTGTGACAACTAGAAGTGGCTGATGACTGAAAACTGCAATAGCTGTGACTGCTCAGCCTGGAGAAAAGAAAGCTAAAGGGGAATCTCACCAGTGTATATAAACACCTGAAAGAAGGGTACAAAGAAGATGGATCTAGGCTCTTTTCAGTGATGCTCAGTTACAGACCGAGAGGTAATGACAGAGATGAAACACAGAAGGGTCCCTCAGAATATCAGAAAACACTTTTACACTGTGAATATGACTAAGCACAGGCACAGATTGCTCAGGGAAGGTATGGAGTCTCCATTCTTGGAGATGTTTAAAAGCCAGCTGGAAATGTTCCAGGGCAACAGTCTCTAGGTGGCCCTGCTTGGACAAGCATGTTGGACCAGATGACCTCAAGAGATCCCTTCCAGTGTCAACCAGTCTGTGCTTCTCTGATTCTGTGAAATACATGCATAGGTTTGAATCTGCTCCTGACCTATTTAAACAGATTTGAATACGAAATCAAAATAGGACTCATTGTTCTCATAAGATTGTGCTTTCTACCCAGCCCAGAAAGGCAGAAGGAACTTTTCTCAGGCTGTATTGATACTTCTGCTTCTCAGCTAACACAAGAAAGTACAGTGAGTGACCTGACTGATAATAAAAAGTCAAAATTAAAAATAAAGAGAAAAATCAGCACATATATGCAGATCTCAATAATGTTAGGCTGCAAATTTATGTGGATTTGTGTCTTAAACAAAGCAGCCCTTAATTCCCAGTACAGAATTGTCTGAGCCATGGAGACAAAGTCCTTCCCAGAAAAGAGATGAGGTATATGGCATCATGTGGTTTGCACTCTACAAAGTAAAATACATTTATATATTACCCAGTGATTTGCAATTGCAAACTGTACACAGGAATAAACTATCAAATAAGCAATACTGTTGAGCTAATTAGGATAAATGACAATGTAATATCTCACGTTAATTTCATAACAATTATACACTTAGAGAATGTTTTGAATATTTTACAGTAGGAAGACTGACTACTTTAGCACATGATCCCTGTGGGTCCCTTCCAGTTCAGAATATTCTGTAGCTCCTGTCTGGTGAATTATTGCATTTGTACAATATTAGCACTTATTGCTCTTACTAACACAAATGCATTCACTAGCACAATGACAGATACAATATGTTAAAAATAGTGCCAAACAAAGGAGAATTTAGTTTACAAACAATAAATAGAATGACCACCTTTGCATTTACAGTTTTGCTTACTCTATATGTACAATTTTCAAGAGACAAAATTTATTTGAAACTTTTTACCAAACATATTTCCTTGGTTTGACTTATTTTGCTTATTCAGATTAGATGTAAGCAAGTATAAAATTCTTCCCTAGATAAGATATAACAGAAACCACTAAGGTCAGCAATGTCATTAGGCGTATTTTTTCTGGTTACATTAATATTCTAGCATGAAGTGATGTCAATTAAATTCCATTTTTATTTTGTCTGTCTGATTAGGTATGAGATAAGGACTCAGTAGGAAATGTGGAAAAATTTTATATTCATCTCCATATACAGATTTTCACTCTTAGGTTAACCACGCAGCACCGGTTACTGTTCCTGTAAAACTCAGTAGCAGCATGAATGTTAAATAAGATGGTTTTTGAAAAATGGCTGAGGTCTTCAGTCATATCTCTTTAAAACACTTTACATTTGTGATGAACAACAGGTCTTTTGAAAAAGGCAATGTAAAATTCTCCACACACTAATCACAAAAAAATCATTCCCTTTCTCCCATGTTTTCTCTGTGTCCTCCCCTCCCCAGATATGTAGTTTAAATAGAGAAGCAACGTTGCATTGAAAGGGGAATTGTTTCCCAAGGAAACCCTTCTTTCCATGGGTAGTAAGCATATCTACAAAAATAACATATTAGGAAAATGCTGTATTTTAAATTATATAGTATAGTTATTCTTTGTGATTTTTAACACATATTAGTAATATGCAGTGCTTCCTTCACATTAGTGATATTTTAAATGCAACACATAAGAAAAAAGGATGACACAAATATTTATCACAAACCACACATCCTGCTTTTTGCTCAAAGATCTCAAGCTGCGATGAAGCAGAAGGGTATGCAGGCAGCAGGTGGACTGTTTCCTGAAATTGCCAAAATGCCCAAAGAAAGAAGGGCACAGACCATTCTTCCTAAAATACCCACACCACAGGGACAGCCACACTCATCTTCAGTGGTCCTTGGATACTCCTGACCATTCAGCTCAGCTAAATGCTGAACTGGCTATGAACCCTCAGTCCCCCTGCTTTTCTGTGAGAAATTATTTTCTCATGGTGACTGACTAAATGTATTGTTCTTGCAACTCTGCAAGAGGTTCACTGTTTGTCTGACTAGGTGGATAAAAGGCAGAAGTAACAACTTTCTCTGATCCACTGGTCGTTAGAAGCATCCCTGAAACTCAATCTGTCATCATTACGAAAGCAGATCTAAAGTATGATCTACAGTTTTGCGTTTGTTTGTTCTAAAGCCAGTGAAATAGTTTATTTCCCCATCAATTTCAGAACTTGAGAGCAATCTAGAAGAATGTTAAATACACTAGCAGGTATAGAATCCAGAGCTACTGCTGAAGTTTAATCATATTCATATGAGAATTCACTGGAACCTGATGACTTACCATCATACATCCACTTGTTTATTTTATTCATCTCTTTCTATATTCACAGCTCCAGCAAAGATTAATAAAACTTAGTTCCTACTTTACCTATGTTCATAAAAATATTGTGCATGCCAATTAAAAAGAAACTGTAAAAAATAAAATTAAAAAACCCCAAAACTTATGCCAATTTCCTTTCCTTCCTTGAGATATTCTTGAAAACCCATCTGTTCTGGTACATGCTCCACCTGTGAGCAGATGCCTCCCTGGCTTGTGTTTTATTTGCTTGTGTGCCTTAAATTGGAAGTTCTTTGGGTGGTAGGTCTGGTAAGCTCTTAGTATGCTGCCTTTGTTGGAGATGGCTGGGTTTACACTAATAGAACTCCTAATTCCGTATTGTTCTGTGACAGAGAGAAGAAAGAAATATGCTGGGAAACTGCTAAACAGCCTGCTCCACCGTGCAATGATAGTAGTGAACAGCAGTCACAACACCAGTGATGATAATGACAGTATTTTAGGTTATTTTTATCTTTTTTTAAAATCAGTAACAGAAGGCAGTAGCAATTAATTCAGCTGTTTCTTACAGGGCAGTTTCTGTTTCAGTCACCTGCACAGTTTACTTAGTCAGGGTGATGGTGTAACTGCACTGCTTGGCTCAACACGTGAGGTAGCTTAATGAGTAGTAAACAGGGAGAAAGGTCACAAGGTACTAAGTTGTGTACTTGTTGTGGTGAAAGAAAAAAATCCTACAGATTTTAGTGGAGAAGGATAAAGCCTGTGGAATGCAATCCACAACTCTGAAACAAACTGATTAAAAATAAATATTCAGCTGCTTCTATTCAGACCTCCCTAGTTTTTATATATCAGAATTACTATCAGCAATGAGACAGGAAAATGTCAAGCCTTTTACATTGATTGTAAAGTTGGAATTAGTTTTACATCACTAGTACTTGTTACCAAAATCTGTATGATATTCCAATAGATTGGTTATAGCTTTAGTCATGACATCATTGCATGAAACATTATACCTCATTTGACTATGTTTCCTAGGGCACATAGGAAAAGGAAAAGCCAACCTGAGATGGCAAGAGTATCTTAACAGAGATAATAACCAATGTTTTAATAAAAGAAATAATTAAATACAGTATTTTAATCAATGGAACGATTCTGTATCAAAGTGTGAAGCAGATTCCTGGGGACATACCCAAAACATATATTCTATATCTGGAAGTGGGTAAATAACATAGTTAACTGTTCACAAGACAGACCAGAATCATGATTGCAGTGATCTAATCAGATTTCTCATTAGATAAAGCAAACAATTTTACTCTGATAACTACATTAAATCCTGAATTACAGTGACAGTAGACAATTCAGTTCAATTACAAAACACCTTGCAGTAGAAAGACACCTCTTTCTTGACATTAGCTAAGAAAGCTGTAATAGTCACTGTTGCATAAGTCTGATAAGAATAGTATTTGATGATTCCCAACAAGGTATTTAACCTTTGAATGATGACTACCTGCTTCAGACAACAAGATATTTCCCTTGCAAGCAAAAAGGGTAGTTGTGCATCATGTTCTTGAAATGGGTTTTAAACTGAAGGGGTTATAACTCCTTTACAGATTGCAGATCAATTGGATTATCTTTTGATAAATCCTGATGGGTGGTTTCCATGAGCTAAAGGGATTGCTGCTCACAAGAGCAGTCACTGGGCAAGTGGAAGTTTACCACTTCCTCTAAAGACAGGAGGTGGGACAGAGGGGGAGGCAGCCATGATGGGACTCTGCAGAGGACCAGGAGGACCAGCAGCACCTGGGAACATCTGTGTAGGGCCATGGCACTTGCAGCCAAGCATCTAAAGGTCTCATTGTCCACGGGACTCTGTATTACACAAAACTACAGAATCACTGTCTATATAACCCATATATTGTTTGGGGACCATGGTAGTTGTACTGTGTTTTGACTTTAAACCAGATCTTTAAGGAGCACATTTAGAAATTCAGAAGTCTGCACATCTTGCCACACAGAACTAAACTTGATGACTTCTTAAAAAGTCCCCCTGTGTTCAGGTAACCAGGCTACATGAATATTATCTCAGAAATGCTGCCTCTGAACTGATTAATGCTAAAAAATTATCCAAAACTGTCACTCTAGCACTCTACATTTTGCCATTACAGCCTTCGCTGATAAGTTGCACCTGATGACTGCAATAATAGTTTTTGCTTTTCCAGAAGACATTAGGTAATGCTTCTATTGAGAGTAAAGGTGGATTTTTCCTCTGCTTGTTTCCCAGATATGATTACTTTCTGTGTTAGGAAAATGGTGCCCTCCCCTCTGCCAAAGCTTTGCTCTGCCAGTAAAGCTGCTGCTCTCCTTTGTGACATTTAGTATCCTACTTACTAATATTTGACAATTGTAAGATTTACTGAAAAATGTGTTAAGCAAGGTATTTCAGAAACACTATGTACTCTATGCCAATTACACTTGCTGAACATTTGGGAAATGCAATATGATGTTAGATACTTTGACTTTTTGTCTGAGGCTGGGGGAGGAAAGAAATAAGAACTCTGAGTATCTCAAACAAGCCTTTATTTTCATAGTTATTTTCTGTTTTCCCAAAACAGGTAAGTTTCTCTAGGTGCTGCCATGCACCTATGTAAAGGAGGATTTAAAAGCCAACTCAACTGAATGTGTATTCTTCATAGCCCTCTTACATGCAGCTTATGACCCATCAAGAAGGAGTGGAGAAGAAAAGAAGACACAAGTTACAGCCTGGAGTTGTTTCTTTGGATACCAAAATATCAAGATTTATAAGCTATATCATTGAAGTAATGATAATTGTTGCTTCTTTTCACCCCTTTCACATGCTTCTCTGAATTATGAACCTGAAATTATGTGTTTATCTCATTGCGTAGCTGTGAAATACCATTCTAATTAAAAGGAGAACAGTCTGAGATTAGTTCATTTTGTTTGTACTGGTAAGCAGAAGGAAAAATAAGTTTTTGAGGTTCTGTCCTCTGATGTGACATACAATCTCCCTTTACTTTACTGGGTGTGCCATGAGTTTATCAAACTGTAAAATATGACCTTTGCCTTTGTGAAAAATCAATCTCAAAATACTTTGTTTTGTCTTGTATACATGTTCTCTCCTGGACAGTATGTATGATACTGTAAAATGACAGTGTTTTACACATCTGAAAAGAAGACTTAGGGCTGCAAATGCATATGACTATGAACACCTACCACTAATAACAACCCACTGTGCATCTGGAAAAAAACAAACAAGAAGACTTGATACTATGGAGAAACATTTCCCACATCCTTCAAACAGCTTAGCAGATAAACAGATTTTTAAACTTGAATTGAACTTTGTGCAGGTTTTAAAGAGGAAAGAGCTCTTTAGGTTGGGATTCTGGGAGGGCACATTTGCTGTCAAAATGCAGTTGGAATGAGGGACTCTGTACTAGGGAGGACATAGCATCAGTACCATTAGGATTCTGCCTGATTATATAAACATGCTCTTACATGCATACAAATCTTATGGTGAGTCAAAGTACAAGTTTACATGTACAAGATGACTGAGTTCAAGCCTTTAATCAGTTACTTGCAGTGATCATTCCAGCCTTTCTAGTTCCTTTTCTATTTTCTTAGTTCATGTGCATGTCTAGCTGTGTTTGTCTTACTCAGTTTGTCGTATGTGGAGTCTACGCACTCAGCAATAAAGGTTTTTTTCATTTGTCATGTTAATTTGAACTTAATAAATTGTCTGCCAAGCAGTAGAGGTATAAAAAATTAGGCTGAAATCAGCTTCTCTGCAGTTGTGATGTTGGATAATTAGTTACATTACGTTGTGGATAGCAAAGACAACAACACACTGCTTCTATGTTTGTTTTTCCCCATCAAGACACCTACACTTCTTTCCCTTTCTGTTTCTCAGTCTTCCCTTCTACTTCCCTTTTCACTTTTTCTAGTGCTCTCTTTCTCTTATTTTTTCAGTCTTCCCTGTGAATTTATCTTTTGTCTATAACACAGTTTTGTGTAATATTTATGACCAGTACTATAACATGTGGGTTAGTAATGTAACAGTATAAAAGCAACACAAGACAGATGGCTACTTTCATTCTATTTTAAATACCTATTCATGAAAAAAGTCTTCAATTTTCAAATACTTTCTATAAGATAAAACAACAATAAAGGAAAAACATGTACAGAGTTTAAAATATGCATAAGGGAGTTGCTTGTCAAAAGTTTTGTCATATGCTGCGTGAGCTTTAAAGACAGTCCTAGGGCCAAATTTTACATATGACTAGCAGATAGGTGACGAGAGAATGTGACAGAGAACTGGATTTATTAGGGAATAGATGGGTGGCCTGAGCTCACATCTTCGGGCACTTCGCAGGATTAGAAGACTTGAAAGGCCGTCTCAAGTTAGACACTTAATGAAGAGAGGATATAACCCATCTTTCTTCCCAAAAGATTATTTAGGCAATTTATGCAGATGAGAACTTGGCAAAAGCAAACTTGTTAGGAAGGAGACCATTGAGAACATTTGACTGAGTTTTTTCTGGTGGTTGTAACACTGTGTGTGACTTCACTGCAAAAGTGCTTTGTTCTTTAAAAAGCAACAGTGCATTCAGTCTGAAGAGAAACTGAAATTCTGCAAGAAGATTTCCTGCAGCTAGTAAGTTCTTAATGTGTTTCCTGCCTGCCATGTGTGCTTTTTCACTTCTGCACTGATAGAACCAATAAGAGGATGATGCTGTTTCTGACCTTTAAAACTGTACCTATGTGATATTGGTATATTCTGAGTGTTCACATGAGGGCTGTTTCCTGAAAGTGGCTACTGAGATAAAACTGTTTAGAAAGAACAGTTGCTAGGATTATTCTGCTCCTTCAGTTGTGCAGTCTAAGGCCTAATAACTATTATTTAATTAAAAAGAATTTTACCCAGACTAAAGACTATATCACTGTTTGCATATATTCTCAATGTGAAATCCATATGTATGACTTTCTAAGTGCTAAATCTGTATGTATAAACTGCTTCATGGTTGTGCATATGGTTCTTCCCCAATTTTAAAAAGAGTCTCTTCTCAGCATATACACATCCCTTCTCATGTGGAATCCTCTTGGCCTCTTGACTTCTTAACTCCAATGATCAGAAATCTTGGGAATGAGGTCATGGGTTTAGCAATGGGATTTAATTTCTTTCTAGTTCAGTAGTTCAAAATCATTCCTAAATAAATAACAACTTTTGATTAGTATGTGGAAGGATACTAACTGTGTTTATTCTGATTCTTCCTATAGTGATGTTATATGACAAACTCTTTTACTGTATTCAGTTTAAATTATCAATTCCCTATTCACAATTACATCCCCCAGGGTGATACCACTACAGGAGGGGCATACTGGTACGCAGTACTCTGACTATTTAACATGTAATTTTTGCCTGTATAAATAAAAAATTCTATTTCTGACTGTGTAGAGCCAATAGGTATACTCAGTTCTAAACATCAAATTAAAACACTTTTGATTCACTATTTTTTTTCTGAAATTGTCCACTATAAGAATCTGAATTCTACTCTACCGGAAAAGCAATATCTTTTGAACTATTCTTGTACAAAAGCTCTTTTATGAATTCAGACTTTAACCATGTAGTAGCAGCTCAGTAGCAAAGTTTGGACTGATCTTTATTGCACAAGATTACTATAATTAATGATATTGGCTGTTTTATCATAATGACAATAATATTCCTCCTGAACAGTTATAAATATTGTGCAATGTCTGCAGTCCAAGCATGGAGTTATTGTCTGTTTCTGAGACAAGTCCACAGCAAGTTAGTGGGGCTGTATGAATTGATGGGAAATCAACCATATGGAGAAGGTCATCATATGTTAGTATGAAGCAGAAAGAGGCCCTTTCATTGCTAACAGAACTCAGTGACAGTTACTCAGTTAGGAAAGAATTTCTGCATGAATATAGCCTTGCTCTGAGGTATCCACGGACACCTCAATTTTCATTTGTCTGAGTCTTTACATGTACTTGTACTTACCAAATATACTGAGTAGAAAGGTGAAACCCTTAGCAAAAAGACACAGACTACTATAACCAAGTCCATAGCAAGTGAGAGCACTCTGTTATTTTAGTTCCATGTAGCTTAAGAGAATCAGACACCTTGAACATATATATAGGTGAAAGAAACAGGTTTTTTGTTCCTTATGGATCTTAAAAATCATTTGTCTGCTACTGTCTTGGTTGCTTCTTTCTCCTGATGCTATAATTCTCATCAAATGAAGACAGGTTTTCTTTTAATGCATGAAGAACTCACATTAAGTTTGGAAAGCAAGAACACTAACAAGAATGTGAACCTAGCATAATTTTTCTTTCCCAGTTCTGCAATAAATGGAGCATATACTGACTCCTTAATAGGCAGATCTTTTTAGAATATAGTTTTTACATGAAAAACTATTCCCTATCAAATTTTCCTGGCCTCTTCTTAAAATTCGTCTTCAACTTTAGGCCCCAAACAAATGAATTGCCTTTTTTTTTTTTTTTTTTTTTCCCACAGCCTTAGAAAGCAGTAGCTTGCTAACTACAGAACATTTGCTTGATTGCTCACAAGGCCTAATGCAGCATTTCAAGCTGTGTTAAAGAATCCCAATCTATCTAATTATCACCATTTAGAGACAGTGTTGAAAGACATTGCTTTGGAGTCCTAGCTGTGTAGGATCAACGTTTCTCTGGGCTAATTATGTTGCTAATGTGACTTTATTGTATCTGGTACCAGAGTTCCCTTCAGTGTATTTGCATAGCTCTGAGCTGTGATCTATAGACAGGCTATAGGACATAGCCTTAGCAAAGGAATAGAACGTACCAGCATTTGTTTTCCCATGTGAAGATGTGATACTACAATAAAAAGAGAAATACACTGCAATTCTGTTTCTGTGCAGTTACAAAGCAATGTGTCTGGAAAAACATGGGTTTCGTCTCTACCTCCAACACAGGAGATGTCTCATGGTTTTGAACTCCTGTTTAGCCAGGGAATAAAGCCATCATTTCTACTCCCATTACCAATTGCTAAAGACCCACACTTTGAAGATATTTCTGAAATAAGAGCAATAAGACTTGCATGTAACTGTCTGTATATTGCAAAAGCAATTTCTTGGTTTGAAGTAGCAAGCTATCACACTGATATCTGAGCAACCCACTTCTGATTACTCTTAGAATCTGAATTTTCTTCTCAATAAAATATGTGAGCAGAGTTATACATCCATGTGCTCATCCAGAGCAGAATTTTATCAGTAAAGTGGCCTAACAGCTCATGAAAATGCACCAAGTCTCATAGTTAAATTCTCTGAAGTGAATCCTGAGTACATTCTTTTCTAAAGATAAGATATTCTTTAAATGGAAAAACATGAAACAGTTCTGAAAGACTGAAAAGATCCTTTATCAGAGGGGGCAGAATGCCAGGCATGGGAGAAGGCCTCTCTCTACATGGAAGATGTGGCAGTGGCATTAGATTTACCTGAAAGACAGTCTTGCTCTGCCAGACAGTAAACTGGGAGTTTTTGCCCTATTGTCAGAGAAAACTGAAGCATGCACTAAGACCAGAGTGTACTTTGACTCAGTGTCTCAAAGAGAAAACACAGCTTTGAGATGAACAAAGCCATAAAAGGCAGCCAAAGTCTACAGTGTGCACGTGACAGGCTAATACCTGCTCTTTCATTTGTTTGTTTTGTGTAATTATTGCTTTTGTATTATTTAAAGATACAAACAATTATTCTAGTTTGCATTCAAATGGAATTTTCATTTCTCAGATTGTTTCAAATACGAAGCAGAATTCTTATACTCCAAAAGACACAGTTTATTGTAAATTATGAATGTATCATGAGTGAACATGTAAAGCCTTTATAAATGCAATCTTACTTTAAATCTGATTTTTTTTAAAAGCAAGAGTTCAAGTAATTCTTTTACCTAAAGTTACATTTCTACAGTCAATACACTGTTATTTTAAAGAACAGGAAACTAGAAGACTAGTCAATAAAAACATTCAGACATTTACACTAATATTTTGCTAATTTCTTCCCCTCCTCTGCACCAGTTTGCATCTACATCCTCTAAGCAATAAAATTAACAGATAAAGAAAGATGTTTCAGAATGCCTCCATGACAGTCATTTCACAGGGATTCCTAGGGATTAGATCACTTCAGATGCATATCCTAAACTGGGAAACAGAATTAATGCAATCTAGTGTTTGACAGCTAGGAGAGCTCAATGCTGCTCAGTTTTCAAGTGAACAGGTGGCAAAACTTAATTAATTAGCTGCCAGAACTTTGCAGACTTTCTGTTTGGCATTTTAACTCACCCAGATCTTTCTCTCTCACTTTTAGAAACACTCTAGAACCTTTTCTGTCTTACATACAATTTCCCCTGTGGGCCTGGCTTCAATTATGTAATTATCTTAATAAAAACAGGAAATAATGTCAACACCAGGACTGGAAGTCCTGTTTACATGTTACTAGCACCATCTAGGCATACTCTGTTGCCTCATAGTTACAAGAACAACCAAAAAAAATCCAGCTTATTGCTGAACTTTAACTAAGTAGGACAAAGGCAGAGATGTGAGTCGCTAAAGGGATGCAGTCCAGGATGAGGAATCCAGAAAGACTGAACCTATTAGTAATCCTAGCTGGACTGAAGAAAGTGATTCAGGGAGGAAACAGTCTTCCAAATTTCACTGGTTTCAGGGACAGGCAACTGTTCTGTTCAGAATAGTAAAGTCAACAGTACAATGATGGCAGTTTTGTTCAAAGGAAGGGATCAGGATGATTGATATGGTGACTTGTAGACAAAGCTTGTCTGAATAACCGCGGCCCATGTGAGTAGCTGTACAAAATGCTCTCTGACTTCTAGAGCAAAACTAAGTGCCTAATTCTGTTCAGTTATCTGCATTGTTTGTGGAGTAGAAAACAAATGAAAAAAAAAAGAGCGGGGATGGAGAGTAAGATGACACAAGCAATGTTTTTTATCTGCATTGTTTGTGGAGTAGAAAACAAATGGAAAAAAAAAAAAAGTGGGGAAGGAGAGTAGGATGACACAAGCAACATTTTTAGATACCAAAACCTGATGATCTTCTGAAACCAGTCATCAGAAATCCAGATAATTCGTATTGAATAAAGTTTTATTAAAAGCATTCAGGACCCTTTTAGGGCCTTCTCTCCTGCTATTGCTTACAGTAAGCAAAATGCAAGCTAAGTGTTGACATGCTGATATGGGATAGCTCACACCTCCTTGATAGTATGTAAGAATATAAAAAGTTTCTGGTATCTGCAATTACTAGACAAAAAGGAAAAACTGTCCTTGAATATTCAGACAAATATAACAGACCAATAATTTTTGATCCCACGTAAAGTGCATCCTTAATGAAAGTGCTTAATATTATTTTAATATGTACCCTTTTTATGATTTTCGTAAGATGATCAAATAAGTAGAACTAGAAGAGTCTGACTTTGTTTTTTAATGTAATCTTGCATGCTCTTTAAAGGCATGGCAGGAGAGAAACACAGTGAAGAAAATTGCTTATTTTAATTAAGAGAAGAAATAGAACCCTTTGTAGTTCTATATTTATCTAGGGGGGAAAAAAGTCTCCACATTAACATATCACAGAATGGTCTGCCTTGAAACAGTGTGTTAAGTTTTACCTCCTCCATAAGTTATGTTCTAGAGGGAGGCTTTTGATGCAAAAAGCTTTATCACCTATTGCTACTCAGAAGACTGTAAATTGCCCCTTCTACCATATTTGCAGAATTCTAGAAATCTGTCTTTCCTTTTTTCTTTTTCTTTTTTTTTTTTTTTTTAATGCTGAAAAAAGTAGATCTTCTTATGTGTAACTTTCCAACTTTCCTTCAAAACTGGTCCATGCTTACTGGATATGTAATAACCAAATGAAAGTAAAAATGAAATTACTAATGTGGGCCTAAAATACTATCTGTGCCTATGCTGGACTCTGTATGTTGAACTTCAACAGCTCAACAGATCAACACAGGTGCATGGATTTCAAGACCAAAAAAAATTACTTCGATCATTTGATCTCACTCCTCTGGTAGAGGCAATTGGAACCCACATAAGTATCCTGCAGTGACTGAGCACTCTGTAATGCCACACTTATGCAAATGCAAAGTGAAGATGCAATAAAAATGTTAAATGTTCTGCATTGGCAAAATGATTCAGCTGCAACTACTTACAGTTTCAGCAAAATTAATCCTGGACCTGTGCACCACTGGGTGTCCTGGTGGCATAAACTTGTTCTGGCTGAGGCTTCTCCCCATACCATCAATAACGTAAGTTTTTCAGGTACAATGGTAAAAAACTTATCAGCATAAAGCTACTTCATATAAATTGTCTGAAAGAGTCTCAGCCAGAAAAGTGTGTTTATATCAGATCATTACTCTACCACAGCATTTTTGATCTGGACCTTTGAGTCTTAAAACTGACTTCTGTGTATTGCCAATATATATCTTCAGTCACCAATTTGTAAAATGAAATAACAGTTCTTCTCTCAATTCAGATATTTTGTGGAAGAAATAAATGGGCTATGGAATGTCATAGATGTCCTCTACATAAACATCATCATCCATGCCATCATACAGTGACTATACAAATAAGAAAAATATATTTGGCTACGACTTAGAGCTCCATGTTTTCTGCAGTTAAGTAGCTAACTCATGCGGTATAAGTATCATAAAGTGTTAGCATGAAATTCAGCATGAAATTTTAGCTGGAAAAGAGTTGTTGTTCTTTACAGTATCTAGTATGGAGCTGTGTTTTGGATTTGTGCTTGAAACAGGCACTTTTTCATTACCACTGACTGGTACTCACACAGCATCAAGATCCTTCCTGCTCCATCTACCACTCCACCAAGGAGGTGTACAAGCAACTGGAAGGGAACACAGTTGGGACATTTGGGACATCAGACCTGAGGGATGTTCCATGCCATGGAATGGATATTCCTGTCATGCTCAGCATATAAAGCTGGGCAAGGAAGGAAGAATGGGTTGAGTTTGACAATGTTTGTCTTCCCAAGTCAATGTTACACCTGATGGAGCCATGGGATGGCTTAGGATCTGTCTACCCATGGAAAATGGTGAAAGAATTCCTTGTTTTGTTTTACTTGTGTGCATGGCTTTTGCTTAACGTATTAACTGTCTCCATCTCAGCTCATGAGTTTTCTCACTTTTACTGTGCCAGTTCTCTCCCCCATTCCACTCCCAGGGGGAGAGAGTGAGCAGCTGCATGGGACTTGGTTGCCAGCTGGGGATAACTCACAATAAGGGCAATCTACCAAAATGATAACTGCAGAAAATTAGATTGCAACAAGGAATCTACCACCACAACTAGTGGCAACTCTGATCAGACTGGTTTCCATATATTTGCATGCAGCTGACAGACCCCAGGGCACTGTGAGGACACCCTGGCAGTATCAGGAGAAAACAATGGTCATTGAGATTCGCAAGTTGTCCTTTACTGAGAGTTTACTTGCATCAGATAGCAAGCATTGTTACTGAGGGCACGCATGAGTGGAAAAAAACATTAAGGTACCTGTTTGGTTCAGTACAAAGAACAAAGGAGAAACTCTCTCTTACTTTATGAGGCTTTATTGCAGGTAGAGTAGTCAGGGATTCTGTCCAGTCTTGGGACGGGGCCTGGGACTTGGTGTTACCTGTTCATAACATGTCTCTGCTACCTGCGGTTCTTAAAGCTTCTCTGGGAAGAGTTCTGTAAGACAGTTCAGTCTTGCCTGTTGAAGTGAAATACAATGGGAAGCAGTCCACCTTAAAAATCTGAAAGAAAATTTTGAGAAGACCTGATGGCCTAATCTCAGTCATCTTCCAAATACTCATATAACCATGCCCTAGTTGATGCTGCAGATTTTGAATACATCAAAAAAAAAAAATGCCATCCACTAAAAATTCAGAGCTGAGCCAGATGGCATATCTGACTGCTGTGTATGTGAGCCACTGCACTCCTACTGCTGTGAAAAGCAGAAATTGAAGCATCAGTGGATGAGAGCAGAAGCTAGTTTAGTAGGAATCTCTCTTGCAACTCTGACCTAGGGAAGCCACTGTCATTTAAATGATGAGACTACTGCACATAGGTTTGAGTAAATGTATGATGAACTTGTTTTGCTCTTGATTTTTATAAATATAGGGGGAGGGGGAATGGAAGGAGAACAATGAAATGCTATGTTATTTCTTTTCTTTAATACATGAAGGCATACAGTAGTTCCCTCTGCACCTGGAATTCAATGTGCATGAGTCAGCCTGTCCAATATCAGTAATTACAGCTATAAATTCAGAGCTATTATGCACTCATGTTGTGTAGCTTGGGAGTAGTCTACCCTACCAGGAATATGAGGGTTCTGAGCAACTGCTTAGGGTTCTTAACCATTCTCAAGCAGGGAGCTGACTGTCACCTGTTCAGCTTTGACTCACGTGGCATGGGTGCAGCACCGGCACTGCTTCCTGAGGAGAGCCCATGGCCCTGTAGTAGAGACAATCTCTTGAACACAGCAATGTTCAACCTACAATTTTCTTCAGCAGGAAATCTTTGCACGTTTGTTCTCTCAGCTTCCTTTCCACAGTCATTCACCTACACTGATTTGTAGCCTTCCTCACCATCCTCCTCCTCAATTCTTCCCCTTCAGTTTTCCCCTGAGGCCTGCAGATCTTGAACATGGAAAGTATATAATATTAGGGGAATTAACAACTTAGATTTTTGGCCTTCTCAGTGTAGATGGGAATGACCAGGTGGATGCTGCTGGTGGCTATTCTTATGACCACCTGAGTGGTCCTGCTCAGGACACATGTCTCCTGATGACCAGCCCAAAAGTGGTTTTATGTGACAGGCAGCACTTGGAGCTCATGTGTCATGAGTAAGGGTGATTCCAGAGAAACAAAATGAGAGGCAAGGAAAGTGATCCTCCTGGTCTGGGATAATAGCTTCAGCGTGGAACAGGGGCTGAGAACAGGAGCTAATACAGGCTGAGAAAGTTGGGGCTGTTCAGCCTGGAAAAGAGAAGGTTTCATGGAGTCCTCAGAGCAACCTTCGTGTCTCAAGGTGGCCTATAACGGAAGCAAGGGAAGGACTATTAATCAGGAACTGTAGTGATAGGACAAGAAGTAATGGGTACAAATTGAAAGAGGGGAAATCTAGATTAGATATTAGGAAGAATTTTTTTACCATGACGGTGGTGAAACATTGGAACAAGTGGCCCAGGGAGGATGTGGACGCTCCAACCCTGGCAGTGTTCAAAACCACGTGGGATAAGACCTTGAGCAACCTGGTCTAATGGGAGATGTCCCTGCCCATGGCAGTGGTGGTTGGGACTAGATGATCTTGAAGGTCCCTTCCAACACTTCAACATTCTATGAATGGTGGTCTGGCAGTGGAGCCCGAGCCCCCTCTGCCCAAAACCGGCCAGCAGAGGCTGTCAACACGTCTGTGCACACCATGGCCTGGCACGCCAGAGCAGCAGCCCTGCACGGCCGCTCGCAGCCACGTCTCCTGCGGACCCGGGAGCACCAAGCCCCAGCCGCTCACCCGCCCCGCCCGCAAACAGCCTCCCGCCCGCAGAGCCCCGCACCCGCAGGCCGGGCGGCGGCAGGGGGCCAGGGCGGCCGCCCAGGGACAAGGCACGGGCCAAGGCACGGACGGGACGCGCTCCCCAGCCCCCCCGGCCGCCCCGCCGTGTCCCCCGGGCCGGAGGGATGGGCGGGAGGAGCCGCCCGCGGGAGGAGCCCTCCCGGACACCGCCTCCCGCCGTCCTCCGCGGGCGCTGGAGGTGAGGGCAGCGCGGCGTGGCCGGCCGGGAGGGTCGGCGGTGGCAGCGCCGTGTGCCCGCTGCGGCCGGGGCCAGGCGCGCCGCCGGGGGCGGGCGGGGGCGCGCCCCGAGCCGTGCGTGTCTCGACCCGTGTGTCTGTCTCCCGACCCGTGTGTCTGTCCCCCGTGCCGTGTGTCCCCCCAGCCGTGTGTCTGTCCCCCGTGCCGTGTGTCCCCCCAGCCGTGTGTCTGTCTCCCGACCCGTGTGTCTGTCCCCCGTGCCGTGTGTCCCCCGCGCCCGGGCACGGCGGCTAGCGCTCCCCGGTTCGTGTCTGGCGGCGCCGTGCAGGGCTGTGGCTCGGCCCGGGCTGCGGGGCTGCGGGGCTGCGGGGCTGCGGGGGCCCCGCGGCCGGGATGGGGCAGGTGCTGAGCCGCGCCGGGAGCGGAGCCTCCCTGTCCCCGTCGGGAGCACCGCCGGCACCTGAGGCCTGAAGGACTGGTGGAAAACGGGTCTGATTTCTGTGCTTTCTGTGTGTGTATTCGTTTTGGGAGGGAGGGGAGGGTTTCTGTGAATTTTCTCAGACTTTTAAGTCTCTTAATCGTGGGACTGCAGCCTTTTAAGGTTAAAACCACCCAATATCCTATGCGGGAATGGTGAGGGCTATGTTCCTGCGCGGCTGAGGCGCGGGCTGTTCCGGATCGTGCTGTGCTGCGGCTGAACGGGCAGTTCCAGGTGCGTGCAGCCCATCCCCGTGCAGGTCCGGCTGGGCTCCGCTGCGGGGGGAGCGGGGCTACACTGAGCCATTTCTGCCCAAGACGCTGATTTTTCTGAATAGGGTCCGACCGCAGGAAAGCCTTTCAATAGTAAACTTACCAGTTAGTACCATAAAGTGTGTTTCTTAAAGTAGCAATGTTACCAGTACCTTCCTTAGGTGTTCCGAGTGTTTTTGGGTTGCCCCCTCCACCCTTTTCTCTTTAATGCTGCCTCTTTAAAGCTGAGCTATGGTACAAAGCTGTTGCTTTAGAAAAACTGGATGCAGATGTTGCTAACTCTCCCAAAGGAAATGTAAATATGCTTGTTTCATGTTGCTTCTAGGAGGATATTGCTTAAGATGAAGAAACAGTGACTTTGTTTCCTTCCATTTACCAGATGAAGAGAGTTTTGTATTTATGTAAATCTTCTGAGCTATCATTTGGATAATGTAAGGTGGAGGAGGGCTCAGATCAAAGCTGAAACCACAGAAACTCTTCTTAAAATGAACCTAGTATAAGGAGCACTGGCAGTTTCAGAATTCATGAATGTATATGGTAGAAACCACTGAGCTTTTTTATGTATCAATGTAAATTTATGGGATATTTTTCTCATGGTCTATGATGGGTGGAGATGCTTTACAATAAAGTTCATTAAATGGTCTCCAAATTTTTCCACCTTCAAAACAGAGAATACTTATTTTGATGAATGTCTAATGTTACTCTAACTCTTCCACAGCAGAAGTAATGCTTCATTTGTCATATCTCTTTCTCCACCCAGACACTTTCTCTTATCTATAACCTGTTGGGCTTTCTCCTTTTACACATCTCAAAATTAGTTCAAGAAAACCAAAATTGAACACAATTATTCAAATCTCTTTTATTGTTAAAGATAAATTTCTAATAATTAATTTATTGAGGGGAAAAATAAAACAGAATTGTAAAAATATTCCTCTTAATTTTATTTTACTGTATTTCATCTCTTTCCTCGATTCTTCCCATCCCCTAGTTAGATGGAACAGGGAGTTGAAAGTCATATTCTAAGTCTAGAAATTGATCCTTATACCATTAAAAACAGCAGAAAAGTTCATTTGACACAGTTTTAGGGCTGTCTTTGTTTATGTATTTGGGTGTTCTTGATATTGGGAGAATTGAAACATATGTTTTACTGCAATAGTGTGTATTGGTGAAATAGTGTTGATTTTTCTTAGTTTTGTTTATTGTCTTCTTAGTTGGGTAAGGGATTTTTTTTAAAATTATGTCACCAGCAAAATGGGCTAAAAACTATAAAAATTACTTCCCCTTTGGTCACATAATGTGCTCCATATACTATTGAAAATGTTATTACTGAATATTACAGTCCTGAATGTACTGTGCCTAACCTGTGTGTTTATGTTCTGTGTAACCAAGGCACTTTAAGTATGTTGGTATTCTTAACTCTTTATTGTAGAAACCAGCAATAACCTTTCCTTAGGCAGCTGTTTCTAAGGTGCTGCCTCCTCTTCTCCCCCCAGTTCCTGTTTTGTTTTAAGGGTAGATAAAAACTGGCACAGCTTCTGTGAACTCTTCAGCACCCTCCACAATAAGGTGCTGTGCTGGCAATTGCTGAGAGCCTGCCTTTGTCTTACACAGTGGTTGAAGAATGCATACTTCTTGGTGTTGCAGTGTGATTACTTTGGTTACTTGATCAGCTTCTATGAGAAGGTGACTCACTTAGTGGATGAAGTAAAGGCTGTGGATGTAGCCTATCTGGACTTCACTAAAGCCTTAGACACTGTCTCATGCAGCATTCTCCTGGAGAAACTGGCAACACATGGCTCAGACAGGTAGAGTCTTTGCTGGTAAAAAAAGGAGTAAAGCTTGATGGCTAGGCCCAGAGAGCAGTGATAAATGGAATTTCATTCAGCTGGTGGCTGGTCACAAGTGATGTTTCTCAGGGTTCAGTATTGGTGGCAGTTCTGCTTAATATTTTTATTGATGATCTGGATGATAAGATTGAGTGTACCCTCAATAAATTTGCAGACAACACCAAGCTGGGTAGGAGTGTTGATCTGCTGGAGGGTAGGAAGGCTCTGCGCAGGGATCTGGACAGCCTGCACTGATTGTCCAAGAACAGTGGTGTGAGGTTCAGAATGACCAAATGCTGGGTCCTGCCCTTGCGTCACAACAACCCCATGCCACACTACAGGCCTGAGGAAGAATGGTTGGAAACATGCACAGAGGAAAAGGATCTGGGGGTGCTGGTGACAGCAGGGGAACTGTAGCCAACAGGGTCCCCCAGGTGGCCAAGATGGCCACCAATGGCATCTTGACCTGTATCAGGAATAGTTTGGACAGCAGGACCAGGAAAGTTATTCTCCTACTGTCCTTGACACTGATGAGACTGCACCTCAAATCTCATGTTCAGTTTTGGGCCCCTTACTCACTACGGGACAGACAAGGAGATGCTGGAGCAAGTCCAGAGAAAGGGCAGTAAAGCCTGGAAAGGATCTGGAGCACAGATCCTGGAAGGAGGAGCTGAGGGAGCTGAGGTTGTTTTGTCTAGAGAAAAGGAGGCTAAGGCAGACCTTATTACTCTTTACAACTACCTGAAAGGAGATTGTAGCCAGGTAAGGCTTGTTTCCTTCCCCCAGGTAACAGGCAACAGGGCAAGAGGAAACAGTCTAAAACTGCATCAAGGGAGTTTTAGATAAGCCATTAGGAAAAATTTCTGCTTTGCAAGGGTGGCCAGAATTTGGAACAGAGTGCCCAGGGAACTGCTTGAGTCACCTCCTTGGAGGTATTCAGAAGGGATATAGATGTGGTGCTCAGGGACATGATTTAGTAGAGGACCTGGCTCAGGTAGCTTAATAGCTGCACTCAGTGCTCTCAAGCATCTTTTCCAACCTGAAAGATTCCGTGACTCTGCTGCTGGTAATTATGTAGTGCCATATTTGAAATTTATATATTGTGGAAGCTAAAAAGTAAACCACTGATCAGGCAAAATAAAATATCCATTTTAAAGCATACAAATGAGCAGCATGGTATATGTTTTATTATTTAAAACAGCATATTGCTTAATAACAAACTCTACACAATGTAAATGCAATACAATGGTTTTCTAAATGAAGTCTTTGCTGACATGGCTTTTGGAACATGGTGTTCTTGTCTTCTCTGCCATCCATTGTTAGATACTTCTTGAACCATTCCTTCTCTGAGTGTAGTTTTTGTTTGAATCTGTTTTGTTCCGTACCTACTTCTTATGGGCTGTTACAACCTGCTCCTGAAGGTTCTTGTTAATAATAGGCTGATTGTTTGAGTCATTAACCCTTAACATCAGTCTCTCACATGGGCCCTCACCACTGATATTCTAAGTTTTTTTTTCCTCTAAATATGTCAAGTGTTTGATTTGCTGATTCCTGCTGTGCCTATGTGGTCATGTGTCTTGTCTTAATCTTCACACTTGTACAGTCCAAAAGGAGCTTTTTATCTTCGTATGTGAGCAAGAAACTTCAAGTCCTCCTTCCATGAACTAGAAACTCAGTTTTTTACCTTCCCTCATTATTCTCCAGTTGTGAACTAGAAAACTGGATCAGCCTGTATTTACCATTTTGTTGTTATTTCCTCCTTGCTGTAAAACTGGCTGTTTTATTTGTGATCAGCAAAGTAGGGGGAAGTTGTAAGTGTTGCAAGTGCCTTGTGTATATTCACTATTGTCTAGATGTGCTTGTGTTTTACATTTTGAAATATGAGATTTTTGGAAACTAAAAGTGAGAGAAAGTGAGCAATAATTTCTTCAATGTGCCACAGCTATGATCTGCATCAGAATTAAAAAGTAAGTTACTTGAGAAATTTTGTGTGGTGTTGTGTGTGTGCACAGTCATAGAATGCTTATGTCTAATCAAACAGGTGCCAGGTGATGGCTATTTTATAAACTGTCTTCATTTTTGTTGTTAGTTCCTTTAGCTTGAGATGCATATGTTTTGTTACTGAATGCCACCTAGCCAGCCCCCTGTGTTTGGTGCCCTTTGGTTTTTATATGATTCTTGTTATTGCAGTATTTGAAATTCTAAAGATAGTGAAATACTTTTAAATTGTCTCTTTGAGGCCAGGGAATGCACATATTACACATCCTGGAACTGAGGCACAGAGGCTGAAAAATTCATCCAGTGTTGTATAAGAAGTGCATGTCTGCAGGTCATGACCCAGTGTTAGTAAGATGATTTTTATCCTCTTCTAATGGAGACCAGTTCACTGTAAATCATAAAATTTATCCTATGAAAAAAGTATCAGACTTCTGAATTGGATTCCACTTGGCTCCTTTTAGTCTCTGTACAAACGTAAGAGTGGGCACTTTTCTGACAAGGCAAAATATAAATTGGAAAGTTCGTCTTGATGTCCTTTGACTAGATCTTCTAGTTTATGTTCACAGTTATATTAAACATAATGGACACAAATACAAAGATGCTTCAATTGCACAAATACTTTTTTTTTAAAAAAATCAATATCATTCAACAGTAGAAATATTGCTGTAATTTGCAGCAGTTTGCAGTTATTAAGTCATGTTCACATCTCCAGAAACATAGCTGTGCCACTTGAAGTGGGGGAAACTACTAGCATTTGAATTTACAGCTTGATGAGCAGTGCAGTTTGGTGGGATGTTGACCTAAAAATACAACTTTTGTGGCAGTTTGCCACTTTTTTGACTGTGATCACACAACTGTTGATAAGACTTTGTGATAATATCAAAGCACTGAACTGATCTGGATTAAAAATAACTTTGCAAGAACAAAAGAAATCGGTGTGGAGGGTAGCTGGTTTTCAACTGGCTCTTTACCTGGTGCAATTTGTAGGTTCAGCCCACATTTGTGGGGCTGTGCTGAGGGCTGTGAAACTGGCAGTGAAGATGTGTAAGAGAAGTGGAATTGATAGAGGGAGACCTGTTAGCTTCTTCTGCTCCTGTGAAGATAATATGCAAGATTGCTGTCGGTGTTTCTGTAATCGATTCAGGAGAGAGAAACTTGTTCCTTGATGGCAACAGCTGTTGCCTTCACCAGGTCCCCAGCCTGAATATCACCTTCTGGGTCCATCAGGCGTTTTATCCCGCCTTGTTGCTGCCACTTTGTAGCAAAAGTAGCTACTTTTGCTACTCTATAGCAAAGTCCAAGGGCAGATTGGTGCCTGGCAAGGACCTGAATGGGTTGCATTCTCCTTGGGCTGCTTTGTATCCAGAGCTTCCCATCCCTCCCAGTCTGGGAAAGTTATTTGTTGAGTTTATTTTCACAAGAAGTTCTTGGCCTGAGTGCCAGTGTAAGCCAGCTAAATGCCAGAAGATAAATCCATGCAGCTAAACAATAGCTTAACTACAAGGCAGTTACAGGCCAGTCAGTCTCACCTCTGTGCCTGGCAAGATCGTGCTGTAGATCCTCCTGGAAACTATGCTCAGGCACATGGAAAGTAAAGAGGTGTTTGGTGCTCACATGGCTTTACTAGGAGCAAATTATTCCTGAAAAATTTGGTGACTTTCTAAAGTGAGGTTATAGAATGGTTGATTAAGAGAAAAGTATCATACCTGGACTTACACAAAACATTTGACACTGTTCCATATGACATCCTTGTCTCTAAACTGAAGAGATGTGGATTGAGTAGATAAGGATATGGCTGGCTGGTCATACTCAAAGAGTTGCAGTCAAAAGCTCAATGTCCAAATGAAGACCAGTGGTGAGTGCTGTCCTCAGGGACTGGTATTGAAACCACTGCTGCTTAACATCTTTATTGGAGACATGGACACTGGGATCAACTGCATCCTTAAGCAAGTGTGCCGACAACAGCAACAGTGTGGTGGGGTTGATATCCTGGAGGGAAAAGGTGTCATCCAGTGGGATCGTGACAGGCTTGAGAACCTTATGTGAAGCTCACGAAATTCACTAAGGCCAAGTGCAAGGTCCTGCACCTGGGTTGGGACAATGCTAGCACAAATACAAGCTGGACGGGGAATGGACTGAGAGCAGCCCTGAAGAGAAGGACTTAGGGGTTGTGATGGATGAGAAGCTAGACATGAGCCACCAAGGTGCACTTGCAGCTAAAGGGCCAGCTGCATCCTGGGCTGCATCAAAAGCAGTGTGGCCAGCAGGTTGAGGGAGGTGACTCTGCCCCTCTGCTCTGTTCTGGTAAGACCCCATCCAGAGTGCTGCATCCAGGTCTGGGGCCCTCAACATAAGAAGGGTATGAACCTATTAAGCAAGTCCAGAGAAAGGCCACAAAGATGATGAGACAAGGCTAACAAGTTGGGTATGTTCAGCCTGGAGAAAAGAAGGCTCCAGGGACACCTTAGAGCAGCCTTCCAGTACATAAACAGGGCTTGGAAGACAGCTGATGGGGAACTTTTGACAAGCATCTGTAGTGATAGGATGGGGGGCGGGGGGGAAAGGCTTTAATCTGAAAGAGGGTAGATTTACTTTAGATATTACAAATAAATTCTATAATGTGAGGGTGATGAGACACTGGCAAAAGCTGCCCAGAGAAACTGTGGTTGCTCTATCCCTGAAAGTGTTCAAGGTGAGGTTGGATGGGGGACTGAAAAATGTGGTCTAGTGGAGGGTGTCCCTGCCTGTGGCCAGGGGTGTTGGAATCAGGTGATCTTTATGGTTCCTTCCAACCCAAACCATTCTATGATTCTGTGATTAATTGTAACAGGGCTGTGCCTATCACTTTCCAGGTCTTGGCATAGCTATTCCCAGCAGCAGCAGCTGAGGGAGCAGGAACACACCAGGTGGCATTCTGATGGGAGTCCCAGGTCTCAACTGAATCTGGTAACCTATTGTAGCCTCTGTTTTGTGTTTGCCACTCTTGCTTACTGGAATGTGTAGAAAGATTTCCCAGTGTCTAAATGGTACTTCCATTCAGTTATGTAAACTCTTGTGAAGTGTCCTCCATTAACCACTAGATGTTAAAAGCCAATAAGAGTTTCCTCTTGGATTTGTTACAAACTGTTGCTTCTTCTTCAAATCTAAGGTTGATTTTTTTTTTTTTTTTTTTTTTTTTTTCAGTTCATAAAGAGAACTAACTGAATGAAGTAGCTTGTCTAAATCTGTGGCTTGCTCATTACTGATGGCAATAGTAAGGTCACAGGCTCTATGTCAAATGGTTTGGGGTTTTGTTGTGGGTTTTTTTTGTTGTTTTTTGGTTGTATTTTTTCTTCTGAGTGTTTTTTTTCTGTTTGGTTTGGTTTTGGGGTTTTTTTTGCTTATTTGGGTTTGTTTTTTTTTTTTTACCTTACTAAACACTTCTGCTGGTCTCTGAGTGATTTAGAGAACAGTTTAAAACCTACTGGCTTACAGAACTTGGGAAATGTGCTTCCTTAGTTTGTCTTTTTTTTTTCCCCAACTGTACACAGTTGCTGGTAAAACACTCTAAGCACTCATGATCCAGAGAAACTGGAAGGAGGCAAGTTTTAGTTTGGGTAATATACAAATCCCTTGCAGCCACTACTGCTGCTATCTCCAATTAGAAGATTAATGAAAATATTTATTTTGGGTCAAAAGAGCAGTCTTTGTGTTTATGTACCTTCTCTAATCCAAGCTCCAAAATTTTAGGATTGTTAAAAAGGAATTTAGAAATTTGTGGGCTTCCTGTTAGAGTTATAGTTGAAGATCTTCAAAGTGTGATTTAACTATATGGAAAGATTCTGGGATTCTCTGTTTACTGCTAAGATAACTTTCTTCCTTGAAAGTGTCTGCAGATGCTGTCTCCCTTTTATACCTAATTAAAGTCTTGGCCTCAGTGTGTCATGAATAAAAGCTTTTTGCCAAGAGTAATGTAGTATTTGTATGAGGCCATGTTCAAGTTTACGGCATGGCACGTTAGCTCTACATGGAACGAAAATTATATCAGGTAAGAATACTGAACTTTATTTTCAGTAGTGTTCTTTGACTGACTGATTAAGTTTTTCGGATCACTTTATTCTGTCAAGTTCCTTCAGTGTCAAGTTTGGAATTCAGAGCTCAGTCAAGGGATGTGCCAGTTGTGTTGTGGTCTTTTGTCTTTAGTGTCCTTTTCTGTTGCTTTAAGGTCTTACAAATTGTGGACTGATTTATCTTAATATATAAATACTTTTTAATGCATAATTCTAAGAAAACATTGCTAAGAAAATAAATAGTCCTATTCAGACATTTTTCTCCAGTGTGTTTGCTGACCATATTAGAAAAGGTTTATCTGAGGATGGAGGTGTTAAAATTTACATTCCAGGCTGTTAGAGAGATTGCCATGCAGTGTAGTCTTTTGGTGTATGAGTCAAGGTAAAGATTGCTATACCCTTACCTTCTTTATAGTGCAAAATGATCAGCAGATCCACCTGCAGATGCTGATTGGGATCTCCTCTGTATTTCTTTGTGATATATTTCATGTGAATCTGTTCACAGAGTGGAGAGGATGGTCATGATTTATGTGGTATAGAGAGTGACTCCTACTCAGCTGACCCATCTCCTGGTCACCAGAGAGACACAGCAGTTTTTCTGTGGATAAATAAGTAGTCTGGAAAGAAAAAGGCATGTGTGGATTACCTTGCATAAAGGAGCACACCCTGAAGACAAAGCTAAGTACCCAGTTTCTGCTGAAACAGGTGTCTTTGCTCAATTTTGAGTGATGTGAAGGTCAGTATGGACAACTGTATGTGACTTGTTGCAGTGCATGAAGGTAGGCACACACAGAAGCCTTTGGGGTACTGTTACAGCAGTCCTTTATTCCTCATTCCACTTTGTGAAAAAGAAATTTTCACATTCAGAGTGGTAGTGGAAGCTCCTGAGAGGAAAGAGAGATGTTCCATTAAGTTTAGTGACTTTGTTCAACATGAAAACAAAGGAAGTATTATGAAGAGCTTTTTGGCTAGTAAACAGAAAACCTTCTCATGGGATTCCACAGCTTCTGGTTTTGTTTTTAGTACAAACATGATGATGTAACAAGTCATCACATTCAATAATGATACTTGCACATTTAATGTTATCAGGTTTTGTTTACACTATAAACAGTTTTTCACCTATTCATAGATCACTATAGTCAAACTCTAAAGTATTACAATGGATGGAACATTACTATTTATTTCTCAGTGGCAATAAATATCTAAATTGGAACCTTACCTTGCTTCAGGACTTTGCAGATCTTTCCACTAGAAGCGATCTGAAACTACTGTGAATATGGATGAGTAAAGATCATAGCCTTTCATAATCACTATTTCTGTGGTTGTTAGACTTCTGTTGAAATTTGTGGTGTGGATTGTGTACAGAAATGTGGTGCTGCTGGGACTGCTTTTGTCTTCTGGCCTGCCAATATGGTGATTCTTAGCATATGCAGAAAGCAGAGATGGCATTGTTAAAGAGGCAGTTTGACATCTGTTTTCTAGGCAGAAGAACACTCATAGAATAGTATTACATGGTGTGCAAATAATGGAATCCAAGTATGAGATAGTAAAGGTACCTAAAATTAAAACACACATACTTGTGTAATTTTTAGAGACTTTCTATAATTCTGCTCTATCTAGATTAAACAATGAATTTAGGAAAAGTTTTAGTGAGGATAGTGAGAAGGAAGAGTTTCAGACCTCTTCAGTAATATAATGCATCCAATCAGAAGAATGTCTTAAATGACAGTGTGAATGACAAACTTCTTTTGTTTCATTTATATAAGAATACCTATTAAAATGGTCACTGTTGAATTAGCGTTTGGGGTTTTTAATATATATATATATATATATATATATATATTTTTTTTTTTTTTTATTTTATTTTTCAGAGCCAGGACTAAGGAATGAGTAGTTTATAAATATTTAGGTTACCATGGTTCGTGTAGTACAAATATTTATGTTAACATGGTTCATGTACTACTTCTCATCTGAAATGTGTTCTTAAGAATCTTTTATTCAAAATCTTATGCTTCAGTGTTTGAAAAAAAAATAAAATTCCAGCAGTAGGAGGAGCATCCTACTTGTTAGCCCTCAAACCTTTAATTAAGTCTTGGAGTATTGTGAGCTGTCATCTTTGCTCAGTTGAAGCTCTCTGTCTGGAATTATGTAGAACACAGACAACTAATTTTGACCTGTCTGTAGAGAAATATTTTAATTGTCTGTGTATGAAACCACAGATTCAGTGTACTGTGGTGTTTTCATGCAAAAAAGCCAAGAAAAATGCCAGTGTCTAACTAGACTGGATGTTTTGTATAGCTGTCCCCTGCTTTTGTTTAGTGTTCACAAAGTTGCTTCTCTTTCTTTGTGTTACTATCCTGCAGAGAACATACCAGGTTTTGTTGTGTGTTGGTCTATACCTAGGTGTGACTTTTCTCATGTGCTTTGCATACATTTATATTGGAATCTGAAGTGTTAATGGAAACAGATGGACCACACCTAGGACTGTGTTATTTGACGAGTAGTTTGTAGCAGAGTAGCAAAACTGGAGGTTCTGAGAAGTGAATGAACACTTTGAGTCATCTACAGCACTACAGATCCTGCAATGAAGGTAGTGTTTCCTTCATTTTTGTCTCTTTACCTCAACAGACCAGGCTGTTACTCTGCGAGCACAGGCCTTCTTGTTGTGCTGCAGTTAGCCAAAAGTGAGCATACAGAGCTTCAGGATAAAAGAGGAAACACATATGAAACTACTCTTCTTAGTTACTGGTTCTCAGCTAGAGATTACTGCATTTTGTTAGTTGCTGAACTGATAAATTTACTTCCTCTTTCCAGTAGCAACCCAGTAAGTCATTAAATTATTCCATTGATGATTACTCTTTTGATATTTTTTCTTCTCTTGATAGGCTTATTTTTAAAGGAGAATCTGTGATATGCCCTTGTCTCACTCCTAATTGTAAAAGATACTGTGCTTCCTGTGGGAAAGCTGATAGTGTTGTAAGATGCATGCACTGTGCAACACCAAGAAAGGAGAGATGGTTATCTCTGTATTTCAGCAATGCACATTAACAGTATTTTCTTACTATATGAATAATTAGAAATGTTGTTTAGAGAGAAAAAAGGGCCATGGTCTGCTCTGGTTTTGGGCGCTCCAGTTTCTAGCTTTAGGTGTATTTCTTTGGGTTTTCAGCTCCATTGTGCTAAAGCATAAACAGAGTATGACTTACATGTTACTTACCTCAGAGTTTGACTTACATGTTACTTACCTCTGAGTTTATTTCAGTAAGTATTTTCTTACTTTTGAAAAGTGTTTGAATCTATCCAGCTTCTGTTTCATGTGCTTTATGTCACAGAAATTACAGGAATTCTGCAGGGTGGAGGATTGACATGTCAAGCTGATTATCTGAGAGCAGTACCTTCTTTACCTCAGTTTCTTCAGAGGAAAAGCTGTGTAAGGATTCCTACTGTAGTTGTGCAGGACTTGTCTTTGAACTTGCTCAAGAAAGATCACTGTAGCTTAAGTGCATTTTTGATCAAACTGTGACTTGGTGTGGCCCTAAAGCAGTTGTGCATCATAGTGATGCCTGAAATCCTGCAAAACAGACACTCTGGACAAAGTTAATGGAGATAAGATATTACCTTTATTGTAGGTCC
>JAWMRC010000089.1:39392663-39426797 GCA_035584755.1 Thripadectes ignobilis
TGTGAGCAAGAAATCCCTTAGAAATCCCTTACTTCTAAAGCTCTAAAGATCCATAAAATACACACTAAAAAATACATTAAAATATATCAAATCCTTAGGCATCAATAGGAGTATCGTACCTCATATTTTTCGTGCAGGATTTTATTCAGCTATGTTGTAAAAATGTTATTTTTTAACAGCTGTTTCACCATATGTGAAGGTCAGTTATTAACTAGTAAGCAGCCATGAAGATATGCACAATTACTAAATGCAGTTAACTTTATCACTCACTTTTCCATAAATGCCCACAATTCTTTCATGTGGGCAAAGATCCCTCTGACTCTTACCAGCAGTTTTCCAAACAGCAGCCTTGCCAGTGCCCTAAATCAGCCTCGTGCTCAGTGGTTTGGGCAGATGTGCCCCAGGCACAGCTGGCAGAAGGCAGACGTCAGTGCAGTGTTGATGCAGATGACTGATTGTGAGGAGATGGGCATCTTGGGTACATGTAACATGTTACCATAAAGAATTGTTGCACATTCAAAATATCTGTCTGGTTTGGGTCTATGTTTAACTTATGAACAGTGAAAGTCTATGAGTCTTAAGATAAAATGTCATTAAATCTTCTTCCATGTATGGCATTATTGCAGCTCCTACTACAGGTGAATTTTTCCTGTTTATGACTGCATCCCCATGCCAGACTGACTTTGTGATCAGAAGGGCCTTGGAAGTCAGTGGAAAACAGCAGTGCCAAGCTGCTCATAGCTCTCTTCAAAATTCAAGGAGACTTTTTCTTGGGTTTATGGGGTTTGGAAGAGCTTAAATCTAAAATAGTCACATTCAGTTTATTTTAATCTGAAATTATCTGGCCTATTCACATGTTGTTCATATATATATTATAGAACTTTGAGTTGAATTTATGCAGATAACAAATATGATCTGAAATTCCCACAGTCTTAATATTCAGTATATTTCTAACTTAATGTGCACTATCAGGATAACATCATTAGCTGTGGCATATATGAAAGCACACAGGTGCATCACCTGTTTGGAATGGTTAAACTGGAGGTTAAAATGCCAGTGACAATTTTGGCTGCCTCCAGCTGAAGCTCAGTGTTTAATATCAGACTGTGATAGGAAGTAATTTATAATGTTTTTTGTTTGAGTTTGAGTGTGTTCTTTTGGTCACAGCATGAACTTAGTTTTGCTTTGCTATACCTGCAAATGATGGTAAAGTCCATGATGAGAAATGTGGTTCATAAAAGTTGAGTTAAAAACAAAATATGACTTAGGATATTTTTGTTGTCTGTTATTGTGCAATGTCTATTTTTACATAGACCTTCAAAGCAGAGGTTTTTCTTCAAACTTGAGGTTTAATTACAGGGATGTAAGTTTCTTTCAGGGGTTTTCTCAGTGTTTGTGACACTGCAATATTGTGCTAAATCATCACAAATTACATGAAAACTGCTAGAAATGTGGGGGTTCATGAAGTAGTTTGATAGGGTAAGTGATTAGGCTTAGTGAAAAATGAGGCTTAATTTTTCTGTTTGCAATAATCTCTAGGAATTCTAGTGACAAGCATCTGACTGGAATTTAGTAACTGCTTGGGTTAAAACTTTGTTTCAGTAAAAACCACATGAAATACTTGGATGTTTGCTTCCAATGCTTTTAGGATTTTTTATCTTATGTTTCTATGTGGAGTGCATCTGATACAGTGGAGACCATTACATTTAGAGAGACAACGCTTAGGCTGAAAAGGTTGGAAGCAAACAATGTGACTTAGATGTTTTGGCTAATTGAAACAAGAAGCAGCTCTTGAGAAAGGGAGATCAAGTTCAGAGTTCTTCTGTGGGACCTTAGAAATATTCACTATAAACATTGATTCTGTGAATTTGTTGCTTTCACCTATCAACTGAAAATAATATCTAGAATGGGCTTTGCAAACTCAGAGAAATACTATGTATATGAATCTACAAAGTGAGAATGGTAGTATGTCTGTAATACACTGGAGGGATTTGCAAGAGCAACCTCAGGTTTGGGAGGGTGAGAAATAAAATTCTTCAGTGGTTTTCTTAAAGGTTATATGAGGTTTGCTGGATACTGTGTCTTCACCATTAAAATGAAATGTAAATTTCTAAATACAATTTTCATAAGGCATACTTGATGCAACTTTGCATTTTATTGAAGAATTGAGGATAGCTGTTATGTGGAAATGAGTAGTTCAGCAAGTGTAGCTGGTTCTTGTAGTCTCAGTTGTGGTTGTGTATATACATTGTGTAAGGCACTAAAGGTAAAAGAGTTTCATGAAGTGCAGTACATAAGGCCTGAGCTAAATAAGTTTTTGCTTATTATTAAAAGCTTGCGCATAGATTGTCAAGTTCAACGAAATCCCCTGCAACAAGCTGTCCCTTAAAATCTAGAATATGAGGAGAAAATCAAGGCTTACCCCATAAAACCTGCTGAGTTGCTGCAGTTTCTTCTGGCACAACTGAAGGTTGCAAAAGTTCAGCCCTTTATGTGAGAGACTTTTAAGGACTAAACAAACAAGTTGTAACAGCTGTACCTATAAGGGCTAACTTAAAAAAAAAAAAAAATACAGTGTAGGGAGTACAGGAAAGGGTAATGTCCTGTGATGAGGCCCTTGACCATGTTGTGTGTTTCCTGTGGTTTGTCACTGTACTGCAGTGGAGTGGCCTGCATGTTACCTGTCTGTATGCAGGGTAAGCAAATGCAGGCCATGAAACTGTATGTGCTGGAGGGTTTCTAAGAAAGTCCAGCAGCATGCAGAGTTGGATTTGACTTCTAAAATATCTCTGTTATCTAGTGAACCTTGACCATGTATTTCATGCCATATATTCCATTAGGTGACTTATTTATTTGTGCCTATAAAGTATTGGCATGTATTCTATTCTGCCACACACATTCTCTTGACCCATAGCATTCTATGCATGTAAGTGAGAATCAGACATGGCATTCACTGAATAGTTAGCAAAGCCAGCAGTGGCATTGGGAAGTTCCAAGGTCATTTTTGATCCTTCCATCTGTTCATTTACATTATCTTCAAGAGAATATGGCTCTTGCAGTAAAAGCAAATATTTCGGTAAACCAAATGCTCAGAGAGTGAATTATCATTTCAGATGTGTGCAATGGGTATTAAACATAGAGGGAGAAAAATAATACCATTTGTTCCAGTTTGACTTTATTGTGCTGATAACAGATAGCAAAGGTGGGTGACAACAGTAGCAAAAGCCAACTTGCAAGGAATATTACACTTAAGTATGCTGAGGATTGTGTGTGTGAGATAAAATACTCCCAATTATGTTGCATGCTGCTGAGTTAGCACCAAAAATCCTTGTGTGGTCTTCTCTAAAACATTCTGTGCAGGGACAAACTGTATCCCTAGGTATCTGCGCTTCATTGGGAAGAGAAATTCTTGTTCCTGCTTAGCCAGAATTGGATTGATTTAGATGTGGTCCATGAAACATAGTAGGCACTGCAGCTGTTGTGCCTGCTATTGACAAGAAGTTTTTTCCTTTTGTGCAGCAATACAGAATGCCAGTAATTGACAGCAATTTTGGCTAATTAAGGACTTAAAGAAATGCCACAGAAAGTAGTTTGTCTGTATAGTTGCTATGATAGAGACTTGAAAGCCAAGAATCACTCAGATCTAACACTGTTGCAGTATCATAAATTGTAATTTATTTTCAATACAGTCTAAAAGTTAAAATCAATTTCTCTTAAGGAAAATTTACAGGCTTCCAGTATCATCTATGTATTGGAGAGGCTGCCTATTACTCACTTATTCATATTTCATATAATTATGCAATTATTTTAAAAGATACAGTTGTGTATTTCTTTTTATATGCTTTGTATTTCAGATATTGTAAGACCGTATCTTCTGATATGTAAGAATATGTCTTCATGATGTTGTTATTTTACAGTTTCCTATCACTTTTGATACTACTTTTCAGTAAAAATATATCTTTTTAAGTATAAGAGTTGCATGGGAACAAATTATCATTTTATAGTTCTGATGTTATGTTCTATTGAGGATGTTTTTTAGTTTGTCACTGCATGTTAGTGACAAATTGTGTTTTATAAGCTTTATCTGTGTGTGTGTCAATATGTACATTGTACATATTTCACCTATCAGTCTAGTGGAAGGTGTCCCTGCCCATCACAGGTGGGTAGGATCTTTGAGATCCCTTCTAATCCAAACTATGATCTTCATTACATAACAAAAAAATATAATATGCAATGTATCATGTGGATAATATATATAATATACATGTATATGAATTGTATATAGATGTATGAAAGCATTCTTCAGCTTACTTCTGAAGGGCCTTTCTGAACTCAGGTAGGATTTGTATTTTATATTTTTTTTCCATCCCAATGTGCCTGCCTATGGCTTAAATATATGCTTTTACAGAGATGAAAGGCATGTGCTGCTTTCCTATGTTTTCAAAAGTCTTCTCTAAACAGCAGTATTTTTAAATGCAAATTTGGTCCTTGTAAAATTGAAGTGATGACAGCAAGTACTTACAGTGTAGTTTTTTCTGTCTTGAATTACATTACAGAGGGGAAAATGGCTGCTAAGGAAGTAATTTCTAGCCACATTTTCTTTGAAAATATGTGAATTATTAGGGAGATTTGTTTCCCTCCAGCCTTACTTTGACCCATAAGAACTTGAACACATCCTGTATGATTTTATAGTTTTGAATGTATAAACTTCACAGATTGCTTAGTCTATAAGTGTCTGTCCTTCAACCATAGGAGTGATTCTGCCTCTTGCTACTTGTTCCACTGCTAGAAGGAAATCTGGAAGATGCTTTATAAAGTGCATAAGGCCTTCCTGAAGTTGTAACTCAAGAGAGCTTCTTATAGGCAAGTTAGAATTCCTAATGTACTTTTTGTGCAACTCAGACACTGAAGTTGGAAAATACTCTTTCCAGTCACACTGCTGAAGCATTAAAAGAGCTCTGCTATGCAGGCATGAAACCAATGAGCATTATCTTCTCAGGTGTTCTTGGCTATCAAACAAGGTGAGCAAAGCTGTATCCCAGGTGCTTGCATTAACTCTGACCAGTAAAACCAGGAAAAAAAAAGTTTCTTTCCCTTCATGATGTTCAAGAAGCATGTTCAGCCCCTGAAATAATTGTGCAATTAGAGTTTCATACAGGATTGTAAGATACTGAGCTGCTCTTGTCAGTTTTTAAAATACGTCTCCTCTGTGCTTATTGCTGGCTTATCATAAAAGTGGTATGGGTTAGTTCTGTTTGGAGCTACAGCATATTGTAGATCCTGCCTCCAGAACCTTCTAGCTTTTTAGCTGTTAAAAATGGTGATTACTTAAAACTAGGAATTTAGGAATTTGGTTTGAGTGTGCTAAATGCAGCTTCAAAAACTACTATGTCAACAAAAAGAAGTTTTAAACAGGTTTTATGTGAGATAGCTACAGTTTTTGTTCTTGGGTATTTAAGTTTCCTTAAATACCATTTGTTACAGATGAAATGCCTGTTGTAGGGTTGTGCACTGTTGGTAATTCATGTGTGTCATGTGGCAATAAAAAGTTTTGGCAGTGGAAAATCTTAGAGTGGAGAGACAGTATCCAGTGGAGGATGGTGGATGAAAAGAACTCCCATTTGCTAGCCTGTTGAAGGACCGTATTTTTTAACTCTGGTTCTTCTGCACAGTAGCAGGATGTACCAACAACTTGCCTGCATTGGTGAACCTACCCCTCCTACCTCTTGTATTTATCTTTGTGTTTTCCTTAGTCTTTTGGTATTTGCATTATATACTTATTTGGGATAACACGATCTCTGTAGCCTGGCTCCTGTGTTTGATGTGAAATACTTTAGGTTTTCACTATTTCTGCCCTAATTTGGGAGGAATCTTATATATATGAGAGTACATGCTGATTTTATTTATGTGTATGTAAATATAGATTAAAAATAATCTATTTTTTTTCTCAAATAATAGCAAGGACTATAGTTTGTCAGACTAGAAGACACTGAATTTATACTACTTTATTCTGTTCTTAATAAGTAATTAAATAAAATTAAGATGTGCAGTTACTAACAAAGTGGTATCTTGTTTCCTTAGGATTAGTTTTGCTGGGTTTATTCTATGAAGGTACTTTAGGAGCTATGGCAGTAAAAGTGGGGAGTTAGTCCAGTCTGTGACTTAAGTACTTCCACATTTTTATTTTCTTTTAAATAAGAGAGGACCAGGATTTGCAAGCAGACAAGCATCCAAGTAATTTTACTAAGACCGTAGTAATAGAGGACGTAAGGAAAACTTATTTCTCTAGAATTAACATTACTTATTTTTGAGCCACTTGTCATGACACTGAAACTTATTCCTAATTATTATATAAAAGTTGCCCAGAAACATGTGTCAAGGGAGTGGATGTGGGCCATTTGTCACTCACTTAGTCACTCTTGGCTTTATCATTATGTTTTTGAAAATTACAGGCCTGTGGAAATAATGGTGCATGGTGCCCAGTGATAGCAGGAAGCTATACTGGGAGAAGCCTGCAGTGACAAAGTTATAGTGCAAGAATATAATGGTGAAGCTTTATCATACAGGAGCACACATACTGTGACCTATTGTCACAGTAATGTTGATTTAATGAATTCCAAGGGCATCTCTTGGACTCATACCTCAAATTTAACAGGGTTAAAACATGTATTCTGCAAAAAGCCTGTTTGGAATGTATTTAAGGATTGCCTTCAAGTTCAAAAACATTAACAAATATCTTTTGACACAGGATGTTGGAATGAGGGGTAAATCATGCAGTATTATTTCCTTTGTTATTAAATACATATTTTTTCTGGTAAGAATAGTATAAGAATAAGATGCAAATTGGGGAAAACCAAATGTTTTTCAAGTTAATCTGAAAACATTAGTATAGTTTTGATGGGATTCAGAGATAAAGCTAGAAGTTGTCTAGCAGGAATGTAGATCACTTGAAACCATTGGGATAGTTCAGGTGTTGAATAGGAAAGAGTGCTTTGAAAAATTACATTTTAACAATTTCAGTGAGCTCACGAAGGAACAAACCAGATGAATGACATATCTGTATCTAGGAATTACGTCACTGTGTCCAGGATGAAGCACTGTGAGAAAAATTCAGGCTTCTGCAGGGTGTCTCCTCTTCTGTGGAATGAGGAACAGGGACCTCAGGCACTGCATGTTGAGTGTGGAGCTTCTTGTTTGAGCCTTGCAAAAGACAGTGACAGTCCAAAAATACAAGAGGTAGGCTCCTTCTGTGGTTTAATAACACATACACAGATGAATACTGCTAGTGTAGGATGAATATAGGAGAGAGAATACAAAGCTGATCCAGTGATAGAAATACTTTAATACGAAGTATTTTGGGTTTATATAAATACAAACTTTTTCAGTGCAGAAGTAAGAGGAAAGCAATTTCCATATCCAGGCTGCTATGATGAACACATTCAGTGCAAGATATTCAGAAGGATGTTCAGAGAGCTGGAGCACCTCTCTTGTGAACACAGGCTGAGAGAATTGGGGTTGTTCAGCCTGAAGAAGAGAAGATGCCAGGGACACCTTCAAGCCTCTTCCAGTACCTAAAAGGGGCCCTCAAGAAAGGTGGAGAGAGACTTCTAACAAGGCCACATAGTAACAAAGGCAAAGGTTAATGGCTTTAAACTGGGTAAAGATAGATGGATTAGGTGATAGAAGGAAATTCTGTACTGTGTGGGAAGTAAGACACTGAAAAAGCTTGCCTGGAAAACTAGTGGATGTCACATCCCTGGAAGTGTTCAAGACCAGGTTAGATGGGGCTCTGAGCAAGCTGGTCTAGGGGAGGGTATGCCTGTGCTGGTGAAGTTGTAACTAAATGATCTTTAATGTCCCTTCCAACTCAAGCCATTCTATGAGTCTGTAAACTGCTATACTATAATTCACACATGAAGGATGAAGGCTACTTGTTGAAATTGTGGCCATGAGATGTAAATCACAATAGTGATAGCCTGTGTTTATCTCTCAGGACCTATAGTTAAACTTGTATGTGGCATAGAAGAAAAAACCTTTGCATTCTCTGTTCTCTTTAATCTGTGATCCCTTTTGCATGGTATAATGAGAGAGGAAAATAAAGAGTGAATGAGGAAAGAAAGTAAAACATGTGTCTTTATCCATTTGCACAGAACTTCTGCAAAGTAGAGGTTCACATCTTGCTCCTTTGGCTGCTTCCCTTAGCTCAAAAGTTCCTTTTATAATCATCAAATCATCCACAGAGATAATAGGCAAATACAGCTTTCTGCTATAGATTGTTGTGCACTTAGACTTTCAACTGTGTCTGTTTTGCATGGAAAAACACCATTTGGAGGGTCATCACAAATGTGGACAGTAATGCAACCTTAGTTGCTTGACAGGGTTATAATATATGCTTTACCAGCATCTCCTACTAAAGAGTGATATGCTTGAAATAACCATGCAGAAGGATGTTTTCCAGTATTGACAGTGTGTACTGCACAAAGTAGAAGCAGTGTTTAATATCTTCCTGAATTTTTCAGCATATTTGCTTACTTTTGTAGGGCTTTCATCTGGTTAAGCTGTAGTACTGAACTGTTATCTGCCTTTACTCTCATTTTCTAGTACCAGAATTCTTTGCATGATGCCTTTTTTTTAACCAAAACTATGCATGCAGTAAATAGTTTAGAGGGATACATCTGCAAAATTGCTGTACTTGTATTCACAGGGATGCATTAAACTATGCAATGGCTAAAACTGACCCACACAAATATATGTGTATATATATATATATATATATATAAGTGGTTGGATTTGGGAGTTTTTTGGTTGATTGGGTTTTTTTCTTGTGTTTGTTTCTTAATTAAAGAAATGAAAAAATTTTTTTTTCCTTGCCCTCTTTCCTACAACATAACTATACTATTAGCTGTTTATTGACTTCTTTTATATATATTTTTTCCCCTCCCCCAGGTAGTTTTTTGACTATTCAAATTTAATGGCACTGAAAGGCTAAGTAGACCAAAGCAGAAAGCCTTTCCTATATGTATGTTTCCTATTAACATGTGTTTTCCTTCAATTTTGGCTGCTTTGCTCTTCATCCCCTACTGCTTCCTGTTCCTCTTTTCTTCCCAGTTCAACTGTGCACAATCTCATATTGTCTCTCCCTCTCCCTTTCTTGTCTGTTTTTCTCTTTATTTTTCCTTTTGTTCTCTATTCCAAATTGCTCCTGTGTTCAGTAGTACCCTTCCTGTCTGTTTTATGCTTAAAAGTCTTCAAAGTGAAAGAGAATATGCTTTTCAGCTGGATTTAGTTTTCTTCTTGCTATGAGGGCATAAACAGTCCAAAGCAAACTAACAAAACGAAGACTTGCCCAGAGAGACAAGAGTTTGTTACCTTGTCTGATTTCTGAGCAAAGAAGGGTACACACCCTCACATGCCATGTGAGAGATCTACCACACAGGTGTGAAATGTTCCTAGAGATTCCTCTTCTGTCCATCTCCCCGATATATGTTAGCTCCTGGGAGCTGTATTTGTTAGGCAGAGTACTTGTGCTACCTTAAACTCAATGGTATGGATGGGAGGTCCTTCCAAACCAAATCTGGGACCTATTGCGCCCATTGATGTAAGAGGTTGTTCAGAGACAGGTGCACCAAAACAGGCAAATTGTTCGGTAGAACAAATAATCCAGGATTATTTAATTAGAAAACCTGATTATTACTGCCATGATTTAAAGAAAATTCCAAGTGAAACATCTGCCAAAAAAATTGCTTGATTATTGCCTTTACATCTATGATGGGAGGGTGATTTGCTGCTGATTTTAATCTGTGTGTCTTTTTTCTGTCATAGCCTCACTTAACCATCTCTCTAGCAAATCGTTCATCCTTTTGAGCAAAAATGCAAGCTCAGGCCTGTATCTCCAAACTAGTGCTTCATGATGAAAACTATTCCCTTTGAAGGGAGATATGGATAGTGTCCTTTTTTCCAACTTTTATGCCAGACCAGCATTAGCCACTGCTTGTTAACAGCAGCTTTATATGATTACAACACCTTCATTCTGGCCTTGTGAGGTATCTTAGCGTCTAGCCTTCCTCTCTGTCACTCTTGCAGGTACATACACTAACTTGCAGACAGACACACAAACACACCAGCCAAAGTACCTCAGTAAAGGTTTTTAGCTTATCTCCCAATTGCCTTCTTAAATGGTCTGTTAAAACCACCATCAGCAGTTTTGTAACAACCTGCTGCACCTGCTTCTGCAATGAGGTGACCATCTGTCTATCCTGTGGCCACCCTTGCTGCTAGAATGAGATGAAGAGTAAGCAGACGGGGGAGTCAGACTGGCTTTGTTTTGCTGTTTTCTTGCTCTTTATTTGGCAGTCCTTAGTAATTAGTGCTGGGCTATTCTTCAGTGCTCTTATAGAGGTGTCATAATGCAAGTAAAACTGAAGACCAGTCTCTTTATTTCTATAAAGTAAAAGCGTAGCCAGCTAGACTAAATTATTAATGAATATCTCTTTTCTCTTACCTAGCTAGTCATCAGGGTGCTTATTCCTGGTAACAACATACAAAATGGAAAAGTTTAGGGACTACAGTCTACTGGTAGCACTGACTCTTGGGAGGCAGACTTTTATAAATACATTTAAAAGTATGTGCTGTTCAGCATACTGATCTTTGTCCCCTCAGACAAAAAAATCCCAACCTACTCACCAGTAAAATCGTAGGCTGAAAAAGGCATTTAGTTTATTTAATCAGATCTTCCAACTGATTAATGCCAGGTAAGGCATATCAGAAAATGGACTATTGCATTGTATACTTTAAATCACAGGAACACTCTGTTCCTAGGAGAACACATTGGCTAAATTGTGGGGAGTTTTTTCCACTTCACTTAATGGAACCTTTATAATATTCATTGCTGTGTTTCATCTTGTTAGAATTTTGTTGTTTTTGTAGTTAATGATTCATAAAACAGTATGAATTGAATAAAAGCTGTGATTAGTGATGTGGGGCTTTTTTCTTTCTAAATATTGAAAGCTGTATTTTACCTTTTGAAAACAGTGGTGTGGGCCATTAACTGACTTACAGATAATAGTGTATGCCTTTTTTAACCTACTCATAATGATACCTCTAACCCAGCTATAATGATGCATTGAGATGTGTCGATAGTGTTTCAGAGGGCCTTTGTGTGAAGGAAGGAGATTCTTCTTCAAGCCTCTCAAGAATTTAGAGGCCTCTTTCATTTGTGGGAAAACTCAAACTCATTTCTCTTGGAAGAGCTCACAGGTTCCGGTGTCAGGCTGTGTGTGGTTCTGCTACTGAGTGATCACTCATTGCTTACTCTTGTTATTGCTGGTGAACTGTTTCCTTTTCATTTTAAGTCCTTTTCTCATGATGTTTGTGGACTGCTTTTACTGAAAGCTAATTTATGTGCATATGTATTCTTTACTTATAGTGATAGCATAATTTTTAATGAATGGAAATATTATTTAATGCAATAATACTATATTAATACTATTTACAGCTAGATTGCTTTAAAAAAACTCAGCTAATCATTTGCAAAGAACTTCCTGGGAAGGAAGATTGTGGTGGTGCTTATATAATGTTTATGAACTTACATTTTTTTTCATACACAAATGTTCATAATGCTGCAACTGTGTATGGAGTATAAATCACATCTGAAAAATAATAGAGTGTTTCAGGATTGGCAAAAACATTTAGTAATGACTTCACTTTACTTTCTTGCTGCCAAAAATGCTCAGGAACAGGTTTTTCAGTTTGGTTTGGCAACAGAAAAACTGTTGGAAAACAATTTGCTTACGACATTTGACTGTAAATAACTACTTCAAAATGTGTATTTGGAAACATTTGTATAGCCATTTAAAAATTCTCTGACTAAGTGTTCATACTTTAAAACAGCTCTAAATGTTTCTTAACAATATATACCTCAACATTCCTTAATGTCAGTAGGGTAGATATGTATGTTGATGTGTTCTGGTTTTGTAAAGTACAGAACAAATATGTTCATAATTCAGATGAGTGCCAAAGCATACTGTTGGGAAAAGAAGTAGTCCACCAAGACTGACTTGAAGAACAGAAGTATATGTTTCCTCATAAGGGTAGTAGTAACCTTTACACTTAAGCAGACACATTCCAGTCAGAGAATGGAATAACTTCTAAAAAACTGGCAGTTCTTTTGCTGCACATATTGGTAAAGGTCTACTCTTGTGGCTGTAAAATGTCTGTCTGGGTTTGATACTAAACGGGAGCTGTAATAAATAGCACAATTACCTTATACACTGAGCAAGTTTTTCCTTACTTGGTTTCAGAATTATATTTTATTGCATTAGTCTTGTTTTTTGAGCTATTCTAGTTCTGATGCAGCTTCTGAAATTACTTTTTTCTCCCTTGAAGCATTCTCTGTAGTTTAAAAAGAAGCATAATAGAAAGTTTTCTTTTTTTAAACCAAGGAGACTCCAGCTTTTTTTCTTTATAGAACATTTTAAAAAATGGGATAATGGTTTCATTTTTTTATATCTTTGCAAGTGGTTTGGGAAAGGCATCTGAGGAACTTTTGCTCTATGGGCAACTGAGAGCTCTAAATGTAATCAAAAGAATTTTGGTGATGTAGGATCTGTTCTGTGCTGAGGCTGGTGCAAGGTGGTTTTTAAAAATCCTTTTTAAGAACAAAGTGAGTTTTCAGTTAAATGTTAACTATATTTAAGTTGGAGTGGTTCAAGAAAAACTTCTACTAATTGTAGTTTTAAGTTTCCAGAGGGAAAATAGCAGGGTTTTTTGTTTTTTTTTTTTTTTTTGGTTGGTTGTAATAGATTTTATTATTCAGCAGAGTAACTTAGAGTGTCTCTCATCTGAATTAAGATATAACTTTTGAATTTGGTGCTTTCAATCAGTCTTCTATGCCCATTCTTGAGTGACCTTTTTATTCACACAAGCTAGGCACCTGAAAAACAAATCACTGTTTAAATATACTTTTGGAAACCTAACCTTAGCTGTGCATTACTGTAGCTATTTTCCCTAAGGTAATCTTGAACTCAGCTCTGGTCCAACCCATTGGGCACTGCTGCTAGTGAGTCTTTCCATCTCTCTCAGTTTTCCTTCCTGGTATTGTCACTAGTGTACTGGTGACTTTGACATTATACGAAAGTATGTGAGTGGTTGAAACAACTGAGACAACTGATCTCTCCTCCATCGTGGGCCAAGGGTCTAGCTGGTTGTATCCCCTTCCTCATCCCCTTCCAAGTTTCTTCTTGAACAGAGGTCTGACAATATCAAAGCTATGCTTGCTGTTGTTAGGAGTTCCATTATGATCAATATTCTTTGGTAGGTTACTATTTTGTTAGTTTGTTTGTCTAGGTGAGTTCTGGGGCTGGAGTAGCACTGTGCACAATAAGGATGCCAGCAAAGGTGTGCTTGGAAGGCAGCACCATAGCAGCACCAGCCTGGATCAGCTGAAATTGTTGCAGCTATTGTGCCTGAGTGATACACGGTGACACTAAGGAAAGCAGAAGGAATCATAACAGAGTATCCATGTATTTTATTTCTCTTCCTTCATGACAGTACAAACCACTTTTTAAACAATTGTCTTATCTGTCAAAAAATCTCCAATATTACCTGTCACGACGTCCAAGGTAATTTGTTCCACTCTTCAGCTGTCTTTTTGTGGCTGTATAGAACTGCCTTGAAATGGAGACAAAAATGTGATTTTAAAAGACTTGAGTTTCTTAGACAATCTGACTGTTGAACAGTTTCATTTAGTGTTCTGTAAAAAGCTGTATGTAAAAAATTATATTCACAGGACCCAAGGTAAGAAAGCATAGAGAACTTGAAGATCATGATTATCTATTCCAGCACTAAGCTCAGTGTTTTCACAAAATATTTTTCTGCAAACTTTGTTGTGATAAATTGTGTGCTAATATGCAAATGAACTGAATAATTCATAGTAATATTTCATTTATGAGTTGCCTGTGTAGAACTGAGGTGCAAGTTATACCATCTGTTTTAGTGCATGTGGATTATACTAACCACAACTTTTGTGTGTTGCCCACTCAAAACCTTTTTTGGAATGTTCTTCTAAGCAAATACATTCTATTAATTTTTCTTTTATTATGTGCTTTTGTTGTGATGTTATGACTGCATAGCAATTTTGAGTTGGTGAAGAAAAGTATGGTATGGTTGACCTGTTGAGATGGAAAAATATTGATGAGTAAAAGAGCTCAAAACATCACAAGTTGTGAAGTTCTTGTTATTACATACAAATTTCTTATCAAAGGAACTTGTCCAGTGCTTTTCTGCTTTTTATCTTGCAGATTCACTCTATTACTTTTATACTTAGCCTTCAAGTTCCATTTGATCTATTTTGCTTTTTCCTATGACTCTTTCTGGTGTTTTTGATTACTGAAACTTTTGGTTTAGCCAAACTCCTCTTTTATATGTATTTCCCACACAATAAGGTGGAATTGTTTTTATCTCTGCTTGTGTCATTCCTTTAGAAATTAAGTAACACTTTCACTGACCTCCTTTTTGCTGTATGCAAGATTTCATGCCCCATGGATCTTACCTACTGATTGTATGAGTGATGCAACTTGCCTTGCTTTCCTTCCAAAAAATCATGACCAGTGTTACATGATCCCTGTCATTCAATTTTCACATACCGTTGAAGGCAAATGTCAAAGAATTTTCCCTCTGCTTTGTTCTTTTTGTTTTCCTTATCAACCATTTCTCTAAACATGCTGCAGTATTTTATTGGATAGCATGCATTATGTCATGGTGTTATCTCAAAGTGCACTGTCTGGTATGTGTTAGTAACACTAGCCCATTGCCATAGCAAAGTTGCCAAAGTAAAGGAGCAGAGCTCTAATTCTGGGCTCTGCAAAGACTTCTTCTACCTGTGCCCTTCATTGTGATACTACCCTGACTTCTATTGCATCCAGTTGTATATAGTGTGCAGACTTTTCCTTCCTTCACTTTTTTTCAAAGAAAACCCCATCTTGACAGTTTTATTAATTTTATGAGTTCCAGATGGCTTTATAGAAAGATTACTCGCCTTCTAAAAGCTTCCTTTGTTGGCGCTTGAAATGAGTATTGTGAAAACCTAAATAGCAATTGAGAAGTCTTCTTTGCCTATGTACAAATATCCCTTTTTACATTGTATGCTTTCAGACTGTTACAAAATAATGAGAAATTAATGGGGCCATTTCACTTTGTAAAAGGAGGGCCTGTTAGCAGTTTCTGCAAGATACACATTGTGACGTCAATGAAGTCAGAGATCAAATGTTTGTTCTTTCTGATTGCTGATCTGAGATCAGCGATTTGGAAAAGTCCCTTAGTCCTTAATACATGAACACCACCTACTACACAGTAGAAAGTTTACACTGCTTTTACAGGTGGTGTTTGGAAAGACGTAAGAGATCCTTAGTTGCCTCAGGGAAGAGCAGGAGGCACAACAGTTGACAGTAGAGGTTAAAGAGGCTAGTACACAGTAGAGAAGAGAGAAGGAATGTTGGAGCTCTGAATTGGAAAGTCACAGAGGGGAAGAAAACAACCCATCTCTAAGTTGTCTGTGAGGTGCAGAATTAAGAAAATTATGGAAGTTACAAATAGAAGGCAATGTATTTTGTTGAAGTAGCACAATATGCTGTGTTTCCAAGGCCTTCAACACATTGATTCCTTCAATAAATTTTCAGTTTTATTTCTATCATTGTAAGTAAGTGTCCATCTGAAAAAATCTTGACAGAGTAGTTTTGAAACAAAGATGGATTAATGATAAAAAATAAAATATGTAGCTATAGTTTGTGCTGTTGTGGCTGTTTCTGTGCCTCTGGATATTACAGTTGTAGTGTGTTTTGCATGAAGAACAGGTTAATGGACAAAAAGTGCCATTTTAAATGGAAGAGGAAGGAACTTGTGTAGGTTGTTGCATCTCCTGGGTCATCAGACTATATTTTGAGTATTTGTAAACTTTTGATGGAGGTGGTATTTGCTGAAGTTTTACATTGCTTCTCCTATTACCACTGTTTTAAAAGAAATCCAAATACTGTGCCATATTCCTGAAAATAAGGGGTGCACTGTAAAAATCAAACAGTATGAGAATGTTAGCACTGTACTCAGATTAGTTGCTGAGAGACTAAAAGGTCTGGCACAGCACTGAAAATAATGTATGTTATGAAGCTGGGTAAATAAAGGTGGTGTGAACACCTTGAAGAACAGCCTAAATGGCAGCTGTGTGCTGGTTTTTGCTTGTTTTCTCTGTAGCCTTTGTGCTGTCCTGATAGGGACATAGTCATGAAGACTATGAGAACGAAGGCAAGATTTTTTTCCCCTTTACTTTAGTTGTGAGTTTCATCACTTTGCATACTACTTCTGATTTTCATCTTCCTCTTATTTTTGAGGCAAAATAAAAAAAGAAATCAGATTGCTAAACTAATCAGAGCTTGAAACTGAACCACATGGTCAGTGTTGTCTTAGAATTTGTTATTTTTTTTTTGTTAGGTGTCACAGGCTTTACAATTTCTGATCTGATTTTTTTAGGTGTTCACTCTGAAATTGTTTATCCTATCATTAATTAGCAAGACCAGCCTTTTCCAGCTTTCACTAGTGCAACAACACTACTATCACAAATTTCACCCTGAAGATTTGACTTTCAGTCACTCTTAAAACTTTCATAACCAGTTGGAAACACTTCACAAGGTAACAGACCTAATAGTTTTGTGTTTTTCTTTATTTTTCCCTGCCTCATCCTTTACAAATCGTTCAATATATATATCAATATATATATTTTTTTTCCCACCAGATAGGCAAAAAATATAGATTTTATTAAATTGCTTTTTTTTTTTTTTTTTCAACATAAATTAATGGTATCTACAATGCAGTAATAAGTTGACTCCACTTTTACAGTGGTGCCTGGAAAGACCTAAGGGATCCTTCAGTGCTTCTGGGAAGACTGGAGGTCACATCAACTGACAGTAGAGGTTTAATAGGCTGACAGGCATTACAGAAGTGAGGTAGATTAAATGCTCTCATATTGAAGCTCTGAATTTGAAAATTCATGTAGGAAAAAAAGGGGTTTCCAGAATTGAAACTTTTTCTGAATTCCTAATGATTGTTGAGTGCATTGCAATAAGTGAAAATTTACTTCATTCTCAGGATATACTGATTTTAAAATATATACTAACTCTTCCTCCTTCAATGTTACAGGTATGGAGGCATAAGGATTTTATCTTGGAAGGCTATGTGACTTTGGTACAAGTCTGGTACATTCCAGAAACCAGTGTTTGATATATTAATTGAAAAAAAAAAAAAGAAAAGAGGGTAACATAGATAGGTGAACTGTATATATATTTTCTTATAACTAAGTGGCCACATACACTACCACAATTTTTATTTGAGAGCTATGTAGCTGCCCAAACACTCATGTGCAAAGAATGCTCTCTGCGATTAAAAGACATAAGTTTTTTTGAGGGGAGGTTAGCTTGTGATGACTGTTGAGAAAGCTGTAGGATCTTTGATGTGTTTCCCCTTTTCTTACCCTGTGCACTGCACTAAATTATGCTTCCTTTCACTTGTTTGCATCTGCTTATTGGCGCTCTGCTTACCATTGCTTTCAGGGTTTTAAACACCACTGTGTATTTTCCAGTCACCTCAGAAAGAAGGCAATTAATTAATGAAGATTGTAGTCAGCATTGTTTAAATCATCAAGAAAAGCCCTGTAAAGAACATAAAATGTAACAAAACCAATATATATTACACTGTTCATATGATGTTAACAACTCATCTCCCTCCTCTAAAAGCAGCGCTGATAGTATGCTGACGTTTTTAAATGTTTTCTCAATGGAAACAAGATCTATGTATGCAATTCATGGTTTGTGTGTCCCAAGCCCCTTCACTTGCAAGTGATCTGATACTTAATCCAAATTCTCCTGGAGAAGGCAGGGGAAAAACTACTGTCAATTTTGGTTGTCAATTAAATTTGACAGTGGTTCAGAGTACCATCAAGTTTCACAGAAAAATAGACAAGTCAAGATGATACCTAGTCTGGAAATCTGGCATCAGTGTGCATATTGTATTAGTTGTCAAAAAATCCAGAGAGGAGGGAGACTTTATAAATGCATCATCTTCAAGAGAAATTTGTTTGGTACCTAAGAAGGTGTGAGGTTCAGTCTTTATCGTTTCAAAGAAGTAGGGGAGTTAGCTTTCTTGGTGTCTTTTGATCTTGGACCTGCTTCCAGGTAGCTGCAAAAATACCATGAATGGTTTTGGGGTACTTGAGATAGAAAGAAACAGAAGAGAATGCGTACAAAAAGAGTAGCTTTTCATTCATCAATATGAGTTCATGGATTTCTTCCATTGTAGAGCGTCTTTGGTTTAGAAGATTTGCCTCTTCTGGCAAAACTTTGTGCAACAGTTTCACACTGGGTCTGAAGTCTGGCAGTGTATGACTGTCGCCCAAGTGGTTTGGTAGAAGAATGTTGCCATATATGTCTGCAAGTCCTTTTAGTGAATTGTGGAACTAACTTTAAAAGGTACTCTCACAACTTCCACAAGGAGTATGCCTGGAGAAACCTCATTAGTCAAAGTGAATTTTGCAGTAAATGAAATGGTTTTCATAGTTATATTAGAAGATGCTATTTTAAAATTGTAACAGCAGAGAGACAAGGTCTACCAAGAAATTTAACCTGACATCTCTTTTTAATGGAATGCGCTATACATACTGTTTATAGAACTAGAAATTCATGTCAACATTCTTACGAACTGCCATCAAGAGTGCAGTCTTGTTTTGTAAACTTCCAGTCACTTAGGACAGAAAAATTATTATTCTGATCATCTAATTTTGTCTGGTGCTAACTTAGTATCACTGGTATACACCTAATATAAGATTCTGTGTGATTTTCTGAGAAGTCATCTGCCACATTCTGGGAGTGTTGTGTCTTCTTGGAGGAACTAGAATTGTTCCAGGATTAGAAAGTGACTAAATAAATAGGTAATCTGAAATGCGCAGAAATAGGAGAACCAAATTACTGCATGAATTACAAAGTTGTGTATTTTAACCCAATGCATTCACTTACCTCCACCCTACCCTGCCCCTGCCTCCCCCTAAAAAAATGTTTTCTGAAAACTGAGTAGTGTGTTTCACACTCTCAGTGGTGAAAAACCTGCACCATTAAGTGTCATTTGATTTTGGTTTTGGTTTGGGTTTCATTCCTCATCTTTTTAATTATAGATTATGCCCTGTGAGAAGTTATATCAATATGTTTTCTTTCAAGTGAGGTTTCTCTTTTTGCATGTACTAACTCAATGCAAAACCCTGCCAGCAGTACAGTCTGTCTTAAAAGCTAGAAAAAATATTTAAGATTTTACTATCAGCCTGGACAAGGCAGTACATTTTGTGAGATGCTACATGGCTTTTTTTGTAGTGTGATTCCTAAAGAAGCCAGTTTTATTAGTGCTTTTAAGAAGGGGTTTTTAAAGAAAGTTATCTAAATATTCTAAAAAATACATTCTTTAAATAAATTTTGTTCTCTTGATAATTGAAAGAAGGAAGAACTGATTTTTTGTTAGAGGAAGTATTGCATGAGGCCTGTAGCTACCTTGTAAAAGCATTTTTGATGAATGTTTTCTTTCACTGAAGTAAAGGTAATTTGAAATTGAGCTGAGAGGCCATTCAGGTATTAATACCAGTACCTGTTCTTTTGAGCTGGACCTAAGCAATCAAAGTTGTGTAAAAATGGATAGTTACTTATAATCTGACAACATGAATGCTTTATGCCATTAGTAAAAGAGAAATTTCACCTAGATAAGGAAAATGCAATTAAAGATTCAAGAAAAAGAACTTGAAGCTTGGTAGGAAAATCACATTTGCTGTCTGTTACCTCAGTTCTCAAAACTGGTTTTGTGGTAGGCAGGGTGGTGCTGACATAATGGTCTTCTGAATGATCAGAGAAACTCAGAAAGTATCCCTGTAGCTTTAGGGGAAAATGCATATGGCACTTTTCCCCCAGAGTTGTGGAAATTATAGTTTATGTTAGTTAAGAAGTATATGATTCAGTGATACCAATGTGAGAAACTAAATTATGAAACACTGCTTCTTTTTTTTTTTTTTTTTTTTTCCCTGAAGCATACATTGAGTAGATGTGATTCTTTAAAGCCTGTATTTAGGACCAGGAGGTGTTCAGAACAGAAGGCTGGAATTGAAAGCTGTAAACTCATGTTACAGGAACTGAACATGTCATATTAGCTTTTGCTGCACATAAGATTCATGACCAAAATGTTGACTCTTGGAGATTATTTGGAAAAAATGCTCTCTAAATTTCTACTGGACTTTAGTGTTTCTCTTTTTTGTCATCAGATAGGAGGGCATCTCAGAACTGAAAGAGAAGATCTTTATAGCCATCTTCCACTGTCCTGGCTTAAGGCCAGCCAGCACTGAGCCCCAGGCAATGGCTCACTGGCTACCCTGGCGGGAGATGGGGGAGATAATAGAAGGAGTAAAAGTGAGAAAACTTGTGGGTTGAAATAAGAACAGTTGAATAGGTAAACCAAAAGCTGTGCATGAAAGCGAAGCAAACCAAAGAATTGATTCAAAAGTTCCTGTGAGCAGGCAGTGTTCAGCCGTCCCCAGGACAGCAAGACCCCATCACGTCGAATGGTGACTTGGGATGACAAGACAAATGTAGTCACTTTGACCATGCTCCCTTCCTTCTCCTTCCTCCAGCTCTATATGCTGGCCATGACATCATATGGTCTGGGATATCCATTGGGTCACTCGGGATCAGCTATGCCAGCTGTATCCCCTCCCAACTCCTTGTGCACTACCAGGCCATTGTCTGGAGAAGTGGGGTGAGGAGTGGAAAAGGCCCTGATGCTGTGTAAGTGCTGCTCCGGAGTAGAAAACATCCATGAATTATCAATACTGCTTCCAGCACAGATCTAAAACATAGTGCCATACCAGCTGCCATGAAGAAAATTAACTATCCTAGCCAAAGCCAGCACATCACAGTATTTTTGAAGACAAAATGTTTTCCTCCTCTACTTGCCCTTGCCCTGCATCTTACTTTATTGTGACCCTGTCCTTCATCAAATACAGAGATTCAGAGCTTTAGTTAGTAATTTCCTGCTATTGTAATAACTAAATAAGTAGTTGTAGCTCAGCCTGGAAGTGGGTCGAAGACTGTAATTATGACCTGCCTTTGAACTGCTAAACCTCATCAGAATTGAGACAGTGGGTCTTTGTCCATGCATTATAAAGCATAAGAGAAGGCACCATGTACCATTTCAGTAGCTTTAGAGCAGGGAGAAAATATGTAAAGTAATAGTTGTTTTGTAAATGTTGTTAGCATGGAACAGGAAATGGTTGTCACAGCAAAGATTTTGAAAGATGTTTAACACAACCGCAGTTGTTAGAGCTTTGTGTTCTGTTTCTCAAAAGTTTAGGAACCAAAGTAATTCTATTCTAGATATCTCTAGGAAAAATGAACTGATATATATAGGAAAAATTTACCTTCTTTAGGATGTATGAGTTTTCGTACTTGCTAGTTATTGAACTTGGCCTCTCATTGCGTGTTTTCCGGTCCTCAGCAGTATATTTTCACATGCATGAAGTGTTCTAGAACAATTTGTCTGTCTATGCTGGTAGAAAATTAGCCTTTTCTTCCATGTCTGGCATAAGTGCTTTCTGCAGCTAAGAAAGCTCTTACAGGGAGAAAGTAAGTTAGTTGCTGCATTCATGTTTCTGATGCCTAAAATCCTGGAAGATAGGCACTCAGAATATTAGTGGAGATAGATAGAAAACTGCTTTTATTTAGAATCTCCTAGGTGCACACCAGAAATATGTTCATACGTGGTTCAGTGATGTTACAGTTTCTATAACTTCCAATAGTTAGCACATATGATATCTAAACCCAACCCATAGTACCCATTTCCCCTGGTGCCTACCCTCAGAAAGCTCAGACCTGCCCTCTGGAGCCTCTCCAAGGGCTCTGGGCCTTCTCTTCTATTTTGTCTTGAAGCTATCTTGCAGGTGCTTCTTCAAAACACTGTGTCCTTGACAAAACTCAGAAATGTGTGAGAAAGTGCCCAGGGATCTCTACAGACCACTTAATATGAGAGCAATCCAGGGAAACCTACATAATTCCAGAAATTCTAGAAAATCTACAAAATACACTGAAATCTTTAGGCATCATTTCCATCCCATGTTGCATTCATAACTGGCTTTTGCTGAGTATGTGTGATATTCTAGTAAGTTTGGGGATAGTAGAACATCTTTTTATATCAGTAGTCTTGAGGGGTACATGGAGAACAACAGCTTGAGGTGGTTTGGTGTTTTTACCCAGTGATCACTTGATTAAACAGTCTTCTACTAGAGATTAAAATCACATTTGTTTTCCTGCAAAAGCTATTTAGCAAGTTCATGATGCTTGTGTTCATGTACTGATAGAGTTACAAGCATGGATTAGTATTAATATTAAATTTCTGAATATAGGTAATGCAGTTAAATACACTCAATTTTTAAACCTATCAAAACTAAGTTGTTGCCTTTAAATTGGAGTTTGATGTGTAGTATACTGCTAATGCACATCCAAGTAAAGGAATTATTGATTAAGACACACTACTTGCATGAAACTTACAATGAAAAATGCAGTTACCTGCATTCATAGTAGGAAAATACTGGTGTATAAAATCAGAATAGTTTTATGGTTTTGTTTTGGTTTGTGGTTTGTTTTTTTTTTTTCCTAAGGGAGCATTGTTTTCTTCTCAAAAAAAACAGGTTCTATTTGTTGCACCCCCTTTTTTTTCTTTCTTTTTTCCTTTTTTTTTTTTTGACTCAGATGCTTCTCTTAAGAGAAGGAAAATGCCAACTCTGAAGCCTTTTATGAAAAGGTTTCTTATGATATTAAGTACACTCTTCATATTACTGGAAAACTAAATTCAGTGAATGAGGCTTGAGAATACTTTTTTAAAATTTTATCTAGTTAAAATTTAGTTTAAAAAATTTTTGCTTTTTAAATTTTTAGTTATGTACAAGATGCTATTTGTAATGATTAAAGACAAACAAGATTCTTTTCCTTCTGGTGTATTTGGGAAACTAAACTGAAAAATAACTTTACTGATCTGTCTTAAAATGCATATGGAAGATGAATGGGAGAGCTGAATCCAAAGAGCTATCAAATAGCACCTGATTATGTAGTATTCTCTCATATGTGTAGTCAAACCATTTGAACTATGAAATAGGTCACCTCAGCAAGATCACTCACAGAAATTATGCTCATAGTAACTACCATTATGAAAAACTTCCAAAATGAGTTTGTTATCTAAGACTATTCAGTGTACAGTCCTCCAAATAGTCACTGCTATTGCTTATAAATGATTGGAGATTATAAAGTTATAAAAATGTAAGTAATTACACAATCTTCAGAGCATGTATGTCCACTGGTCTACATAAATGTTTTATTGTAAATTTGCATGTGCCACATTAGTGAAATATCTAGGGCAAATGGAAATTAGACTACACTGATTTCCTCCTGTGTAATACTGCTAGCTTCAAGTATATTAAATGACCTGTTTGTAACCAAGTTGTTTGACATGATTCTTGAGAAGCCTCACTTAGAGATGAATTCTTGCTTGAGCTGAAGAATAGTAGAAACAGGAAATCTAAAGCTATTCTGCGAGATGCAAATTTGTGATGACATAGCGATAACAGATTTTTCTTTTAATAGGTTCTAGAATACATCAACACCACCAATGAATGGCTTGATCTTTGTTCTCAACTCCAGATGACTTTTACTCCTGTTCAAAAGGGTAAGTATAATTCCACTGTGAAAGTGTTGGTAAAATCTAAAATGATTTTAAAGCACATCATTGTAGCCTTTTGTTTTATTCACTTTGCCAGACGAACTTGGAGTGTCTGACCAAAGTGACCTCTAGCTTAGTCATGTATTCGTGATCTAGCAGTGCTTTACAGCTGTGATAAGATGTAAAACATCTCCTTGCTACTTTGAGAACGGACAGCACATCAATGCAGACAAAGCCTCGGACCTCTGAGACATGCCACTGAATATCTGGCTCACAAGATTCATAATTTTGCCTGTCATTGGACCTTTAGAAAATGTCTCATTCAGTATACTGAGGAGCAAGATTTCACTGCAGACTTACATGCTGCTCTGGGGAAAAGAAATAGAGAGTTGTGTAGAATCAGTCATATGCTGGACATATTCCTGGCATAGCACTGTCTTTTTAGTCCGCCTCAAAAATACTTCTAGGAATATCCTAGATATGTCACTGACCCTGGCAACTTGTCCTCTGAAAAGTTGAAGTTTAGCAAAAAATAGATAATAAATTGTATGAGTCTTCTGGACACTTACTTTTCTAAAGCAAACATCCTCTCTATAACTTAAGTTTCTGTTGATAGATGTCGTCTGTTACTGAAAATGGAGATGTTACTGCTGGAAAGCCAAATGAAGAGAAAACATATAAAAAGGTAAATTAAACTTATGAGCTTTTTATTTTATGTTTTTCCCTTCATGTTATTAATTCAGACTTGCTGCAAGTGAAACGTATTTCAGAACTGACTAAAAACAAGAACAAGAAACATGTGTTCCATGGATTTTTGAAAGTGCTTCATTCTTTCTGTGAAATCAATCATAAGGTATTTCTACCCACTGCAGAGCTGACTATTTAAAGTTTGTTCAGGACAGCTTTAAGGTATACACTCCTGCTAGACTGATAGAAATGCTTTGCTCTTTGCAACAGATATACCTCTGGGCATAAACACTGTTGTGAGAAATTTAGTACAGCATGTTCCCGAATGATTTGAATGTTTATACAATGTGTCTGTACTACAAACCATATCAACTCTTCAGTGCTTTGTGAAACAGACCACTATTTGTTTGCTATGTGTTTTAAAAAAAGAAATGTTTTTTAAGAGAGGACATATTTAGTGTAGGAGCATGTATCAATGGTAGCAGAACAGATCCATTTAGATATTGTAGCATTAGCTGCTACTAGGCTGGAGTTTATTTTTCTGACACTGATTGTCTGTGATCAGCATTATTTAGGTTCACCTAGTAATGCTGATATGAAGTGGAGCTCCAAATGCATATTTTCCTCTATATATTTACATAACCAGGCTGTTAGCTGCCAAATTCAATTATTTTCTTCACCTCAAAGAAATGGTGACTAGTGGGGTTTTTTTCCTATTTTTTGTAATCTAGTCATGTGCTTCTGCAGTACATATGATGTTCAGAGTTTTTCATTTCTGGGTGTCACAGCACTGTTGGTGAAGTCAAGGAGATTATTAAGATATTATTTCTTTTCCCACTCCTTTTGGTGGCAGTTACATTTTCAGTATCTGGGTGGTCTGAACATTCCAGATAATTTTCTCAGAAATGAAAGGAAATATTTAAGAAAATGCATTTTTCTTCTTTTTTTCTTTTTATTTTCTTTTAAATATAGGTTATATTCAATCTCCCAACTCATGACTTTACAACATTAAAGTCTAAATTTTTCTTGACACTGAGTATGAGAAAGGAAGTGCCTGAGGTGAACATTTTTGCAGTTTTGTGTTGTTAGATGAGACTAGTAGGTAGTCATAAGTAAGCTTCCATTCCCTTGAGTCATCCTACATACTCTTCTCTGTTCCTTTTCTGCTACAAATTCACAAAATTCCAGAGGAAGCTGTGTAAAGCGTTCTCACCGTGGCACAAATTCTTCTGTGTATTTACTGGAAATACCTCCCTGACAAAACCCAGTATTGACAGTCACATCACACTGAAAGATCACAGTGACTATCATCTCCAAGTTCTGTCTTCTCCCCTGAACCTGTGTCTTATGCCAGTTTATTTCCTTTTCATATAATTATACCCTCAGTTCTTCTGTGTTCAAGATCCTGTATTGTATATGCCCTGTAGTTTAGTATTATCAACAAATATTATCATCATGCTCGTCCTTTTTCTGATAATGTTAATAAAAAATTAATAAATTTTGACCCCACAACTTCTCCATTCAGGGTTAACTAGTAGCATGTCTTTGCCTGATGCCTCACTTTTAACGTCTCTCTTCTCTTAAGCCAAATTACTTGCAAATCTTGCACTCTCTCTGAAACCTTGAAGACTCTGCTTGAGCATGCAGAGCAGACCTGATGACCTCACTAGTGGTCCCGTCAGCTGAACTATTCTTGGATTCCATGATCCTCACTTTCAGATATTCCATATAACATTGTTTCATATTCCCCTGAACTTCCACAAAAAAATTGACAGTATATGTCAGGAAGTGGGTTACAGGTTAAGCCTGGTAGGACCTGTGTTTGTCAGAGGCGTTTTGTGCCATTTCCCGGTTAGTTCCATGTTTTTAGATAACTTTCACAGAGATCTTGCTTGATTAAACTTGTTTACAGTTAAGACCTGCCTGTCCTTTATTGCCCACATCACTTTTCTTTGCTCTTGAACACAGGTGTTGCATTTACAGTTCTCCCATCATGTGTTATTACACTTGTTTGGTTTGGCTGGAAAATACTTGCAGTTCTGTCCTGTGACTTCCTGTGCCACTTCCTCTAGGGATCTGGGCTGGGGGAGAGCTTGTTTCCTCAGCTGGTGCTTCTTGAGCTACTTGGGCAGTTTCTGTTTCAATTTACTACTGCACTTAATTGCATCGGCACTAGTCAAAATAGTCATGGAGTTCTGAAGTCAGACTGTGCTTTCTAATCTATTCTCTCTGCTCAGAGACTTCGCTTCCATATTTCTTTTTTTTTTTAACATTATAAAGGTGTAGAAGTTTATACCGTTCAGGTGAGGAAAACAGACATCTGTAGCTTGGCTTGAGTTGTGGCCTGTAGTTCTCTAGCATATGTAGCCTTGGAGGGGTTTCCAAAAGGATTACTTGTCTGTTCATCCTGGGGAAAAAAGGAACCTTGTTTGTAATGGAAAGGTTTGTTTCTGACCTCTGGTGTCTGTTCTGTGCAGTATGTTCCAAATGTGCCCTGAATCTATGCCTGTTTAAGAACTATCCATATATTGCAAACATCTGTAGTAATGACTGTTTTTCATGGGTTTAAATTCATCTCAGTTGGGTGAAAACAAACTTTCTCTAGGACAGAAACTCTGACTTCACCCTGGATAAAGCTTTCCAGAATAATGAGTAGTTTATAAGGCTATCAGCTGCATTTCTGGGAACTTAGATTCTTGCAATGTTTTCTTTATTATTTTGATCCCCTCACTTAAAATAGAGGCAGGTAACATCTTTATCTGAATTTATTACATCTCTGTTTCTTCAGTTTCCTATAGTAGTCAGTGGACTTGCCAGCAGCATGAGTGTAAACACCTTGATAGTCAAAGAAATTTCTTACATTACTACAATTTTGTGCAAGGTCTTGCATGAGCATTTCTACCCTATCCTTGAGGACTCTTCAATGCACAAAGAGACCAGGACAGTGACATGGTTTCTATTGTGTATCATGCTTCTTCATTCTGTACTTTTCTTTTTTTAGCTTTCAGGTTTTTTGCCACTGCATTCTGACACAAATGTTCTTCTCACTTTTAATTGCCTGTTATTACCTAGTCAAAGTCCTTGAGAGAAGAGGGAACACAACTGTCTTGTTGTTGTGTTTGTTTTACTGCTGAAAACTACAGTGTTTTCCTCTCTTTAAAAATGATGTTGTTTACATTTGGGCTGCTGGGCTGTTCAGCTGCAGGATTTGCTACAAATGTTACAATGTGAAACAACTACTGGATGTTCTCTCTATCTGTAAATTTCAAGAAATTGCTAAATATACAGTGTGAATATGAGCTATGAAATATTTCAGTCATTCAGATCAAAGAGCTTAGTTAATGGAAGAGACACTTCAATGAAGCTTTTAAGGTAGAGGATTAAAAGAGTTTTGAGATCAAAGAAATCATAAATTATGCAAACTGTGGCTAGTTCTTTCAGGGTGAAGTTTTTTTGGTTGGTTCTCTTGGGTTGGCCTTGTGTTTCTTCTGGTTTTGATTCAGGTTTTGTGTTTGTTTGTTTGTGGCTTTTTTTGTTGTGGGTTTGGTTTAGCTTTTGTTTTCAGAGAGAAACACAGTAATGGATGTAAGAGACTTGTTCCATTTCATGCTTGAGGATTCTATGCAAAGCAGCAAGGGAGCTTTGCAACAAAATCCAGTCATGATATTTACCGTAGTTTCGTCACTGATAACTGGAGTATGCAATAGCCACATTTTTTCATTTCCTCCCTATTATTTTGCAGTGTGTTGTGAGAAGCTGCTGACAAATGCAGCTTTTGCATTGCACTGTCATCAGTCAGGCAGTAGTCCCTGAACCTCCTATCTGAAAAAACAGATTTCAGTAGCATCCTGATGCTTAATACTAGGGTGGTGGCAAGAATGAGGCAGAGACATGTCTGTTAAAGCACTTTAAGTGTGTACAAAAACACCAGACTAGAAAACAAAGAAGATGTATATGCACACTTATGAAAAATTGCTACTGTACTACCACAACCTCTACATTTAGTCTGAAGGCTGCCACACACACATATAATTAGGAGGTTTTTCTCTTTTTATTATATCTCTTGTGGCTTTTTTGTTTAGGATATTACAAGCACTTTATGTAACCTGTTCAAAACTGGGTATCATAAGTGAGAGTCACTTTCCCAGGAGCAAAGGGAAATTTTCTGGTTAAAGAAAGCCAACTACCTATTGTTGGAGTTTGCAAATGTGCAAGCCACATTGCTTCATCACTTTCAGCATTGATTTTATGCCCTGCATCTAATGTCTGCCCATAGGGTACTTCTTGCAGATGCTGAAACTTCACTGCTGGAGGTTTTGCTGCATGGGGACCTGTGTCCTCAATAACAGATGTTGTGCATCTGCAAGGATGCTGAAATAACTGTCTTCAGTGGCTTTGCCTGGAGCAATGGCTACTATCAAACCTAGAGGTCTCAAATTCTTTTTCTCAGAGATAAAACAACCGAGGTATTCAGATTCCTGATTACATCTGAAATGTCAGCATAAAATGTTTTGAAATTGAGGAAAAATTAATTGAAAGCCATGGAGCCACATGAATCCAATTTTGGAAAATGAAGGGAGGTCAGATTCAGTTTGGGTCAGTAGATCATTCTGATAGCAGTTGAGCTGGAAGAACCACAGAAACACGTATGCAATGGGCAGAAGTCCATAAAGTGGGACCTGCAGACAGTGGGCAAATAGTTGATAGAGAGAAGAACTGTGTGAACTGGAGAAAGATTGAAGGGGTGCTGTGGTTGTAGTGACCCATGGTTGCAAATTGTGGAGAAATGGTAAGATTAGTTAATTTAGTGGGATCTTCTGGGAACTTTTTACGTCCCTGTTTGTGATTTCTTATGTGACAGCTGCAGGGAGCACACTGAGATGGGGTAGCCACCTCCAGAAACTTCAGCAGAAGCAGCTGCAAGATGTGTTGTTTCAATGGGACTGTAAGCACAGCAGGCACTCACAGACAAGACAACTCCAGCGCAGAACCAGTGCACCAGACAATAACTACATACTGCTGAATCTAATTGCAACTTCCTGATGTTCTAAGATTTTTTTAAATGTTGCTCAAAGAATTCATGTTGTTTTTCAACAGGCATTTTCCTGGTTTGGCTTAAGAGTTTACAAAATTTATGGGAGGTTAATGTGTTTTCAGAAGTCTTGAAAAGATAAACTGTGTTTGTATGGAAGTGATAGTGTGGGTGAATTCCTGGTACTTATGGTAACTAGTATAACTGAAGAACAAATGCTTACCTATAGTAGAAACTTGAAATCTGGCATAACTCATGTGAATTGATTAATTTTGATCAAAAGAGACCCTATGGATTCACTTTTATTTATTTACTTTTACTTGTTTTGTTTTGGTTGTGTGTGTTGCTGGTTTTTTAATTTCACAGAGAATGAGGCAGCTAATCTACACCAGTCCAATTCATTGTCCCACCAAGGAGCAGACTGGGATGGTGAGGGAGATGAGAGCAGACTTCTTTACATTCAGTAGTAGAGCAAAATGAACTAATGGCAGCGACTTCGTGGGAAGCATGGTTGCAAAGCAACTGCTTCTCAGTGGTGTTTTCTGTTCAGGTGTTTGTTTCTCCCCATCTCTTTACACAGAACTGTGGTAGCTAGTTGTCTCTGACATTTCACTGGACAGATTTTAAAACCTGTTTAAATGAATGTAGTAAAAAGGGTGAAGGAAAGGAATTATCATCTTGCCTTCCAGAGCAATAATGAGGCAGAGTTAGTTTATTTTCATTGCTTTGTAGCATCTGCATTAAACCAGATGTCTTCTGAAAATATCTTTGCCCCAGAAAGTTCATAGGTGAAATTTCAGGTGCAATAAAGTGAATTACAAAAAGGCAGAATACATAAACTAGGACCAAGTTTACATTCACACAGTCCTAAAGGGAATGCATAGGATGTCTACTTTTGAAGAAGCCAAGAACACTGGCATGCTGTGGGGAATGCATAAAGACTTAGCAAGGAACAATTGAGAGTTGAAAGAAGAATGGAAAGATAACTTTGTGAATAAGAGTAGAGGAAAACTTCTATTAAATTAAATGAAACCTTAATCCCACTCAGCTCCTCTCTGCTCATGGTTCATTAAGTTATTTGCTTTATGTCATTAATAGTCCCATAAAAATATGGAGAAAATATAAGGAAGCTTGTTTAAAAGAACAAATGCATTTACCATATCTGAAGTCTTTTCATAGTGTGTACTTGGTGCCTTTACTGGTGCATTATTGGTTAGTTAGATTTGCCAGCCATTTACAACCTTCACTCTCTAATGGAATTAAATATTGAGCAATGTATAACATACTATTTGAAACTGTAGTATCTGTATTTTTGCCATCCCTGGATTTTTTTTTTTCATTTACTTTAAAGGACAGACTTTTTCAATCCTTTCAGTAGCCTTGTCCCTAACTTGCACAGTTGTTATATAGCTTCAGGTAGTTGGTTTTATTATTATCAGGAAGTAAACTACCTTTACATACATTATATGTGTCTGATTAACACCTTTCTTTTATGAAAATTACAAAATAAATTTTACAGGACTACCCTGAAAGTAATTATTTGTAGGAAAAGCAATGCTGAAATCCTACTTAATGCATTTGTGAGATCATATGCAAACTTAATACATTATTTGAAAATATTTATGTTCTCATTTATTTTTCTATTCCAGAAAGGGATTTCAGCTTAGAATGATACAGAGCAAGAGGAAGACCCATCTGTAGAGAACAGTAATTCAAGAGAACAGTGCATCTAGTGCTAGAATATTTGGCAGTGATGATAATATTCCATATACCTAACTGTGTTCTATATTATATACTGTTTCATCATGTAACCTGTTGTTATGCTTTATGCATCTGCATAAAGGTTTTTCTATAATTCCTCTAGGCTCTTTTAGCAAAGTCGTATGATGAATATGGAGAAAATATATCATTACTTTTAGCAAAAATAGACAAGGAACCATTTTATGATAACAAAGACAGTTTAATCATTTTTGTGCAGGGATAAACTGTGGAGAGGCTTATTGTTTCAATCCTCCAGAAGTTTTGGGACTTCTGGAACACTTTGTTCCCAGTACATATCTTCCTGAAATGCAACTCTTTTACTTTTTCCAGTTAAGGTGGAAATATCTTTACCTACTTTGAAATACTGGCATTCTGGGACAGTAATATGGGAAATGGACAATTTCTTAGTTTGCATGGCTGTAAGAATTGCAATTTACATTATATTTAATCATATAACAGTGATTGACAAACAATTAACTTTGGGCCAGCATTTGCCTTCAGCACACTGTAATTTCTATCAATTTGTTTTAAAACAGTTGTTAAAGTATCCTGAATGATTTCATAACATTGCTTTTCTGTTAAACCAGCAGCTGTGGTTGATGTAGAAATGATGGTACTCTTGAATCAGAGTGGAAATCAACAAGAAAGTAACCCTGTAGGTGGTGTCTGTGTTATACAAGTAGAAGGCCTTACAATCTACCTACCAGAGACTGTAGGTCTATAGGTCTTTTTTGAATTTGAAAAAAAATCCTACAGATATTTTTTATGAGCTGGAAGGGTAATCCAGGGTTTTCCTTTTGAAATGGCATTGCCAGGTTACCTGTCTTGGGTTTTTTTTGAAGTTTGGTGGGGTTTGTGTGGGGTTTTTTGGAATGCTATGTCCTCTGTTACACTGTACTGTCTGCTGTTCTTTCACTTGCTATGGCAGTGAGCAAGATGGGCATCCAGCCATGATGCAGAAACTATTTGTATGTGTATTGGTTTGATCAAAGTTACATAATTACAGCTTTTGTTGTGTATTAATCATTCATGAATAGAAGCCTTTCAAGTAAAGAAAAATGTGACTCTTCTTATGACACAAAGCCAAATCTATTTAGTAGTGAAACTCACACTTTGAGAATGAGGTGTTTGTTCCCACAAAATTGCCTGTTCTAAACTGTTATGCAAGTATAAGTTCTGCTTGGTGTGCAGTCTTAATTATTTAGGAGATACATGTCTCTGTCTTTTCTTTTCTAAAAATAAGCAGTCACTGTAGTATATACTGTTCCAAAAACTAAAACAAGAGTAGCTTTGTGTACTTGGACCATTTCTTATGTAATTCCCATTCCTGAAATGCTTTTGTTCAAGTGTTGAAGTGGTTCTGATCATGAAACTTCTGGTTTTCTTTGCTTCTGCTGTTAGTCTCTTGTTTGGTTGGTGTATGGGAAGTACAACGTAAAAAGAGGCACCAAAAATGTTGTCTTCAGACTGGTAAAAACACATCATTCAAGGGAAGATACTCCCTTCCTGATAGCCTTCTTTCCCTTCCCAATGGTTTTCTTTATTCACTTCTGTCTTTTCTTAAGAATTGTTTTCTTGACTAGTTTTTGATTTTCAATTCATCCAGTAGGATTGCCTATTCAGCACAATAAAGTTTCAGAGATGGTATCAATTTATGCATATATAGTATTACAATTTGGTGCTGCCCTTTCAAACTTTCTCTGTCCTGCAAACACTGGCTGTTTGATTTAGTAAATATTTTAATTATCTATTTGTTGTTATTATTATTTATTCTATTATTTATTATTATGCACCTATATTTTTATATAGAGATTTCTCTTTCTTCATCACTTTAATTTTTCTCTGATTACCACCCCGTCAATGCATGTCTTGCACTGACTTAGGCAGAATGTTATAAATACGTTTATATCTAGAATCAGCATTTAGAACATAAGATTTCATTGTGATGATTTGGCATGCAGGTACAATCACCTGGAATTTGTGACTTTTTTTTTGCAGGACATAATGCATGCTGTTTCTAACTCCTGACATTTGAATATCCAATTAAATTGAAAACGTCTTGAGAGGATTAGTAAGGATGGCTATAGTCCGTTTGTAAAGACAAGCAGGAAAGTAGACGAGGAAAGTTGTGCTCTGTGTTAAAGAGAATCGTGAACATATAGAAGTCTACTACCATGACAATGAAAATCCTATCAAATGCCTTTCAGTCAAGATCAGAAGGGACATCTCCAAGGGGGATCCTAGATTAGGCATCCACTACTGACCTCCCACCCAATATGTCAAGGGCAAACAAGCGCTTAAAAAGGGTCACTTAAGCAAGTTTTAGATTACAGATCCTGGGTCTTATGAGTGACTTCAGCTAACCAGACATTTGTTGGTAGAGCAATACAACAGCTTATTTCATCCATGAAGTTCCTGGAACGCACAGAGGACTGCTTCCTCACACAAACATTAGATGTGCCAATCAGGAATGAGGCACTTCTGGACTTGTTACTCACAGGCCAAGAAGCCTGCTTTGTAATATCTCAGTTAGTGATGGTTTTGCCTGCAGTGATCCCAATGCTGTGGAGTTTGGGGTCTGGCTGTGCATGCTGAAGAGAAACTTCGATTTGTTCGGTACTCAGCTGTGAGGGAACCTTCCCTGGAGAATAATGGGGCTAGGGAGTCCTGGGGATTTTTCAAGACTATTCCCATGGAAGCATAAAAGCAGTTCATTAACTTTAAAGGGAAGGGAAATAGATGGACCAAGAGACCCCCTTGGTTTAACTGTGATTTTCTGAGTCTATTCAAAACCAAAAGAGTAGCATACCAGAGATGGAAAAGGGAACAAATATCAGCTGAGAACCACAAAGGCATTGCCAGGGCATGCAGAGATGCAG
>JAWMRC010000089.1:39434094-39449706 GCA_035584755.1 Thripadectes ignobilis
AAATAAAGAGTTGAAAGTTCTAAGGAAGAAAACTTTCAACATATTTGACCACTCTGGGTTTTACTGCACATCTAAAATTGAATTGTACTGCTTTTGATCAGTATGTTTTTGAGCACTAATGAAAAAAGAAAAAGGAAAGCTGTCACTTATCCTTGGAAATATCTTTGTTCCAAAGCTGTACTGTAGATTAGCTGATGTGCTCAGTATTGTCTTTATAGTACAGAATGCTCTACGTGATCAGTGTGGCTAGTATCCAGATGCTCACACTAAGCATTAATTGTGTAACTTACGCCATGATATGTTTTCAGTTGGGCAGTCTCTCAAGACAAATAAGAAAGTGGCCTTAAAATTTTTATAAAGTTCAGCTGCTCTTCTTTGGCTCTCTGGTTGCAGTGATGCACAGAATGACCCACGTTCTGACATGCTCTTTATGGTTTGTGAGTTGAGTGATGGCACAGAGAAGAGGATGTGGTTTCTGTTTACAAGACAAATATTAGAAATCAGGATACCACAGCAACAAAAGTAGAAATGGGCTTGTTATGAATTACTGGATTCAGCTACTTCTGTTACTGTTGAATTATTGGTAAACCTCTGATAACCTGGATACTTGTGTAGCTATGCAGGCATACTTAAACTACTTTAAATACTCTGAAATCCCATATTTTAAAGGCATTTTCATCTGGCTGTGAAAGAGTCATGTTTTCATCATTACAAGTAAATGCTTCTGTATTGAGCTGTTACATAGATATGATTGGCTTCTTTTGTAGATATTTACTATTCACAGTTTTATTTCAAAGCTGCTTTGTACGGACCTGCTTAGGATAATATATGGTAACTGAAAGTACAAGAAAACATACAGTGAAAAACAAGGATGTTATCACTGGACTTTATCACACAGTATGAAGAAAAACACATGCACACCTATTTTTACTGATAGCTGTAATACCTAATTTTCATCATGTGGGAAATGATTGCTCTCCTGAAATTATATATAGGAAATGAACACACTAAAGCACTACCTGACTTATCATCATATTTCTATTTGATGCAGTTTGTAGCATTGAAACACATTTTGATGAATTATAAAAGAGCAGCCGCATCCAAGAAAAGTGAACCTGAAAGTAGATACTCTTAATTTTTAGTGTTGGGAGCATTTAATTATAGACTTTTTTTTTTTTATTTTAAGATCTAAAAAAGTTGCTTTCACTGAAAGAACTGAGGTGTTCCACTTCTTCACTGTTTTTTCAATATACACAGGAAGGCATACATGGGCTCACAACTACAAGATGACTAATTCTTTTGTTAAAAGCTCTCTCAGAGCCTATTAACTTTGCTCTGCAATGCAGGTTTGCTATCAAGAGCTGCAGATGGCTTTCTCTGCCCCTTCAGATAGGTGTGATATCTCCTCAGTACATCCTACCAGAGTGAGGCCAGAGTAAAGAAAAGCTGCCAGGAAACCTATCTGGGTGTCTTGTTTAGTGAACCTTTGCAAGCCATTGGGTTAGCAATTAAAAATGTAATTGGTTTAGTTAGTTTTTAGTTTGATATGGCACCACCTATGCTTTAAATGCACTGTCACCATTTATGAAGAGACAGGTTAACATGATGTGCGTATTGTCATTTCTAGGTATGCACGACTTAAAACCCAAATAAATTACAATTTAAGTATTTAAAGCTTATTATCTTTTTAGTCTGCCTACCCATCTCCCAACAGTCCTTCTCTGTAAGCAGCAGGTTGGTCTAGTGGGACACCGCCCCTGGCACAGCTCACTTACCAGCTGTGTTATGTGTTGAGTTCCCAGCAGACATCTGGCAGGTCAACATCTCCCACAAGAACAAGAGCTGATGATCATGAAACATCAGCCAATCACTTATAGAATAATTTATCCACCTCTTCGTCTTGGTTGAGTGGTCTATAAAGACTTCCAGGATGTCTGCCTTGTTAGCTTTCCCCCTGATTCTTACCTTCTCATCACTGTCTTTAAGCTCTATAGAGTCAAAAAGCTCCCTAACACAGAGAGCCACCACCATCATCTCTCATTCTCACTCTGTCTCTTCTGAAGAGCTTGGAGTCAACCATTGTAGCACTCCAGTTATGCAAGTCATCCCACCACTTTGTTGTGATGGCAACTATGTCATAGCTTTCCTGCTGCACGATGGCTTGCAGCTCCTACTGTTTGTTACCCATACTCCTTAACTCTTTTCCTTTTTTTATATTTACCATCCCAGTGTATATTTAGGCTGCAGTTGTAAAAACTCTGAGATCAATGCTACATTTAAGCTAAAGAAAAAGGTCATCAGCAAAATACTGCCAGGAAAAAAAACCAACCAAACAAACAAAAAGAAACCCAGAAAAACGAAAAAACCCAACCCAACCCCAAACCCAAATGAAACCAAAAACACCCACACAAAAAAACCCACCACCAAAAAAACCCCAGCAAAACCCACGACACAAAAAAACTCACAAAACCCCAAACCTGCCTGTGGATTAATTTATGATGGAAACTAAGAGAAGGTTTTTAAGCAGAAAAGTAAAGTCCTGCACTATGATTTCAAGACAAATAACAACACCTTTAAGACAAAGTTTGGTCAGTCTCCAAATGGTATCAGACATATATAAATAGAAAATTCAAGGCTTGACACAGAAGCTGAAGACAGCTTTTCCATCACTTCTTTACTCATTTATCCTAACTAAACTGATCAGAAATGCAGCACGTACCTTTGTACTTGGCAATAAGACTATCCAAAGTATACTAAAAAGAAAAATAAAAGCTACAAACTCACACAGATATGAAAAGCAATAAACTCTAAGCAACATTCTTGAAAAAGACTAAGTTAATATCATGAAAGAATTTAAGAGCTTTCATCCTATACAATTAATAGTTGTCACGTGAATTTGCTACCTTCTATTAACAATAAGTTGATGACAGAAGCCTACGCAACCAACCAGCTGTCCCTGCGTGCACACTGCCACACACCCACTGAGCTCTTGCTGAAGTGACAGTGGATGAACAAGCTTTCTCAGGCTCCAGAAATATGTAGACTTTAGACTCTTGACCAGGAGACAAAAGGAGGGGAAAAAACCCAATCAGATTTATGCCTGGAATTCACATGTAAAAAGAGAGTTGTGAATGATCAATGAAACTTACAAGGACACTAGGGTATTACTGGTTCTTGGAGTCATAAACCATACAATTAACAGCTAGTGAAGGCTGCCTAGTCCTAATGAACTCCTCTGATCACTTAATAGTGTACTCTACTACAACTCCAAGGTATTAAAATAAAAACCACTTGTGTTTTATTGTTCCATTATAGAGGAAAAAAAAATCAGTAGGATACTAGGCTAAATATAGTACCTTTCCTTTCCAGTTAAGATTGACTAATGCTTTTTCTTAGAAGGTCCTTTAGCTGCTCAGAACACTGCCAGTCTTGTCACAATATTTTATATAGCTGGTTGCAACTCATGGAATTTTTGTGCAATACAAGAATTCCAGAGGAGCCATATATCTACACCAGGACCCTGGGGGCATACTCAGTGCCATGGTTGAATTGGCATGGCGGTATTTGGTCACAGGTTGGACTCAATGATTTCAAAGGTCTTTTGTAACCTATTTGATTCTGTGTGATTCCATGTGAGGCTACAACTGTATTATTTTTCCTATAAGACAGACTGTCTTCCAGGCCAGTCACCTTTTGTGCCTCTTCTAGTTCAAATCTGATCTTGTGTATAACTGCATATCATTTTTCATAATTTCCCCAAAGGTCCTATTTAAACTCCTGAGCATTAAGCTAGCACATGTGCTGGTTTAGATCGCAGTGGGGTTAAAAAAACATGACATGATCAACAGAAAAACAGAAAACCACACTGTGGTTGGCAAAACCAGAGTTGCTTCCCAATTTGGACTGTGCTAGCAAGAAAGAAAAGGAAGAGTGATGCTGACGATGCCATTTCATAAAAAAGGCTGAAAAAACAATGTTTGGCGGCACCAAAAAATGTCCATAACCCTGCTTTCTTCCCACTGCTCTATCTGCGCGGTTCTACCCTCATTGTTGGTTCTTGCTCTTCATCCTTAGTATCTCTCTGACTCATTTGCAAAGCAATTCAGGCCGCCAAGCTGGTGTAAAGTTGTTTTGTTGCATTGACCTCCAGACTTTTTGCAAGAGCTTACATGAGGTGGGAAAAATCCTTCCTGCATCAGTAAGTTAGTAGACCAGCTTGCCTTGGAGAGGTATCAGAAATTGTAGATTTAATTTTAACATGATCTTTATGCAAATGCATGCAGGTGGTAAAAGTAGTAATTTCCTTTAAGGTGAGAAAAAGGAATTTGCTGTTAATCTGTCTCTCACAGACACTTGTATTACAGTGATTAATTGTGATAGGGACGTTTATGACTCTTTTCTCAGGTGACAAATGGTTGATTTAGGCAATTTTATGGTAAAAATAGCTGCTAAAAATTGCTCAGTAATATGGTTTGGTTTATTTCTGTTTTTGTTTTTAGTGAAGGGAGCAACCTTACCCCTGCTCATCATTACCCTGACTTCAGATTTAAGACGTACGCACCTCTTGCCTTCCGCTATTTCAGAGAACTTTTTGGTATCAAGCCTGATGATTATTTGGTAAGAGCTTGCAGTTTCCCTTTGAGTTTCAAATTATTATAAGTATGCTAGCTTCATAGTGACAGAAGAGGATGTTTAAAAGGGCCTAAATGAGTAGTAAATTTTGTGTGTGTGTGTTTAAAACTAGTGAATATTTTTAGTATTTTACAAAAATTCTTTGTCTTTGAGACAATTCATATAAAAAAACTTCTTTATTAATTGACTAGATTAACTTTCATATAATTCAGGTAACTTCTGGAGATTTTTTGTGAGATTTCTGTCAATTCAGTTCTAATAAAGAAAGTATCTCTGTCTTATTTGTGCTACTTATTCGCTTCATTACGAAAGTGATGTCTGCACGTGTTCCGTGAGAAATGTGAGTGGCAGACAAAAATTGAAGCATTTTAGAGTATGTCCTTTTTTCTCTCTATTTTATAATTTGAAGATTTATTCTTTCACATATCCAGTGGTCACCATGAGAAAAAAAATTATGTATTTGCTGCCATTATAAAAGCAGGCATTACTTGGTGGAACCAATTTGTATGCTGCCAGGAAAAGTATCTACTATTTTATTTCTCCTGTAGTTCTGCTTTTGGAAGGGTAGTGTGAAAGCAAAGAGCTGGATTGTTTTCTAGATGTTTGCCCCATTGATGCCTTAGGCAACACCACATCCAATTTGTCTCATGATGGGCCATCCAAAAAATCAGAGTCACAGTACAAACTGGCAATATTATATGTCAGAGTTCTATTTTTCATTTTTTGAATGAGTTAAATCCTTTTGTTCCATTATTGATAACTGCTTCTCTAAAACCTAATTAATTTGAAAAGGTTTGAATGAGTAAAACAGAAAAATTGATTAAAAGGTGCTGAAATATTACTTACAATACTACTAAACACATGACTTTTGTTGTGTTCAAGTGTGTTATAGTGTGGGTTCTTTTTTCCCTTTATGGATAAGTCTAAAAGCAAAACTTATCAGGTTTTGCTTTTATTTATGTGGAATATGGGTGTCTTAATTCTTTAGTACTATGTATGGATTTTGTATTACTAGTCATCACGACTATAGTTTTATATAAGAAAAGATAATTCCTTTGGATTGTAAATGATAGTAGCAAAGAAGTACAGCTGGTTTGTAGTTTTTTAAATCATGGGATCCTAGAATGGCTTGGGTTAGAAGGTACTCAAAGGTCATCTAGTTCCAATCCCCTGCCATGGGCAGAGACACCTTCCACTAGACCAGGTGGATCAAACCCCATCCACCCTGGTCTCAAACACTTCCAGGCGTGCGACATCCACAGCTACTCTAGACCACATGTTCCAGTGCTCACCGCCCTCACAGTTAAGAATTTCTTCTTTGTGTCTCCTCTAAAACTGCTCCAGGTAGGGTCTCACAAGAGCAGAGGGGGAGAATCATCTTCCTCAACCTGCCAATCATACTTCTTTTGATGAAGCCCAGGATGCTGTTGGCTTTCTGGGCTGCCTGTGTACGCTGGCAGGAGGGCTGCTTTCAAGCCATTCTCCCCACAGCATGTACTTTTCCTCAGGTGCAGCACATTTCATGTGGCCTTCTTGAACTTTGTGAGGTTTGACTGGGCCTGCTCTCAAGGCTGTCACAGTTCCTCTGGATGGCATCCCTTCTCTTCAGTGTATCAGACACAAGACTCAGCTTGGTGTTGCTGGCAAACTTTCTGGGGTTACACCTGATCCCACTGTCTGTGTCACCAGCAAAGACATTAAACAGTGCCAGTTCCAAAACCAACCCCTGAGAAATGCCATTTGTCACTTCTCACCCCTTGGACAACAAGCCATTGACCACACCTCTTTGAGTGCAACCCATTCCTTATGCACTGAGTTGTCCATCCATCAAATCTATGCCTATCCATCTTAGAAACAAGGATGTCTTGTGTGACAGTAGTGCCATTATGTTGTTTATCTGTCTCTTTTTATGGACTTGGCAAAAGATGAAGTTTACAGGCTGTATTGCCAGCTGCTGAAAAGACTGTGCTTTCTAGAGTAAAGGCATTATCACTTGCAATTTCTTTTCCATTAAGGAAGCCTTTGCAGTAGCAGAGGTTAAATATTATAGAAAGACTGCTTGCTATGGAAAACAAATTTGTGACAATCAGTTGCACAGCAAAAGACATAAGCAGTATGTGGTAATAGGTAAGTGGGGTCCAACTGTGGCTGAAGGGCAAGGGCAGTAAAATAAGAAGAAGGGAAATTACAGCAAGTGTATGTGAGTTTACACTATTAATTTGATGTGCCAAAGCTCAAAGATTTACAGTTTTGCCTTTTCCAAGGAGGTTAATCCATAAAGCACTGCAGGAGTCAGACTATGTAACAAGGCTAAGTACATTTAAATATCTGGTAGAATTGCCACTGGAAACCTCCTGGAGTGCTGGTATTTTGCAGCTAAACCTCTTGATTCTGAAGTACCTGGTTGTCAGGGTCTTGGGGAATTTTCTTACTTTCTAGTTTTGATGTGGCTTTCATAGTGTCTGGCCCAAATTAGCTGGGCTCTTTGTAGAGCAGCACTTCATGGGTAGACTTCTGTTTTACAGGAATGAGCACAGGTGTAGAATGACCAACACAAAGTGTAGCTTAATAACTTCTGCTTATGTTATACTGTTCTTTTGAGGATAATTGGTTTCAAAAGCCTACCACAATGACAGTTACTCATGAAGCTGTAATTATTTTAGCAAAAACAAATCAAGGGTTGTGGTACAACTGCTGATTTGCTCTAAAGGTTTGTAGTGTTACAGACTCATATGGCCATTCTACCTGTAGAAAATCGCAATTATAGGATTAATAAGAAAGATCTCTTGTATTAATTGAAACTGACTGGGCTGAAAAAGTAGGGAGAGGAACAGAAAATGTTTTAGTATCATACAAAGTCTCTTAAAAGTTGCAAGCATGGGAAAAGCTTCAGGTATAGCCAGGATAAGAAGATGCATTAAGGCAGGGGTTTGAGTCCACAGGAAGCATGCTTCTCTAGTTCAAGTGCTCACAGAAGAACATATTGATTAAATTTTCTTGCATTTCTTCTTTGCTATTGCCAGCCACTGAAATCAATGGCAGGACTCCAGGATGGATTTAATGAAAGCTGATTCTAACAAACAAAACCTTTTTTCTTGTGGAATTGCTCAACTCATTTCAAGCAATGTCCTAATGAGATATTTGTTACTGTGACAGTTGTTCCTTTTGCTCTGAGAAGATCAGAAAACACTGCACTGCTAAGGATAATTCCCTGATGCTAACACTACTGACAATTCGCTGACTGTGTAATTTTGTTTCTTGCTAAGACTGAACCCTTAAAATATTGGACTGTGCAGTAAAGCTCCAGCTGTGCAAAGCTGATGATATATAACAAAAGAAAATGTGTGTGAATGAAAGTTAAATGAGTTTTTTAGTTTAATATAAATAGATTTTTCTATGATTTTGATCTTAATGTCTCCTCTCCATTTTGTTTGAGTGAAGTTTGAACTAATGTGTTTTTTCTCCTTAATATGATTGTAATTTTTAACGTGTCCTGTGGAAGATAAAGCCTTTCTAAATATCCAAAGTAATGGTCCTCCAAAACTCAATTTTTCTTGCTTGCTGGTATTGAGGTTTTCTTCTGTTTCAAGCAGTTTTCAATCAGAAAACCACATTAGTAGGTATACCAAGATTATTAGTCTAAACTACATTACACCAAGATTACTAGTCTAATGGTTTCAATCCCAATTTCACAGAATAAGATTTGGACATTTGTGTACATTGAGAAACCTCTACTCCACAAGTGTTTGTCTAACATCTTCTTGTACCTGTTTTCTTCGTAAATGGCTGTGAAAAGCAAACAGTTGCAGTGCAATGTCTTCTTAAGGTTTCTGACTCTAGAATTTGCTATACTGTCATTGTGAGGATTGACTTCTTCCACCTCAACCACTCGCTTCACCGCGAGGGAATGTTCACCTGGTGCAGTGGGACATGAAGAGAGACCATATACTCAGCTGCCATCTGCTCTTCCGTGGTTGTGCAGCATGTCCTGGGCAGAGCGACTCTTTACAACTGGCCTGCAAACCTCAGCCAAATATGTGAACCAGCTTGCTGTAACATAGTAGTATTGCTACAGTGGAAGACTGAAGAATAAACTCCATGATTTTCTTGTGCCTTTTTGAACCTTTGTGTTACACTTGTGTTCAGGTAATGCATGCATTGGCAGTGAAAAACAATTTTTGTCTCTTCCAGTATTCAATCTGCAGTGAACCTTTAATTGAACTATCCAACCCAGGTGCCAGTGGGTCCATATTTTTTGTAACTAGCGATGACGAGTTCATCATCAAAACAGTTCAACACAAAGAGGCTGAGTTTCTTCAGAAGCTCTTGCCAGGTTATTACATGGTAAGTAATTGAAGACTGTATTTAACTTGTATTTCTTCTGTTTCCTGTCACATTTCTGAAGATTCAGCTTCATTTGTCTTGCAATCTTTCTTTGGTTTTATCTGTATTTTTTGTAATATTTTGGATATTTTTACCTGTCTATCACCTTTGTGCCCCACACATCCAACAGAAAGAATAGATATAAATCAAGAATAAATTAAGAATTGCTGTTCTTCTAGCATTCAAGACAAAGCTGAATGTCATCATCTGATTTGATATCAAACTTGCTTCTAATAAGCTAATAATAAAAAAAGATTTCTAGATTTCTAATTCATTTTTTTCCCCTCCATTTTGTATTTGTCTGCCCTCTGCATTTCACTTAGAGTGGACAAAGAAACTAGACCGATCAGTTTCACTTTTGTTTACAATACTTCTGATTTCCATTTCTCATGTATTAAAGCAATGTGCTGTAAGATATCTTTATCTATGTAATTTGTTCAAAACTTAATTTTTAAATAGGGCTTTTTGAAGGCTCATACTAAGTTGATTGTATTTGGCTTTGTGTGTCAGTCATCACAAAGGAAAACCATTAATCCAAAAGTAAATAGAACTTTATTTTAATTTTTTTTTAAACAAAATCATACATATGAACACAGATTCTTCTGGGTGGTATGCAAGACTTTGTATTATTAATCCTGTGACTGACTTTCTTCTCTGGCTTTGTTTTCTGAAGTAAATATTTGATAAGTTACCATCTCACTTGTACTAAAAATGAGGAGTGTTTATTGTCATATATATGTGCATATATATTATAAATGTCATTATTGCACTAAAGTAACACAGTTTCATTGTTTTATAAAAAAAATGTGTGCTGACACATCAAGAAGGATAATGGTGGCAGGTATTTTTTCTTGTTTCTAATCATGATAATCATCTCAGCATAAGCTTGAGTTATTACATGTACTTATAAGGCCACTTTGTGTTGTTTCTGGGAACTTTATTCCCACTGCTAACATATGCAGTGGTTTGCAAAGTATAAAACTTCAGTCATTGTGATTATTTCTGTGAAAGTACTTTCTTCTAATAATTGTATGCTGTGACTTAGTAATCATGTGAGACTTACAGTAGTTGTTTCCCTTCTTAAGTTTTCATGTCAAAGACTGAGACTAGTTGTATTCAGAAGGAGGATTTTCTCTCTCATCTCTGTTATCCTCTCCTACTTAATTTTTTTACCTGTTGCATAATTTGGATTATTTTACACTCTTCTCTTCTGATGGTAAGATGTGGTTTTGACCTCACACTCCTGTGGAAACCACTTGCTCATTTGGCACTAAACCTCAGTGTGTAAAGCCTCATGCAGACAGGGGTTCTGTTTTTCAGAATCCAAGTCAAGATAATGAGAACTACATTTGACCACAACTCCTTCCACCAGGTGAAATGCAAAGGTTGTTCAGGGCAGAATAAATTAATTAGGTCATCAAGATTCTTTTATATTTGGTCTAGCCTGATATTTTATAGTATGTGAGAAAGAGAAACCTGGCATAAATGTAGTTGCTGCTCTACTTTTAGCCTGTACGCATTGCTGGGGAAAAGGCAATGTTTATGCTAGCTTTATGAAGAAGAGAGTCACAAAGAAAATCAACCAGTCAAAGAAACTATACTGAATAAAAGGTCATACACAGTTTTCTTGATGCTTGTTAAGGTCCTTTGCTTTGAAAAAAATCTCTTTCTTAAGCATGGAAGTTTATTGAAAATAGACATACTTAAAAATATCTCTTTTGTTTTAGAATCTGAACCAGAATCCAAGGACTCTTCTACCCAAATTTTATGGGCTGTACTGTGTTCAGTCAGGAGGCATCAATATTAGAATTGTTGTCATGAACAATGTTTTGCCACGAGCCTTGAAAATGCATTTCACATACGACTTGAAAGGCTCCACATACAAACGGAGAGCATCAAGAAAAGAGAGGGAGAAGTCCAACCCTACATTCAAAGACTTGGATTTCTTGCAAGATATACATGAAGGGTTGTATTTTGACTCTGAAATGCACAGTGCACTAATGAAAACACTGCAACGGGACTGTCGAGTGAGTAGAAATTATTGAATATTTAAACATCTGTGTTCAGGTTTGCTCTAGATTTACCTCAGCAAAACACAGAGCAGAACATGGCTCTCTGTGTTGTTTAACCTCCATTTGTTTTCCATGCTATTCAATGAGGATGCCAGAGCACTGATGAAGTCTGTATTTTAGTTAAGCTTAGGAATCTGAGATCATAGTATCATAGAATGGAATGCTCATATACTTGAACAACAATAGGCTAGGAGCCGTGAGCACTCGCCTGGGGAACTTCTTCCAGTGCTTGACCACCACTTCACTGAAGAACTTTTTCTTAATGTCCAGCCTGAACTTCCCCAGTGCAACTTCAAGCTGTTCCCTTGCATCCTATCACCACACTGCACAAAACTGCACACAGTACTTGAGATGAGACTGCATCAGTGCTCAGTGTAATTGGACAAATCACCTGTTTTAAACCAGTAGGGTATACTGTCCTTAATGCACCCCAGGATACAGTTGGCGATTTTGGCCACCAGAGCAAATCGCTGACTCGCTGAATTTGTTATTTAGCACAACCCCAAGTTCCAGGGCTGTCCCCCTATTTCTCTATATGTCCAGGATTACACTGACCCATCTGTGGAAATAGTGATTAATATAGGAATGAATTCCAGTAAAGATGATGAGGAGGAGGAGGAGAAGGATGATGATGATTATTTCCACTAATTTGGCAATTTTAATTATTTTTTCCCAAGACAAAATTAGCCCTATGGTATCTTTGTTACATATGTAACTGTAAGTAAATCTTTGACCTCAGTACCCCTTCAGTAAACTGGCCTCTTTGGAAGTTAAGAATAGCTAGGAGAGGGGTGGCAGGCCTAGTGGCAGCAGTCCTATTTCTGGAGCAAAGTAATTTTTTCTTCATCTGAAAGGTAGCCCTTAATATTCACATAACATTTTTAAGGCAGGAGAGGGATATCTACAATTGCTCTTTGAGAAGATTTTGGTGAATGGAATAAGTTCCTCTAATGGACAGATAGAATTGTTGTAAAATAATTTTTTTTTTCTGTAGCAAAGATAAGAAAATATAAATTAGGAAAAGGGCAAGTTATCCAGATTTCTCATTTTCCCACGATTCACAGAGTTGTGGTGAGAAAAAATTGGCTTTGTCCAAGGGAAATCTTCAGAGTTTCATAATAAAAAAGGAGAATGGGTAGGCTGAACTCGTCACAGAAAATGCATCCTGAATATTGGAGTTTATTGTTCGCTGCCACCTGTGGTGCAAGATGGAAAGCATTGTTTTTGCACATGAATAGAATTTTTTGTTTAATTGTTACAGAAGTCTGCAATGCCTGGTGATTGGTTTGTAAAGCTGGGTGACCTAATGTTCAGCTGGCATGTTCAGTGTGAGACATTTATCTAACACCACACATTGTTCTTTCTGTAGCCTTTTGCAGGGGGTATTTCCTGAGCTCCTGCTATGTGTGATACTGCAGAATGTATCAGTGTATCACATCCAAGGATATGGATGCCCTTTTGTGCATTCCCCACTTGTCCAAGGTTTCTTACCCAGCTGGAGCCAGGGGGGGGTCTATTATATAGAAAATAACAAAGGGAACCTTAAAGAGGGAACTGGACTGAAGAGTAAAAACAAGGATCAATCATTTAATTGTTTTATATATAAAGGGACTCTTACTGTTTCTTTGAAACTCTGGATGAATTCTTCCTACATGTTATTTGAGTGCTGAAATAATATAATTTTTTTTCAGTGTTTAGTCTTTGAATAAGTACTCCAAAGTCAGTCCAAAGTTCTTAATGGCCCACCTAAATTTTAAAATTTTTAAAGAAGGAAATTGTCTTAAAATAATCAGTGTCTATATATACATTGACGTATATGTTTGTGCGTATCTGTAGATATAGAAACACACATTGAAGGTTATACGTATGTAAAAAAAAATAACTGCCTTCTTTTTTTCTATTCAAAGAAGTCTTACTGTCCTATAAAGCAAAGGGAGCCGACACTGTTATCTTTCATGCAACTGAATTTGCTCAACAAATGAGGTTGAATCTGACTACCTGCCTTGTACTTCTGCCTTTAGAAAGAGTAGAGTTATTCCATTCATTTTGTGAAAGGGCAGTCTTGCCACTTCTTTTTTTCTGCTCTTGTGGTATTTGGATGGCTACTTAGTGTGAGTGGTAATGGACCAGCTTTTTAAGGCTTAAAAACGTGTCATCTTTTTTTTACTGTGTGGCGGGTTGACCTTGCCTGTATACCAAGTAGCCATCAAGCTGTTCTATCACTCCCCCTCCCAGCAGGACAAGGGAGAGAATAAGGCAGTTTGCTAAAGAAAAGTGAAACTTTGTGTGTGCACAAAGAGGGGAAAAAAAAAAAAAAGGTTTGTTCTCAACTTCTCATCAGCGAGAGATGTTTGGGCACTTTCTGGGTAGCAGGGTTTCAGCACATATAGTGCTTGCTCTGGAAGTCAAACATTCTCAATAACAAATAACCCCTTTCCTTCTTCCTTTAGCTTTTATATCTGAGCCAACATCATATGGTATGGAATATCCCTTTTGTTCATTTTGGGTCAGCTGGCCTAGTTTTGTTCTCTCCCAGGACCTTTCCCACCCTCAGCCTTGATGGGGAAGAATGTTGGAGAGACAGAGCACTGATGCTGCGCCAGCTTCGCTCAGTGGTAGCCTAAACTCTGATGTGTTTTCAACACCTTTCTAGCTACCAGTACAAACCACAGCACTGTGAGGGCTGCTATGGGAAAATTAACTCCATCTCAGCCAGACTCAATGCAATCTCCACCCCCTGTCCTGTACCATTTGCATCATACTCAGTTCCCACATAATTTATACATCTTCCAATTATTCCATTGTATTTATTTCTCACTACTGAAATCCCCCCTTACCAAAACATATGACTTGCACTGCATCCTTAAACCATCTTTATACCCAACATAGATTTCTACATTTTCATTGACTACTATCCCTCATCACATATATCCCTCCTTCACATATAGATATTATTTTCCCATTTCATGGGCTTCCTCCACCCCTCCAGATCCATCACTTGGGCTCTCCATTCCATCAGGATGGGTGTTCAGGTCAGGAGAAGCAGCACAATTGATTATGGGGCACTGACACCAGCCCCGCTTGGGTCATCATTGCGCTCTCCTTGCTCATCAAAAATACGCTCTTCATTTGCTCATGTGATTCCTGCTGCTTGAATTCCTGCAACATACCACTTACACCACAGATTATTTTCCCTCCAAGGTTAAATCTCCTTGAGGCATGCACCAGGTCTCCCGATCCTTTTGCATTACCCACTAAGTACACCTGAGCAAAGACAGTCCCATGGATGGGTTTACCTTTTCCAATGGGAGGAGAAATCCATAATGACTTCCCCAGCCACTTCCTCATGTGTAGTTTCGGGACCTTATCTCCTCCCATAGTCTGTAGGGATTTTGTTTAGGCAGGACCAGGACGGTTGGCAGATCCCCTAGTGGCTTCAGCTAAATTTGCCTCACAATGTTTCCATGCCCCATTCCCTAAGACTCTTAATATAATCTTTAAGAGTTCATTATACCTCTCAATCTTTCCTGAGGCTTGTGGATGATAAGGGATGTGATACATCAGCTTGATGCCATGTTTCTTTGCTTAAGAGTTTATAAGGTTATTTTGAAAATGAGTCCCGTTGTCTGACTCAATTCTCTCTGGGGTCCTGTATCACCACAGAATGTGCCCCTCAAGGCCTAAGATAGTGTTTTGAGCAGTGCCTTGGTTTACAGGGTATGTTTCCAGCCAGCCAGTCATTGCCTCCACCATGGTGAGTATGTAGCTCTTGTGTTGGCGTATTTGTGACAGTGGCCTAATATAGTCAATTTGCCAGGTCTCACCATATTGGAAACCAAGCCACTGCCCTCTGTTCCAGGGAAATTTTATTTGCATGGCTTGCTAGATTGTTGCACATGTTTCACATTCAGGAATAGCTTATGTGATAGCCTCCGTAGTCAGGTCCACCCCTCAGTCATGAGCCCACCTGTGTGTCACTTCTCTTTCTAGATGTGCTGATGTTTCACGGGCTCTTTGGGCTATAAATAGCTCAACCTTCTACTCCCACTCTAAGCCTTCTGCTCCCAGTCTAAGTCTACTTGAGCTATTCCAGTACTGGCATCCTTATCCAACTGCACATTGTACTTATGTTCTTCAGTGGCATGACTTTTGGGTATGTGAGCAGCTATATGATGCAACTTCAGAGCCAGAACACTCGCGTGTTCTCAACAGCTTTCAGGCTACCAATGCAAAGCGCAGTGCTGTGAATGCTGCTAGAGGAAAATTAATTCCATCTCAGCCAGACCCAATATGTACTGTTACTCCTAAGTGAGAAAGTTAGTGTATGCAGAATGAATTCAGCATTTATTTAAGGAAGAAAATTTTTGATCTTCCCAGTATTTCAGGACTAAGAAATTCCCTTTTGTATTGCTTAAATTTGGATTATATTTTTATTGTTCATAATTTCAATCAGAATCAAGAAGCAATGGAGTTTTTTTCCTGTTTCTTTAAAATGGAAATCCCTGGCTGGTAGCCAGTGTTTTTC
>JAWMRC010000089.1:39449806-39475050 GCA_035584755.1 Thripadectes ignobilis
GCAGTTACAGCTTCCTTGTGAGGGGAAGAGGAGGGGCAGGCACTGATCTCTTCTCTGTGGTGACCAGGGACAGGACCCAAGGGAATGGCCTGAGGTTGTGTCAGAGGAGGTTTAAGTTGGATATTAGAAAAGGTTCTTTCCCCAGAGGGTGGTTGGGCACTGGCACAGGGCCCCAGAGAAATGGTCACAGCACCAAGCCTGACAGAGTTCAAGAAGCATTTGGATGACACTCTCAGGCACATGGTGTGACCCTTGAGGATGGTCCTGTGCAGGGCTGGGGGTTGGACATTTAAGCCTTGTGGGTCCCTTCCAACTCAGCATATTCTGTGATGCTGTAATTCTGTTGAATTGGGAAGTGATTCTACATATACTTTGGTGGGGAGGTGGTCATTCATTTTCTTGGAAAAGATTCTTTCTAAACCAGACCCATTGATAAGCATTGACAGTTGTGTGGGGTTTTTTGAGAAATGCTTATTTTGTGAGACAGTCCTTTGTTTTGTGTTGATTTTGTATAGCTCCTTATGCTGAAAAGTAATTACTAATTTCTTGTAAAATCAGTCTTCTTTCTGTTAACGCCTATGTCCCTTTTTTTCCAAAATGTTTATAGGAGAGGAAATGGTTCCTTGGATGCTAATCCTTTCAGTACTTGCATTTCATAAACCTGTGAAATTATATTTGTTTGAGTAGCATTTTTCTTGACCCTTTTATGAAAATAACCTGCTGACTATTCTGCATGTTGTTTTGCGTAGATAGTAATATGAATGCAGATTTCTCTGTCAGATAGTGTGCAGCTTGGGCTGGCTGCATGTAAAATAAAAATTACATTTCATAGCAGAATTACTTGTTTTGCTCCATTAATCTCCGGCTGAGATAGTGGAGTATAACCATATCTAAGATGATTCACAGAATGCTGTAACAGCTGATTGGCTATGAGAAAAGAAAATCTGATTCATGAAGTTATTTTTTCACGTTCCAAAATGGCACATTTTGTGATGCCATTTTACTGGGGTTTTTTATGTAGTATGAAAGCAAAATAGTGCTTAAGGCTTAAAGGGGTGAGTGACGCTTGCCATCTGGAAATTGTCAGAGCAGCTGAAGTCAGGCTTGCCAACAGTACTTGGTGACCAAGTGACAACATTGTGTTGGCAGATCTGTGTAGCTAGTTAAATAACAGCTATATAGATACAAATGAGATGAAAAATTTAATGTCAAGTTAATGAACTGAAGGTTTACTTCTTTCCAAATACAACATTTGTTAGCACACAGCGGGATTAAGACTACGCCTGCTGAAATCTCACAGTGCCATTTTGATAGCAAGGTACATTTGAGTGCTTATATAAATATGGGTTGAATTTTTCTCACTTTAACTGCAGAAGTATTGTATTTCAGGGAGTTCATGTCAATTCCTAGTGATTTCACATAGAATGGCATCAGGTGTTTTACACGTCTTTCTCCTTTCGCTGTGAACATAACCCTGTAATACTGTGATTTATTTGAGTGGCTTTTTCACCAGATTAGATTACAATTTTGGTGCCTTTGTAGCAAAAACTTGCTGCTGTATCTCAAAAGCAGTTTTATCTAAAATCACCAAAGCCATCTGCAAGTAAACATTGACACAGGAAGAGGCTTGTGCCTTTTTATATTCTTGTAGATTGCTGCACGTCCAGAAACATCTTGATGTGCTGCATTTTGTCTCTGGTAAACGGTGAGTGTATAGTGTTACTTATGCATTTAAAAAATTTCACAATGTGGTATTTTAAATATTAATAAAGACACATATGTGAGGACTCTTCAGATATATTCATCTGGAAATTCCACTGATTGAAGTAAAATTTTCATCTTAATACAGACTGAAGAGTTTGACACAAAGTAAGTTTTTGTTGAGTGCTGATTTCCAAGAGTCTTCCTTGTTATTCTGGTAATTATTTCTTATCAGAATTTTCACTGGAAGTGAACGGGGAGTGAAATATGCTTTGATGTGGTCAAAAGGGTGCACTTGCATAGGGAGTTGTTGGTTTGGTTATCAAATTTCTAAAGGCAAGTAACCAGAACAGTACATCAAACCTGTGGGCAGACAGAGGGCCAGATCATATTATAATATCCTGAAGACACTTTGTGGAGGGGTCAGTCCTGCTTCTGAGTAGGGCCATGAGCAGGGTGTCTGGGAACAAGGGTTATACTTAATATGCTATGTGCTATTTGTAAGAATTTGTACTACAGGTAATCCATGGAAAGTGCAGGTGTTTCAGTCACCTAATGAACTGGAATAACAAAACAGCTACTTGTTTCTATGAATTTTTTTAGTAATTCTATGACAAAATCAGAAATTGTCAAAAAATAGTCCATTGTATTGTACAAGTATTATGGGTTTAAGTGGCAGTGGTGAATTGATGCAATAAGAAAGTTTAATTTTATCATGTAAGAGGTCCCTGTGGAATAAGAAGCAGCACACTGTATCACAGCCTTCCATGAGGTTACATCCAGTCCTAGATTTAGGTTATCTCATTAGCACAGTAAAATGATAATGTGTCTAATGTGATCTAATTCAAAAGGCAGTAAGAATAGGTTGAAGGTGGAGCAGTCAGCAGTAATTTGTAACCACAAAATAAAAATGGCAATGCTTTATCCAAGCCTGGCTAGGTGCTGTAGTCTGACTTTGCATAAAGAGTGTTGCTTACTGTTCTACTAAGTTGTTATTTTTCAGCTTACCCACAAATCTGCTTTCCATACTTGAAGGCAAACATTCACTGTTTACATATTTTTAATGAATATATTATATAGTAATTTCTTCTTGAGAAACTCTGAGTAAAGGGAGCAATAAGTATGCAGTAAAGAAAATTCTAGAACTTTTTGGCACCAAGTGCCTTCATACCTGTGATTTTTGCAATTTATGACCATAAACCAAGAGGTTACTAGCCACCAATATTCCCATGCAATGCAGAAGGAAATTTCAGGATCTTGTTGTATGGTACTGTAGAATATTCTTTTTTGTTGTGGATGAAACCCCTGTGAGTTCTGTCATCAGAAGATGCTGTGGAGTATAAGAGTGTACATTAACAGCCTTTTTCTTGTTCTCTTTGAACTGCCTTTTTCTTGTTCTCTTTGAACTAACCTGCTGCAGTGCAGGATTACTCTGAGCAAGAGCAAACCTGCCACATCTTCTAAAGTCACCCTTTGTGCCTGGAAACCAGGATGAGGCTGTACCTGCCTACGCTTAGATTACAGTGTGTTATGCTTTGTTTCTTTGCTGTTCTGTTTATCTGAGTGAGAAGGTTTTCACCTACAATTAGAGCAAGTGGTATAAAAACCTTATAAGTTATACAGAGCAGGTTGTTTAAACAGTACGTATGTGTACTGTTACTGACTTACTGCCAATTATTTTTTTAAACCTGTGGAGATGGTGAAATTGCACTTTTTTTTTGTAAGAGGAGGGATGTTTCTACTTAACGATCTCAGTGTTTTGTATAAAAATGATTAGATTTTGATAATCTTCATCAAAATCACATACCTGGAGTTACTGCTGTGTCACATCTGGAAAATCACATTTCGTTCTTGTTCATGTAAAAATATTTACTACTGTCTCTTGATTCTGTACCAAAAATTACATTACCATTGTCTTAGGACATTGTGTGTCAAAATGTACAATGAATCGTTGCTGAGCTGCATGGGGCAAAGAAGAGGTGAGTGGCACAGCAATATCCTTCCTGGTTGTTACTGGTTTTATTCCCTTAGCACTGCTGTTATGTAAGACATTTAAAACAGTTGCTGTCTGCAAACAGTTTGGTTATATTGCTAGATGTGAGCACACCTTGGTTTAGTTTATGTTTGGGTATTGACTTGAACTGGATTTTGCATTTCAATGGCAGCATCCCAGACTTTATAATGATGAAGTTGACTAGAAACTCATGACAGAACAGTTGCATGAGAAAAGAAAGAGAACTTGCCTATTGACAAACACAGAAGTGGTTGGTAGAGCAAGAAGAGAAGGCTGGTTGATTAAGGCATGCTTCTGAAGTAAAACTTGTCTTTGATAGGCCATATTTAGCCTGCATGATTTTTGTACTCATATCCCATCAGCTGTTAATGAGAGGGTGGTAGCAAATGCTTTTTTTAATAGTTGAAAGTTCTCCAAGAATACACTCTCTAAACAGGAGCTGGAGAGGAGATAGAGAGTAGCATAGGTAACAGTGCTCAGTAAGGTCTGGAACACTGCATTAGAGATGACCTTAAAAAGTCTGTAGTTCATAAGTATACGATGGAACTATTAATTGATTATTTGCTATAAATGCAAATGTCCTGCCTAGAATTATCTTCCTTCCCTACAAAATAACATCAGGTTACATTTCAGCTATGCATCTTTCTTTCCCACTCATAACAAAAGCATTGAACTAAGTAGATAACTAGCACTATGACTTGTGTAGGATAGTAAAAAAATTCTGTTGTCTATAATTTTACACATTTTCCTAATAAGAGAAGCTTGTGCCTTGAACGTATGGATTTTGCTTAGGTTTGCAAAATATTGCTGTGTAAATCTTCTTTTGTTTCAGCCATTTCTTCTTTGTCTATAGGTTCTAGAAAGTTTTAAGATCATGGATTACAGCCTACTACTGGGAATCCACCTACTCAACAGTCACATGAAGGAAAAAGAGGGAGAGGGTTCTCAAAGTGCAGCAGACACAAAACGTCACGGAGGGCAGAAAGTTCTCTATTCCACAGCGATGGAGTCTATACAGGGCCCTGGGAAGTCAGGGGACTCAGTCACCACAGAGACAACAAACACGTAAGTGCCACGACCTGCTCTTAAGGTTACTATGAAAGCAATTAACAGGCAAAACATTCATGAGTACATTGCATTTCAGGAACTGAAAGATTAAGCCTTTTTTTTGTTTGTGTGTTTTCCAAAAGTGGCATCATCAAGACTTGCCACAGAGCATGAAATTAAAATGTTGATTAGTAGATTGATCATCTTTAAATACATGATAGCACATTTGGTTAGTTCAGGGTGACTTATGTATGCACAGGTGAGAGATGTTATAAGACAGATATTACAAGATTCCCAGCTATAATCTGATTTTAACTGGAAGCAGCCTTGTGAGACATAAGCAAACACTATCTATTCACGTTGACATGGATATTTCTACAGTGGTAATTTTCATCTTGAAGTAGCATACTCAGTACATAGAACCATATCATCAGCCACTGAAGTACAGTTGTATATGATATTTCCTAAGATTAAGAACTGCTGCTTTCCTCTTATCTTTCTGTCTAGCCAAAACTGCAGTAGAAATTTGAGTATATAGACAGTAGTTATTCTGTTGTTTCCTTCATAATATATATAGTGCTAGTGATGACATTGTATTCCTCATTCAGCATTGTATATAATTAGTCCTTCATTATAATGGAGGTTTAATTTTAAATTAAGGATCTACTTTTCTCCTGGTTCTCAAGGGAACTGTGTAGGTAAATACAACTTATGATACAGAAACATGTCCTTAAACCCTCAGCAAACAAATAGGAGAATTACTGTATTTGGCATTCATAGAGAGTTTCCAGATGTTCAGAGCTCTAGAATATAAATTAGAGCTTTATTTCATTCAGTTTTTACAGCTCTCTCACATTCACACTGAAGAATGTCAATGCTGTGTGTATGGTGAATTGCATGGTGGTAGAGGTGTTGCACTGGCAGTTTCGAGGGATGTTGGCAAAGCTGATTATATAGGTCATTCTAGAAAGCCCCTGTGTTTATGATCTATGGAAATCCACCCTGGGCTCCACATCACTTGAACTAATACAGATCATATAACATACATACCCAAATCCTGAGAATGTAGTGAAAGCTTACTGCAGCAGTTGAGTCCTTCCTTAGCTCCTTGCACTATCTCCTCTCTTGTGTTGATGTAACTGTTAGTAGGGCAAATCTCACTGAGGTGGATGAAACTAAGCCTAGATCTTACAGAAAAGACCCCTAGGTCAGTCTTCTGCTGTGGTTTATTGAAAGGCCATATAAGGATGAGGATGAGAATGGATACCCAGCAGCAACAACTGCTGCTAGCACAGGTTTAATTTCTAGTAATAACTTCCAGGAAAAGCTGACAGAATATAGTTTTGTCAATCATTTAACTTCTGAGTGTCTGATCAGTTAATTGAGCTGGAGTTTATAGTAATGAAATTTTACAGTAATTTAAATGTAATTGGCTCTTATAAGGTTTCCTTTATACTTAGAATAATAAAAAAATGTGCTTCCATCTCCCCTCCTCGCCACTCCACCAGCCACCATACCACACCACCACTTTCCTTACCCCCACCAAAAAAAAACCAAAAAAAAGGTTGAGTAGCTGGGAAGTCTCTTTTGTTGCTTTGGTGGCAGAATGGGGAAAATACTCTCAACCATGTCTTTGATAGCTGCTTCAGGTGTTCGTTTCTCAAACTGGTAAAAATGATTCAGTGGTACTGCATGTGCTACATCCTCAATTGCTTTAATTTTTGGATTTTTAGTGGGTTCATGAATGTGAACAGAAGCTGACAAACTGCAAACCAGGTTTCCATTTCTGGTTCTAAAAGCAGTGGACCCTTTTTTCTAGGTGGTGGAGTAGGAAGAGCAGGTCTTAGGATAAACCTTTTACTCCTTAAGGTCATGGCTGAGTAAATACCCTGCACCAGCTGGGGCCCCAGGCAGTTAGAATACTCAGCTTGATCCTGTTGCTTTTTCTGATCTGTCTGTAATGAAATTTTGGAAAAGAACATTAATACATAATTTACATAATTAATACACAATCTAACTACTTTTTTTATTATTATTTCTCTCAGAATGGGAGGTATTCCAGCAAAAAACCATAAAGGAGAAAAGCTGCTTCTATTTATGGGTATTATTGATATTCTCCAGTCTTATAGGTAAGTTGAATATCAAGTTTTCATTGAATAAGCTATCCTGAAATTACTTATAAATAAAGCAGTTCTAATTTTGAGTTTGCATGTTTAGGCTAATGAAGAAGCTGGAACATTCTTGGAAAGCTCTTGTTTATGATGGGGTAGGTAGATTTCATTATTTTTTTAAATTGCTGATATTTCAGCTAATGGAACTTTGATCAGGAAAAGGCTAGCTCTGGTATATTTGTAGTCTAACATCACCATGTGGTTTGCGCTGTTGCTAAAATTTTCCCAATACCTGCTCTGATTTTATTTGTTGAGCTTCCAAAAAACAAAGGTACTATTATCAAGTTGACCTTATAACTTACATGAAATCAACCACTTAGCAGGATGTTGATGAATCTGTAACTGGAAAAAACACATTTAAATTTTTGGAAGATTTTGTATAATATAACTGTATAATTCTTAATTTCATCAATTAAATACCCAAAAAAAGTTCTTGAAGAGTTAACCTTTAAAAGGGAAAAAAATTTTATGACTCACTAGTTTTGAGTAGGCTTGAAATGTATAATACAGTTCACCTGAGGTGTCTAGCATCTTTCTTGACACTTTATTTGTGATTTACTTATGGAAAATGTGACCAAGACCTTTTTCAATCTCACAGGATACTGTTTCAGTTCACCGACCAAGTTTTTATGCAGACAGATTTTTAAAGTTTATGAGTACAAGAGTTTTCAAGAAAGTCCAAGGTAAGAAAGTAGTGATTCTACTCTTCCAGATACTGTTATAATCATTACTATATAATGCTCCTGCCTTGGCAATAAAATGAGCCTTTCTTCAACATCATGTAACTCTTTCATAGCTTCAGTGAAGTAACTAAACTTATGGCAACTGAGATTATACTCTAATAGTAAAATTACAGAGAATCATTTGCCATGTGTTCACATCTGGGGTGTCTGAAGATGAAAGAGGTTCCAATATGTTAACACTCATATAAAGATAAATTTTATTATCTAATTACATGTCTAGTCCTGTATCTGGTGTTTGTAGTAAATCTTACATTGATTTTAATTTATTAATTTACAAAAGCAAAGATTGTTTCCATGCCACTGACAACATGTTTGAAAAATTAAGTATTCTGCCCTTTGATATGTATTTTTTTCTGTGCTTTATCAAGGAAAAAAATCTGAGGCTGGATATTAATAAGATCTTTTGTCTTTATCACTATCAATCATTTCTAATTTTCCCCTCCATTTCTCCTTCCTTAATATTTTAATTAATTCCCAAGGGCAAGAGACATATGAATAATAGCTACTTATGGGGTGAAATGGGCAGATGTTGACTGGGTAACAGGTGACCACCCAGCCACCCTATCACTCCCCCTCCTCAACTGGACAGTGGACAAAATTGTAACAAAAAGCTCATGGGTCCAAATAAGGAAGGGAGAGATCACACCCCAGTTACTGTCATGGGCAAAACTGACTCAGCACAGGGAAGCTAATTTATTACAAATCAACTCAGAGTAGAATAACAAGAAATAAAACCAAATCTTAAAACCTACTTCCCCCACCCCTCACTTCTTCCCAGGCTCAATTTGACTCCAGAATTCTTTACCTCCCCCTAAGTTGCACAGGTTGATGGGAAATGGGGATTGTGGTCAGTTCATCACACATGATTTTGCTGTGCATTCCTCTTCACACTTTAAGCTCCTCATACTCGCCCTGCCATGGGAGACAATCTTTCACAAACTTTGCCAATATGAGTCCTTCCATAGCTGTAGTTCTTCATGCTCTGCTCCAGCCTGGGTCCCACACTGGTTCACATGTCCTGCCAAATGGGCCTCAGCATGGGCTCCTTTCTCCTCAGGACCACAGCATGAAACGCCTCTCCATGGGGTCAGGGCCTCCATCAGGCATCCACCTGCACCAGTTTGGGGTCTTCCATGGGCTACCAGTGGATCTTTGCTCCATGATGGACCTCCATGGGGTGCAAGATGACAGCTGCCTCACCTCTGTCTTTACCACAGGCTGCAGGGGACTCTCTGCTCCAGTGCCTGGAACGCCCCCTCTCCCACCTTCTGCACTGACCTAGATGTCTTCAGAGTTGTTGCTCTCACATATCATCCTCACTTCTTTCCTTCAGTTGCAGTTGTACGCACATAACCTGCATCTTAAATACACTACCTCAGAAATACCCCAGAAATGCTACAACTCTCACTGATGGGCTCAGCTTTGGCCAGTGGTGGTCCTTCTTGGAGCCAGCTGGCATTTGCTGTATCAGATATGGGGGAACCTTCTGGCAGCTTCTCACAGAAGCCACCCCTGCAGCCCCCTGCCCCTGCTACAGAAACCTTGCCATTCAAAACCAGTACACATGGGAGAGGAAAAAAAATTAAAAAGCAAAGAGAATCCACCATCATTACAAGAGTTTTCAAAGGCTTAAGTCTTGCTGCATTAATTTAACTATTGATTGTCACTCCTCTCAAACAAAATTAATTGATTTCTATAACTTAAAGTAGGCCCTGAAACTGTAGACCCTCTTTTAGGCATGGAGAGAAAACCGATCCTATGTAGGTGAGTTTCTCTTGTATGTTGCGTAATAACCCCAAAGGGTAGCTGAGCCCCAGACAGTCACTCATTCTGGTGAGATGGGGGAGAGAATTGGAAGGGTAAAAGTGAGAAAACTCTTGCATTGAGATAAGAACAGTTCAATAGGGAAAGCAAAAGTTGTGTGTGAAAACAAATCACATTCAGGAGGTCATCCCCTCTCATGGGCAGGCAGCCATCTCCAGGAAAGTCAGGCTCCATCACATGTAACAGTGACTTGGGAAGACAGATGCCATGATCATGAATTACCCCTTGCTCCCGTTTATCCCACCTTATATTACTCAGCTTGATGCCATATCATCTGGCATATTCGTGTGGTCAGTTGGGGTCAGCTGTCACAGCTGTGGCCCCTCACAACTTCTTGTGCATATCCATTTCTTTGCTGGCAGGGCAGTGTGAGATACAAGCACTGCCCAGAAGTAATTAAAATCTTCATGTGCTACTAATACTGTTTTTGTTACAAATCCAAGACACAGCACTGCAGAGCTACTGTGATGAAAATTCATTCTGTCCCATCCAAAACCACTACACTGTAGCTTTCTGAGAGTCCAAACACTGCCTACTGTGTAGGCATTTGATGTTTTAGTTCGGCCAAAAATACTGGAGAAATAGCTATCACATTTTGCTTCTGGATTTCAAACTGAAAAGAAAAATGAATGTTGTCTTAGAATGGCGTGAGCAGTAGGGATATTTGATCCCTGGGGTACAACTACGAATCAAAACAACAGAATTGCAAGCACTAAGGAACAGATCTCTTTTCAGACTTGCTACATTTAGCCTGACTTGGATAATTAACAGGGGAAAATTACCTATCATTCAAGAATACACATTTTGAACATAAGATCACATGTTCATATCTACCTTGAATTGTAGAATTCCTTGAATTCCTCTGGGTGTAAGAAGTGTATTCACGCTGCACCAAAAAAAAAAAAAATTAAAAAAAAATAAAAATCAAAGTTTAGACAGTCACCTTGAAAGAGCCTTCTTCCGTCAAAAGTTCAGATCAGGTTTTATTTTCACTTAAATGTCTCCCACTAGAAGTCAGCATTTTTTCAGACTGTACTGGCCTTTGTTGCTCTGCATGTTTCCTAAAGATAATACCACTTTTCTAAAGATCGGTTGAGCTTGTGAAACTCCCACCCTTTCCATGAAACTCGATGTTAGAAACATGGCAGATTGGAACAGCATACATGATTATATCTCAAAGTGCAAGAAAGAAGAGGGAAAACTGATAGTGCAGCAAGAAAGCAGAAGTGCACGATAAATATTTTGTGAAATACTAAATAACAAAAAGAATAGGATAGACAGATGATAGATGAAAAGGGAGAGCTGAGTGTCAAAATGAGATATTTTAAGTAGAGTGAAGGAATCTTTAGAAGAAAAAGAGAGAATTTGAGTTAACCTCAAGAAGTGATTCCCTGTGTACACAATATGTTATGACAGCTTTTCAGGAAAGTAAGTATTTTTTAAATATTAATGAAATGATGGATAATTTCTCTATGAGTTGATCACACTACCAAAAGGAAGTTTGGTCTGCAGTATTGCAAGTGCAGAGAAGGATGGTGATGAGGGACAAAAGAAGCCCTGACAAGCTTAAGAAGTAGACCCCTGGAAAGCTCATGAGGTTTAACAGAGCCAGCTGCAAGGTGCTGCAGCTGAGTTTGGGCAACCCCTGGTATCCATACAGGCAGGGGAATGAACAGGTCAAGAGCAGCCCTACCACAAAGGACTTGGTGTTGCTGGTGGATGAGAGGCTGGACATGACCTGGCAATGTGCACTTTCAGCCCAGAAAACAAATTGTGTCCTGGGCTGCATCAAAAGCAGAGTCGCCAGCAGGTTGAGGGAGGTGATTCTGCCCCTCTGCTCTGCTCTGGTGAGACCCCACCTGGAGTGCTGCATCCAGGTCTGGGGTCCCCAGCACAGGAAGGACACGGACCTGGTCAAGTAAGTCCAGAGGAGGCCATGAAGATGATTAGAGGGATGGAATACCTCTCCTATAAAACCAAGCTAAGTGAGTTGGGTAGTTTAGCCCATAGAGGAAAAGGCTCTGGGGAGACCTTATAATAGCCTTTCAGTACCTAAATGGGTCTTACCAGAAGGCTGGAGAGGGACGTTTTACAAGTGCATGTAGTGGCAGGACAAGAGAGAATTAAGCTGATGGAGGGTAGATTTAGATATTAGGAAGAAATTCCTTACAGTGAGGATGGTGAGGCATTGGATCAGGTTGCCCAGAAAAACTGGGGATGCTCTATCCCTCAGTTGTTCAAGGCCAAGTTGGATGGGACCCTGGGCAACCTAGTGTAGAGAAAGGTGTCAGTGGGGTTGGAACTAGATGATCTTTAAGACTCTCTCCAACACAAGCCCTTCAGTGACAACTGTGGAGATGTGCTCAGGGTGTGTGCAGTAGAGAAGGCTGTAGGGAAGACCTAATAAGTATACTGATAGGCAAAGATGGGTGCTTTAGGTTTGATGTGGTCCAGGCTGCTCTTTGGGTCAAAGCTGTTCTGATTATGTGAGCACTGAGGTTTTTTCCAACAATTACCACAAGTGGTATAAAACCTTACAGTAAGACATAAAGATCATCTGTTTTAAATACTGTGCATGCATACTAACTTACTGTTTTACTAACAGATTATTTTCTAAACCTGTGGAGGTGATGCTGAAATTACATCTCTTTTGGTTTCTAGTAAGAGAAGGGCTGTTCCTGCTTACCCTCTAGGAAAGAGTATTTTCTGACTTTTTTTTTTTATGAAGCAAAATTTCTTGATACATAAATAGAAACTGATGGGCTAGAACTATCTAGTTTATATATAGTTTTGTATAGAGGAATCTGTACTTTAAAATGGATCCTGGTTATTTTTTGTGGAACTGTGTTAGCTTTAGAGTTGAATGTCAAAATGCAGGATGAACACTTGGATCAAATACTACAGGAGGAGTATTGAGCATATGAGTATTGTATTAAACTGGCAGAAGGTGTTTTGAAAATATTTTGTCCAGTGTCTTAAGATTTTTTGCTGGTCTCTTAAGGTTTTCAGTAGTTATGTGGAGGAAGAAACAAGTCTATGTAGATAGAGGCAGAACAAAACACAAATGCTAGAACTAAATCAGATTTAAGGGAAACAAGAATGACTACAAATACTAGCATAAATTAACAATTTAAGGTTTAAATGTTAAATTCCTCAGAAAAGATTTATTAATATGAAAATAAAAGAATCTGATGTAATATGAAAAAATATGAAGCAAAATTCAGCTGAAATGACAAAGGAGTGCCCTGAGACTCAACACCTATGTTCATTTGGTAATGCAGCTTTAAAGTCTTCACCTTCAAAGAAATGGTGTAATTCCATCACAGCCCTAAAGGCAGCATCACAAGAAGTAGTGTGTGCAGTTTACCAGGAGTGGAAGGATGAAAAGCGGGGCATTCTTGCTGAAGGACAAAGCTATGCCAGCCTTGATGAAGAAGGTACTGTCTTTCAAATCAACAGCATTAAAAATGTTTTTAAGGAATTTTGTACAAAGTGTAGAAGCCCTATACTAGAAAGCTCCCAATCTGGCTGATCTTTCAAAATTTCAGCGTCAGATTATTTTCATGGAGAGACTAGTTAGTCATATTTGGCAGCCTGGACCTTCAGGAACCAGAGGAAGTCAGAATCAAAGTTCATAAAATGATGTTAAACCTTTGGATTTCAGAACATCCTAATAATTTTATCTAGCCTGGGTAGGAAATTAGGCAGGAGCCAATGCTATCCCTTTCACTGACCTCTAAATAAACATGTTGCATGAAGTATTTTGAAACTCAGTTTATTGTTCCCAGAGACTTCTTGAAGAGATAAGGACTTTGCCCCCGTCAGGACTCATCTGCAGCCAGGCTGAAAGCTGAATCTATGGCCTTATACCATCTGATAAAAGAGCCCTGGTAGCACAAAAACAGTCCCAAAATTTAGAAGAATTCATTAGATACTTACATCTCTAATATTTGACCTTGGAGTTGCCCTGTATTCTGTTGAGTGTACTGGTTAGCAGCTGAAATTCACACTGTAACAAAAAAGATTGTGGGAATGAGTGCATAAATATTACGATCTCATGAATTCAAACATTAAGAAGCTTCAAGAAGCTGATAAGAGCACTGTGGGACTCCATATACTAGCATCATGATTCTTCAATTCAAATTGAAATGAAATTTTTAACATTGTTCTTCATTTCTTCGTATGCAGTACTAGGTTCGCACCACCGTCCAGATCTAGTGCCAAGCACTCCATCTCTGTTTGAAGCAGCTTCCTTGGCAACCACAATTTCTTCTTCTTCCTTGAATGTAGATGAGCATTATCAACGTGATCGACCTATGCTCAGCAGGTAAAGGCTATATATGTGGTAAAGGATTCCCCAGTGTTTTGCTAAAATTCTGACAATGTGCTCAATGGAGGGGGCTCTGTGGAAAAAAGAAGCAGAAGGGTCAAATGTCTCTGAGCCCTGTCTTGCACTTCACCAGTGAAGGAGGAGGGCCATAAGCCTATAAGATTTGTTATGTATTTGTTTGTTATTATACGATCGTAACTGAGAGATAAGAGAAAACATAAACAGCAAAAAATGTTACATGCATTTTTTGTCATGTTCCAAAACTAAACAGGATATTAAAAACTTAGGCCTTAGTCTGAACCATAAACCAAACTACAGTAAAGTCAGGGAAGGAAGTACTTCTTGTAACTTGGCTATAGCCTAACATGGTTTCAGAAAATGGTGACGAAAAAGGAAAAAGGACCTTCTTTCAAGTTGTTCTTTAGTCTGAATGTACAGTGCTGAATGGTCTGCTCTAAGTTATTCTGTAACGGCCATTTTCCAAAGTGAGTTTCTATGCAACTTAATCCATGGGTGTGATTAGGGCCTGTCTGATTTTAATCCAGGAAAAATAAACCAGGAAAATCTCAAGAAAAGTTGTGCAGATGCTTGTGAGTTAGCCTGAATGTGATTTGAGTTTTGTTTGAATATACTTCAGTGATGACTGTCCAATACCATGCTAAAGCCAGTAAATCTTGCTGGGAGATTGTCTCTGCATCTGCCTGTATGTGCCCTGTGCACCTGAAGTGTGCTGTGTTTAGTCAGGTTGCCCACTTGCGTATCTCTTCGCCATGTGTCATGTTGACAGCCACGTGATTACCGTATGTATTCTTATCTTACAAAATCAGATTGTAACTGCAGTCTGCAGTCCAAGTACACATACGTTTACTTCACCTGTACAAGAGCATATATTCTCTAACACAGCAGACCTTGCACCACCATTCACAGATGTGTGGCTCTCTCCAAGTCTTGTGTCAGAACATCTTACCGTGTAGCCAAGAGATCTGCCATGGGGGTTTAACCCCTGGCATCTTTGCTGGTCTAGATGTGCCCTCTTCAGCTAGGGCTTGGTGGCAGTTCTTTCTCCTCATCAAGTAGTAATGCATGTCTCAGTCTCAGTTTGTACAATTCATGAGGATTAGCTTCCCTTTCATAGCTAGAGCCTTTCTTTTAGGAGTTAAGAAAGCTGCTAAGCATGCTGAATATTGAACTAATATCCACAAGATGATTCTGGGCACTTCCAATTTTGTACCCACGCCTGCTTTCTGTGTCAGTCCAGAGAGGTCCTTCCTTTTTCTGGGCACTAAATAATATATTCATCTGAAATTTTTTTTATGTTTTTATGGTTCACTGGAGGAACTTCAGTCCTCCCATAAGAAAAGCTATCAGGGAAATAAAGACACTAAACTCCCCATGCTATGATGATGCATCAAATTGTAGATATCTTAGTTTTTTCTTGATGGGCTTCTGCCTTTGTATATTGGAAAACTGTGTGATGCAGGACTCATCATTTTTGTTATTTTTCTCCAGTAACCAGAAAGTTCGAAGTGGTCTTTGAAACAAAGCTTGAATTAAAGATATTTTTATGAATGTAATCTGGCTTTCAATCTTTAAATACGTATTTGACTATGACATTCTGCTTTGTTATTTAAGAGAATTAGACTTTGGCAACTGCTTCATCAGGCTTTTTCCTTGTCCTTCGAAGTGACCTAGCACAAAGTAGAGAGTACACGAATTTGCTTATAACTTGTCAAAAGGTTGTGGTTTAGGGTAGTAAGGGTAGCTAATCTGATGTGCATAATAATAATGTGATATTTTTACAGCCCCTAGACTCTTATTAAAGCTAGTGAGCAGTGTGTGGCCATAGCAGTTAGAAGACAGATGCTGTCATTTGCCTCTTTAGAAAGACAGCAGTAATGTTTTTGGATACCTTGAAGTATGCACCGTATTTTGTATTTGTTGGGGTTTTTTTAAGAGTTACCTTCTATTTCTATCATCCATGAATGTAATCCTTCCCCAAGGAGAGGCATATGGCCCTTAACATAAGAAAGGAGAAGAGCACCATCTCTTCTTGAGGGTCCTCAACACTCATGGCAGAAAGTGAAGAACTGCTGCTGCCGATGAGGTTTGGCATGCAGAGGTGACTTGCTGAGCCAGAGTCAGCTCCTGAGGCTGTATCTTGTGAGGAGTGTTTTTGTAGACCTGGCTTAGTATAGATTAGAACTAACATAACCAATTGGTAGATAGTGCACAGCAGCATTTAGGGACTTGGGATCAAAGTGAAAAAGAGAAACTGAGAAGCAGTCATAAACATACAGCATATTAGGAATGTTTTTCCAGGTTGCAAGCTGATTATTTTTCACCACATTATTCCCCAGTCCTTGAACAGTTAAAGGAAACTCAAGGTGGTATCCAGACAGTTTGAAGAGGAATTAGTAACAGTATGAATGAAGGGGTAGTGGGGAAGGGAAAATAGATGTATTTTTCAGAACAAAATGAACTTGATCTAAAAAAGGGAAGAAAAAGGAAAAAAAGGAGAAAAGTAACATATGTTACTGAGCAAATGTAGGCTTTCCTATTTGTCAGAAGACAGTTGGTTTCTGTTCCATGAAGCTGTTTCTCAGTCAAGTGGTTCTGTCATAAACAATGTCAAGTATTCGTTTAGTAAGATAACAGAACTGATCATTTATTCCTTCTATTAAAATTTGCAGATATTTTCCACTACTCAAGCAGGTTTGTATTTGGTACAGAGACATTTTAGTACCTAAAACGTCTGTTTTTCACTAGAAAATTTAATTTTTAGTTCAAAAATGCTACTTTGAAAGGGTTTATTAGTTTTATCTTGGGAAATGTAATACTTGTTATTATATTAGGGACTATAGAGGAAGTGATAACAGATTTTTTCTCCTTTCCAGGAAAAGTTTCCTAATAAATACTGATAAATTAAATTAGATGACAAATCTGAATGTCCTAAGCAATATGACTCCTGTCTCACTTGAGATCGCTTTTAGGATTGTAGAGAGCTGAATGAGATTAATGCCTTTACAGGTGCTCCTAGAAACATGTGAAACTTTTTAAAAAATGTTTTAAAACTCATGCTTTAAATATTTCAAGAATACAGAAAATCTATTTTCAATGTTTTTGCAGCAGGTCTCATGACTTCCAGTCCCAAACCCAAACAAAATCCCATGATGCATAAAGGGGTACTTCACCTCTCCATATTTAGAGCAATTGCAAGATACTGTGTATTATATAAGGAGGACTCCTGAATCCCTCTGATACCTTTGAGCCTAGGAAAAAAATCTGTAGGAAATCTCATTCTTGTTTCTCTTTATGCATTTCTGTAAGGTGTGTATGTAGCATGGACTTCTGCCTTCTCTTTCTTCTTCTTCCTGCTTGTCTGTATATTTTTTCAGTTTTTTGTTTGCCTTACCTTTGCACTGCTGTTTTTCAGTGGAGACCACCCAAAATTTTGGAAAGCTTTCAGGCGTTGTGGATTTTTTCTCTTATACAAACTTCCTGAAGCATCCAAACTTTGAGATTACATGTCCCATGACTTAACATTCTATCAAACAACTTTTTCAAAAACAGCTTAGTAATAAAAGTAAAATCCTCTGTTTTTTCAGTGGAAGGAATTTGTAGGTGTTAGTCTTCCTGTTGTAAGGAATATTAATCACCCCTTTTACCAGTCTGGTTTTCTATGTAAATAAACTTCTGTGTGTTAAGTTTAAATGTTCTGCCTGTCCGCTCACCACCCTTAGCTTCTGAGCTTAGACAAATGTCTCTGACTCTAATTCAAAGTGGATTAAATTCATGCAAGCTTCATGAAAATAAGCAGTTAGGTGGAGGAAAAACACTTTGAATGCTTAAATACTGTGAACAGATGTGCTGAGACACTGGGGAATCCCTATGGGAAAGAAAATTTGACTATGATTGAAGCAACATATAACTGTGTCTTAAAGAAAAACAAAGCTTTCCCAGTTCTCCAGTGATGGAACTACTTGTCCATTTTTTCCCCCCTTTTTTTAATTAAGAACCAAGATAAAACAGAATGCTTTAGGCAGAGGAGGGCACAGCACAGCTGAGCACAGTTATTGTGGCTGGGCATTACTCAGTGGATGAAAGTACCTGTAAAAATGCTTTTTATTTTTCCTTGGCTTTTCTTTCTTTTTCAACCTAAGAATAAAGGATGAGAACTCAGTATGCTGTTGAAATTGTACTAAAAGTCTGTTCCACTGAAATGTTTTTCCTGAAACACTGTGTATATGGAGATTTTGCTTGTTCTGTCCTGTGCCCCCTCCACCAATTTGCCTTGGCCTTACCAGAAGTCCCCATTAGAACTGGCAGTAAATGCATTTATGATGATGCTGCTGCAGAAATTTGACTTCTCAGTTACCAACTGCTAACAGCATGTGTATTGCTGTTAAGAGATTAATTGCAAGATTTTTGGTTTTGCTCTTTTATGCAGAAAGCTCCATGTTATCTGTCAGTTTTAACTCAGTTATTGAATTTGAAAAAGAACCAACCTGTCATTTTTAAATGTCATTGATGTGCTGATAGAACCTAGATTTTGTTGTATCTGAAGAATTTTTTGTGCCTTAAGGTGTACAATCTTTTCTTTTTCTCTTCCTGTGACAGGATTACAGCTGCAGTAGTTACCAACATGACTACACACTAATGCATAATGTCTAAAATTGTCCAGGGGTACTGCTAAAAGGAAAAATTTATTATAATTTGCTTATATATTATACTTTGTTGGAGCAAAAATAGTGTGATATGAAATAAGCAAGAAACTAGCAGAAAGAAAAGCAGATTGAAGAATACTGGTCTAAAGAACATAATGCTTCTACCTGCAATTCTGAAGGAGCATAAAAAAAAATTTTGGGCAAAAAAACTACTATATATTTCATTTAATCTTGCAGAATAATATTTTATTAATGATATAGGCAGGCATTAGAACTAAACAATGTCATCTACATGAACAGAACTTTCCCTCTCTGGTGGTATCAGAAATTAATATTTGGGCTTGTTGTAGTTGGTTTATGAAGTGTTTGGGGGAATAGAAGAGGGAATCTTTCTTGGCATGTCTTCTGGACACATATCAAAATTTAAAATTTCAGTCTCTAGTTTCAAAAGTGAAGTGTGAATCAAATCTGGCTGATGTACCAGTTTCATGAATTTACTAAGCCATGTTTAAATTTCAATGGTTTAAGCCTCCCACTATACCTAACATAATGATCTCTATCTTGTGGAGTTCAGAGTCTTAAGAAAGATTAAATTGAAATTTGCTTTTCCTACTAGTTTTTCACTGAAGTCTAGGTTCTAACATTAGTTACTTTCATAGCCAGAGGAATACCAAATAGTCACAGAATTCAGTGTAAATCTTTAAGGATTATCCGTCCTTATTATCATGTACCAAGTGGTTAGTATCACTAAAACAGTCAGTGAGGCATGTAGATTTTCTGAAAAGGAAATACAGTTCTTTATCCATTTAATTTTTTCTGAGCCAATTACACTTATTTTTGTAGTTATTGGGATATTAGAGAATGCTTAATAATATATGAAGTTGCAGCAGAGCTCAGCACCTGGCAAAAGCAGTTGCTTTAATGCTGACACCAGCATGGGCTCCAGATTAAAATTAATGTGGCAGTGACTTGGAAGTTCCACTTTCTCCTTTATGCATGTTATATGTTATCTTCCCAAAGAGGACAGTTCATATTCCTTTAAATAGAGAAGAACCTCGATTTATTGAACTTCAGTTATATGAAAGAAAGTTTTGTCTTGTGACAGTTTTCCAACACTTCTCCTTTTAAAAATCAGTTTTTCATGCAGGATATGAGTCTTCCTTACTTGCAGAGTTTATCTCTGATTATTCAGTATGAAAGCCACAGCAGCAAGGAGATTGTTATCTGCAAATAAGTTGTGGATTTTTGATTGTAAGAAGAAAGGTGGAGTGGCATCTGTGCTGTTTCATATTCTCCTTTCATCTCTGATCTTTTGAAAGGGACTTTAATACTGCTGGTTTTCTGCATGTAAGTCTACTACATATTCAGACTTTCTTCTGTCTCTTTTCTCCTTTTTATTTCTGTATGTTAATATATATATAGATGATATAGTTATATATTATTTATTTATATATAAAAATATCTTTTTTGGAAAGTTTACTGCTAAATAACCAAGTAATAATGTTGTAGGAGTGTCTCTTTGACTTACATGCTGGTTTTGTTTCAGCCCTCATTTTCTGCCTGGCAGTGTATTTCTGTAACAAGTAGGATAAAAAAAGGCACTCTCCAGAGGGCAGATGGCACTGTCTTTGCTCTATGTTATAGGTAGAACCTATAGTGTAACAATCCCAAGACTGAATGGTGAACTCACATTGCTATTGTTTGCTAGTCACAGCTGACTGTGAAGCAGCATAGATTGTAATTTAATGAAGAAGAAAAGAACTGTTGCCTCCTAATGGAAAAGCAGAGAAAAAAGGAACAGAAAGCAGTGTCATATTAAGCCAGTGAGTTAAAAAGAACTAACAGAGGATTATATTTTAGTTTGGTGATACATGAAGGATATAAAATAAAATGCCACTGGTGTGAACTACAGAATCCTCACATCATCCTAAGCTCAAGGTTCCAGAGATTTTCTGGAAGTAAAAGAAATTAAAAATAACAGCAGTAAAAGTGGCAGACATGTGACCTGATATATATACAAGAAGGGATATAAACTTGTATATTTCAGGGTTTTTTTGCTTTTAAACCTAAACTGATACATAAATGAAAGCCAGAAATGCACCCTAGCCTGCCCAACTTGCTGTGCAGTTAGTGATGCTGAGCACTGTTTTCCTTGAGGTAAGGTTGACCATTGAGTTTGTATATTGTTAGAGCAGCAGTGGTTGCTCACTGCACATTCACATCATGTGGTTTTCACAAATAGGCCTTTGCACATTCAGAGGCCTGAACTGTGAAACAAGAGATCAAAAGTGTGTACGCAAGTGTGACTCTCTCCCCACACCTCCCCTTTTGCCAAGAATAGTATATTTCATACCAGAGTTTATTTTGTGAGAGACGGTAAAACATAGTCTAGCTATTGTCAATAGCCCTTTTTTCTCTTCCTGTCTGCTTTTCCTCCTTCAGTCAAATGAAGCATTGGCATAAAACTGATGTGATTGAAATGCTGCTCAATAGAATTCAAGTTACAGGTGTGAGAATAGTGTCACTAAAGCAGTGGGACTTAGGACATCCTCAGTACGAAAGAAATAGTCTTGCTTTAGAAAATATGCCTAATATGCTGTATAACAAAAGGAACACTGTAATGCAGTGAATGTCATGCTGGGCTCTTAATGCCAGTATGACATGAGAGGGATGGATGATCCATTATTTTGTTGAGCACTTGAATCTGTTTCCTACCTCACATGCTAGCTTTGCCCTTTCTGAAGTCATACCCTACCTGAAACATACTTAAAATAACACAAAGGGAGGCGGAAATTAGGCATATCTGGACTGATGGCTGTAACCATGTTTTCATACCCAGTTATAATGCAGACTTTTTTGCTTTTCACCTTGTTTGTAATTAGGGAAGAACTTTAAAAATATGTGTCTGCACAACTGACAGTTGAGTTTTCAAGGTAGTCTGAAGCCTAGCTGCTGGCAAATAGTAAGGACATGAAATAATGGGCACCTGATTCCATTAAAACACCTTTGAGAGTTTCAACTTCGTGGACCAAGTGTGTTTACAAAACAAGATTTCCATGTGGATGCATTTGCAGTTTCACACTGAGTATCAGAGAACAAAAAATCGATCTATGAATGAAATGATACAGTGCACCTGCCCTGTAAACATCACTTCCTTGCAGAGCTGTATTGATTACATTACGTTATCCCACTTTTCATTCTGACCTTTTGCCTGCAAGCATCCTGTGTCTGCGTGAAAAAGTCCACTGTCACTGTGCCTAGTTGCTGAATCCTTTTTCTTAATTTTGAATTAAGAAATGCTGCCAAAATTTACACCACATGTAATGTGGAAGTAACATATTTTGAAATTAATGAAGTTATGTCACATTCACTGTGATATAGTTTCACTCTTTAAATAAATATTGGAGTTCAGGAACAGCACTACTGATAAAATTTTACTTAATGCAAAAATAAAAAAACTTTGTGTGGTTTGTGTATGTTAGATGTGTATGTTAAATATGTGTTTGTGTGTGTCAAATATGAGCTTCCAGTTATCTAGACATTGCCAACACATCTATTGTTCATTTACATTCCTTTTTCCAAGTGTCTGAAGATTTTCCTGTTTAAGAGAAACATACTTTTAAATTTTCAGTTATAATCGAGCTCTCTGTAACTTGTTTTCTTTGTTGATTGTAGTCTCCTCTCTCTTTGCAGTAAAGGGTTACCTTCAAGTTCAACATTCACTTTGGAAGACAGTGCCATCTATTTGACTTCAGAACAGAGCACATTGGAAATGGAAAATGATAATGCTTCAGTTTTGGATGTCTACTTAGTAAGTTGCCAAACCAGCTCTGATAGGCTTTTAACACTGTAATTTCTTAGACACAGGCTCAGTAAGTGACTAAAGTACTTGTTTAACTTCAAGATCCAGAGGTTCACTGAGGTATTTTTCAGATGAAATGTATGCTTATGTACCTTGCCAAAGCAAATCCCTAAAGAATCTATGTGCCTATAAACCATTGTGTTAATAATGAAGAATGGCAAAATGCCTTTCAGTTTTCTGTAATGGTAGGAGTTTTTTTCCTGTTGTTTTCCATTGAAGGAAAAAACCCACAAAATCCAAAAGAATGGCAACGACATATATCCTTTCATCTTGAATACTCCATGTTGAATTCATAGCATTCTTTATTTTTCATGTCTCCGGAGTTACCTACTTTTTGTTTTAAGAGATCCAGGATATCGTAGAACTATAAAACAGCCCAGGTTGAAGGGACTGCAAGAGATCATCTGGTCCAACCTTTTGTAGAAAAGAGAGCCTAGATAAGATTATCTAACATCCTGTTCCATCACAGCAAGAAAACCTCCAGCGATGGCAACTCCGCCACATCCCTGCAGAAGTTTTTGCAGGGATTGATTCTTTGTCCAGAACAAAATTTTCTTCTGTTGAGATGAAACACATTTGTATCTGGTCTTACCTTGAGACAAAATATGTTTGCAGCATTCTGTTTCTCTGTAGACTGTACCACTGATGTTTTTTTGATTCTTTTTAGCACACAATACTTGAGTATCTATAGTAACCACTTAAGAGCTACTATTTTAATACTCCATCACACTTAGAGGAGTTGTTGTCTGTCCTGTCTCCATTGAAAAAAGCCAGTAGCAAGTACCAGTAGTCAATTAGATGTAGAATTGACTCAGTTAACTGTGACCTCAAGTAGCCCACTAGATCTGCCAATGCTGTAAGACTTGTGTTAATTAGGCTCATTGCTGGTCTAAGGTTGACCCAAATCATCTGTGAAGAGGGACTCAGAAATCCTGAAATGGACAAATGACTAATCACACACAACCTATCCTTGCTAGCATATTGGCTGACTTAATGAACTGTGCTTTTAACTAACTAACTTGGGGGTAAGATCCAGAGCTGTAACACCTACATACTCATACACAACAGCAAGGATGAGCATGTAGATGTACTAGAATAGTGGGGAACAGTTCCCAACACTTTACAAAGGCAAAAAACCCTAAGTCAAACAACCTCAAGTACATGTATACCAGCTCATGAAGTCTGGGCAATAAAGAGGAGGAACAACAGCTCCATGCCCAGTCTGAGTTATGATGTGATAGGAATCACAGAAACTTGTCGAGAAGATCACATAATTGGAAGAACACAATAGATGTCTACCAACTCTTTTGTAAAGATAGGAAGAGGAGGTGGAGTTGCACTTCATAAAAAAAAAAAAAAAAAAAAAAAAAAAAAAAAAACAAAAAGAGAGAGAAATCTGAGTGTATGAAAGTAAGCTGTGGAGACCACAAAATGTCTATAAAATTTCTTCAGAGAATATTATGTTAGATGTGTGTTACTGGCCTTCCCCAGCATGACAAGGCTCGCAAAACCTTACTTTGTCTCTTCAAGCAAATATTAAGCCAACAGAACCTGGTCATCATGGGTGACTTCTATTACCTAGGTATTTGTTGGGAGAGCAGTACAACAATGCACAAATTGCCCATAAGATTCTTGGAATACATGAGGGTTGCATCCTGCTACAAGTGCTGGTCATGCTGACCACAAAAAATGTGTTGCTAGATTTACTACTAACAAACTGAAAAGACATACTTGACAACATAACTTCAAATGATAGCCTTGGATGCAGCAATCACAACATTGTAGAGTTTAAGATCCTGCTGAGCATACTGGAGACCAGTAGTAGGACAAAGACCCTGGATTTTAGACATGCTGGCTTCAGTATCTTCAGAGCCCAGATGAGAGGGATTTACTGGGAAGCACGCATGGAGAGCAAAACAACATGTGAGTGCTAGGAGTTTTTAAACAACAACCTCCCAGAAGCACAATAACAGCCCATTGCCTACAAAGGGAAAGAAAGAAGGCAGAACAGGAGCACAGCTAGAACTGAAACTGGCCAGAGATGTTAAGAAGATGAAAGGGTTATTTAGACATATGAGCAGTTAAGCCAAAGCACAGGGAAGACACAGACCCATTAATAAGCAATGAAGAGAAACAAGTTACTAATAAAGCTGACAAGACAGAGGTTCTCAATACTTCCTTTCCTCCCTCTTCACCAGCATGGCTGGCTCCCAGCTCCCAGGATCAAGTAGCTACAACGCATGTCTTGAACCACCATTAAGTGGCCCTCTTCAAGGACTCAGCAGAAGTAAATCCATGGGCCTGCAGGGAATACACCCCAGGGAGTCAGCAGACGTGGCTGGCATTGTTGCAATGTCTATTATTTTTGAAAAGTCATGGAAATCAAGGGGGCATCCCTGATGACCAGAAGAGGATAAATCCCTTTAAGACTGGTCCAAGAGGGCCCAAGTAACTTGGGGCCCGGTAGGCTTACTTCAGTCCCTGGGAAGGTGGTATAATGAGCCTCCTAGAAACTATTACCAAGAAAATGAAGCAGGTGACTGGGAAAATCCAGCAGAGACTTACCAAAGGCAAATCATGCCAGGCTAACCTGATCACCTTTCTAAAACAAAGTACTATCTCCTGTCAACATGGAGAGAGCAGTGGATGTTGCTTGCTTGGACCTCAGTAACACATCTGAAAGGTGGCATGTCTCTCACAGCCTCCTTCTGGACAACTGTCAAATACAGAGTGCATGGGTGGTCTGTGAGATGAGTAGGAAATTATCTCACAGGTGATCAATCAGTTTTGCTCAGGCTGGGAGCCTGCCATAAGTGGAGTCCCCAGGGATCAGTACTGAGCTCTGTGTTGTAACATCTCCATAAATGATTTGGATGATGGGACTGAAA
>JAWMRC010000089.1:39486463-39528050 GCA_035584755.1 Thripadectes ignobilis
CGGGGTGAGGCGGGGCCGGGCAGGGGCACGGGGTGAGGCGGGGGCGGGCAGGGACACGGGGTGAGGCGGGGGCAAGGCGCGGCCTGCGGGGTGCGAGACGCGCAGCGAGGCCTGCGGGAGTGCCCGAGCCGGCCCCGGCCCCGGCCCCGGCCCCGGCCCCGAGCAGGCCGGGCAGTGCTGTGCCCGCGGCCAGGCCTGCCCGCGAGCAGGCCGGCCGGCGGCGCGGCCTCCCCCTCTCCTTGCCTGCCTTCTCCTCCCTGCTGCTGCCCTCCCCCGGAGCCGCCCCGGCCCCGGAGCCGCCCCGGCCCCGGAGCCGTCCCCCTGGTGCGCTGCCCCTGCCCGGCACCCGGTGCTGTGTGCACGGCGGGCCGCAGACCCGGGGTGAGCGCACTGACCGAGGGAGAGCCGCTCAGCCCGGGCAGAGCCTCAGCGGGTGGCCTTTCATCCGGAGTAGCTCGTAAAGAAAGGCTGAAGGGTGTCGTCAGAAACGTGTAGGCACCATGGTGTATTTTCTGTGGAACCGGACTGTTGTGACGCTGCTCCCTGTCCTTTCTGTCTCTGCCGTGGTTTTAATAACAGGCAGTCCATCTGAGGCGCCTGTGGATAGGTGTCAAACCACGTGAAGAGAGATGGGTCTGTGTTTTGATCTCTTGTGCGTGAAGAGGGGCTGTCCTAGTTCCTTTTCAAATGTCACTTGCTTCTCAGCTCAGTGTGTTAGTTTTCAGAACCTTGCACAAGTACATAAAAAGCAATCAAGAATGCTGTTTTATCATTTATCCAAATGGTCCACTCTGGTTAAGAAAATGGCAAGCATGCTATCTTTCTTTCTTGGTGGATAACATAAGTGCTTGTGCTAGTGTGTCTAGTGTAGGGATCAGTTTTATCTTTCCTCACAGGGATTGCCCATTTTGCTCCCTTGTCTAATACTGCCAGCTTTTCCATAATTTTGCTTTGTTTTTTAAAGCTCCCCCCCCCCACAAACCCCTCTTACCAAGAGAAATTAGAACTTAAACTGCTTACTTTACAGAGAGACCTGGAATGTGAAGTGGTTTGGGCTCTTTTATACATCAGGATTCAGGGCCTATGTCAGTGGCTTCCAAGAGAGGGACACAAGGTGTTGGTAGTGCAGTGTTTGAGTAGTGGATACTTCAGTAATTCTATGGTAGAGCAGTAGGAAAGAAAGTTCTTTCCTAGTTCACTCTTCTATGAATCAAAGGGTGTGGGGTGTTTTTGATTAGTTTGTATGAGGAAGACGATGTTGCAGATTGCTTCAGTCGTCTAAGGACTAAAGCAGCATAATTCTTTCCATATTAGCACTGTGATATACAATATGAACATTTTACTTGAGGATGGGAAGAACTTCAAGGATCTATTTAATTTATGTGATAAATATGTAATTTGTAATTTTTCATGTTTTATCTTCTAACTATGCTATACTTTTGCTTACTTTCAACAGCAATTACAGTATTCTTCAGATGTGAAGAGCAGGACTGTTTGGCTCATGAATTTGAGAAATGCAGGAACTCTGAGTGACACAAGGTAAAGTGTATTTTGAGATACTCATATGAAAATATCAGTTACATATTTTAAAACTACTTATATACATGTTAAGACTACCAGACTAATATTGTTATGATGCAAAAAAGAACCACAGTTTTATCTAAAAGCATTTTGTGTTAATTTGAAAAGTCACTTGGGATATAATTCATGTAAACATAGGTGTCTAGCACAGTTTCATGTAGGTGTCAACACAATTTCATGTATGTCTGGGAACATGAAATTTCTTCTTATGCTGAGAGGATGTGACACAGCATCTGTCAGAGACTTCTCCCCGTCTGCTGCAACAGTTGGAGACACAGTGAAGGATTGTGCAGATGTCTGAAATGGCTCTTGCCTGAACTGCATCCTGCACCAGTACAGGAGTCCTGCCTGATCCTAAGGCTTTCTGTTGTCCATGCCCCATGGCATTTTCGTGGTGTCTCTCACATAAGTGGTATAGCGTGTATTTCAGTAACTGGCTAACAAGAAACTTTTTTAAAAAAAGATATTCTGTATTATCAACTCATATATATGAGATACTCAGTCCGTAGAAGTGTTGTATTGCCATACCCATTAGCAAGAACTGAGATTATTTTACTGAATTGTCTGTTGGTAGAGACACCCACCTACACGCTCATCTAAAACTTGGCACTGATACAGATGGAAAAACTTACGTGATTTAATTACACTTAGCTAATTAAACTGATTTAAACTTTGTTCTAGTAAAGAGGGTGACAGAAGCGCAATCCTTACATAATGGCTACAAGGATGCTTTGAGACTCTCTGGCAAAGATGTAATTGTATGTATTAGTTCATAAGCACACTTTAAATAACATCTAATTACCAGGCTGCTTTGGTAATTTCAGTTGAGAAAGCAAATGCTGTACATAAACATGACATGCAATATTGATGTTTCTTAACTGCTTATATCTACAGCAAGTTTTGTCGTCAAATGATATACTTCTAAAGAGTAGGTACTTTGTTTTGATTTGTAGAGTTCAAAACTAAGTAATTCTTGCACAAAGTTCTTTTGTAAAAACATTTTTCTTTAATAAATGAAAATGCCTTTCTTTAGTTATGAACATGGCTCTCTTTACTATAATGGGGGTTGGTATATCCAAGGAGAGAAGTGTATTTTCCTCAGTTAAGAGATGTCTAATACCAAAATTTCAAAATTCCACTGCCATTTATAAGGTGGATTGTTACCTACATCACCTTAAGAAAAATGGCTACCTGTTTTATACGGTCATTTCATGCTTACTATTTCGTTCAAGGTCATGGTCTTGGTATGTTTTTATTAAAGGGAAAATGGCATATTTCATGCTTTTTCTCCTAATTATGGCCTTCTGTGTCATTTGTAGCTCCTTAGATGAGACCACTTACGAAAAACTGGCTGAAGAAACACTAGACTCCTTAGCAGATTTCTTTGAGGACCTGACAGATAAGCCTTTTACCCCAGAAGATTATGATGTCTCTTTAGGGGTATGTTTAAAACATTTTATTACTGCTATAATTACTGTAGGTGTATTGTTTTTTTTAATTTGAAGGAAAATTTTAAATGTCACCTTAGTGCTGACACTTAAAATACAATTAGTTTTTACAGCTTCTTTTGTTAAAATACAGCTCTTTATACTGACTGGGGCAACAGTTCTGGTAAAAAGTAACACATACTGTTGTGTGATTTGAGAATTTAAAATGTCTTACGTTTAGAGAAAGACATAATATAGTAAATGAACACAAGAGGTGGAAACTGGTTTCTAATTCCACAGTGGTCTACAAAATTTTCTAAACAGGCATAGACATCTGACATGGCAATCAGGTCCCTTCTGGTGAATACTAGGACAAGCCTACATGGAATAGTACATGTATGTAATGTGTAACTGTTAGAGCAGTTTCTTTGATTGCCACGAATGCTGAGAAGCAGCACTTTTCTGGACCCAATAGAGTGTTTTTATCCTAGCTTTATTGACAGCCTGTGGTGGAGAGAAGCAACAAGAGAATGCAGTTTTTGAACAGGTGTTTGAAGAAGTGAGATCAGAGCATACATGGGGAGAAAGCTGCTGTTGCTGGTGACATTGGGTGGCTGCTAGCCTGATAATTGGAGCCTTCAGGAGGTCAGCGACTCAAATTCTTTTACAGGAGTGATAGACTCAGATTTAAAATGTTCATTTTATTTTTACAGGGAATTTATTAGTTTTCGTATAAGTTCAGTTCCTGAAGTAGTTGTTTGTGTTACAGCCCTCAACATGACTTGGAGAAGAGTGCTGTTTCTCCCTACACTGCTGTCTGTAACACAGGTCTTTCACTACTGCATTTTTTTGAAGTCACATAGCAACTGCTCCATCTTCATGTCGTACCACAAGGAGACTGCTTTATACTGACCCTATCAGTTAAAGTTTTATGCTCAAGGATATTGAAGCAGATAGTTTGGATTGCACTGTGCAAAACAGGAAACCAAAACTGTTGTTTTGGACTTATTCCTGTACAGCTTTGTAATCATAATGTTAATTCTTTGTTTCTGATAGCTAGGATACAAAATAACATAGTAGCATTCTGTTTAGCCAATTCTATTTGTTGCTTAAGTCAATTATGTAGCTAATGTTACAGGTAATTGCTTTTCTGGTAAAAAGCATTATTTAACCAGTATTCTTCAGTATGTTTTAGCATATCAGCATCTATTAGCATGATGTAAAGAATTAAGGACAAAAATTAACAAAAAGATTAAAATTTACCCCTTTAATAGACACTTAATTACATGAAGGTGATGAGTTGTCTCATGTCATACTTTTTTTCTCCATCCACTGTAAGGTGGGTTTTGTTTGACATTGACTCATTGTGAGGATCAAAGGGTAATAATTTGACACCTTCATTTTTGCCAGTGGTCCTTAGTTGCCTAGACTGCAGGATGACAATTAATAATATGCTGTCGTTTCTGTTAAGAGCAGGAGGTTAATTGGTCCCAGTTTGTAATTCCAAACAAACAAGGCCATTGCTACAGGAAGCCACAAGATGGCGAACGTGATAAAGGTCTGTTGTGTTTGTTCATTTTTGTGAACTTGATTTCTTCATGCAGTTTATATCTGCGTGTCTAGGGCAAAAAAATCTCTTTTGAAGAATATTCTTGTTACCAGGAACTAACACACATTCATCCAGTAGTACAAAACACATACAGCAGTATTTCTTAACATATGGTAAAAGTATCTTGCAATTTAAGTTCTTAAAAACTTGAGTTATATTTTCTAGTGTTTCAGAAGTATTGCAAAATGTATGGGGAAAAGTTTTCAACACAGCAGTAAAAGTTAACCTTTATTTATTTTGCAATGATAGAGCAACTGTACTCTCTAGCAGCTGATACACAATGTAATGAATAGTATAAATTTTTGTTAACTCTTTGGAAACCTATTTACTTACAGTGTTTCTGTAGCATATAGCATAACATCATGCGGAATACTTAATATGGCACTAAGGAGCACATAGAAGAATAGTGAAACCTGTGTATTGCTACTCAGGCCTAATCCCCCATCCTGTTCTTATTCTGCTGTGTCTCTACAACTCTAAGAGCACTGAGACACAAAAAAGTTTAAATTCTGACAAACAGAGAAGTAGCTTGTTCTTGCCTTTCTCTGCACTATACCAACATCCAGTAGGCATAACTGGCAGGAGAACCTGATGGCAGTATTAACCGGGAGAGCCTTTTATTTTTATTGTATTGATCACAGATATACATCACTTAACAAGTATGGAAGCATCCTGGAAACTAATGAGAAAATCAGATCCTGAGAGTATTGTTTTGTGGCTGGTGATCTTTGAGATATCTTAAAAACCAGTGACGCAGAGTTACTTTGTAGCAGAAGGAAGCTTTGAGCTGGTGTGTGTGCTACAGAGTATGTTTTCAAAGTAGATACTCTTACATAAAAGTATTTTTCGCCCATAGTAAGTGTTTATACATAGCAATTAGCCCTAACCATACGCTAGCAGTATCTTCTGACTAAAGCATGGAAAGTATGATTCCCTTAAAGAGGCTTTACTGTGCTATAGGGTCTGAAGTATTTGAGGCACTGTAAATTAAATATGACTAACCTATTATCTGAATCATCATACTCTGTTCTTTAGAAATGTTTCGCTTTTTAATTAGCATAATTCAGATCATCTGTAGGTTGACTCTAGTCCAAGTAATGTTGTTTTTTTACTCTTAAACTTAGAACAGAAAATATTTTTCTCAGTTAGGAGAAATGTGAATCATGTTTTCAGTAAGAAATGTTAGCAAGAAAGAGAAAATAAATGTTCACTGGGATAATGGTCAAAAGGTGGCATAACTAAAACAAAATGAGACCTCATGGAGTTTAGAACTGCAGCATTTTTGAGGTATGAATCAGAATTACTGAGAAAAAACTGTGTTTATTCCCTAGGAAACTGTTACTTAAGAAAAGTAAGGTAAAATTACATGGCTCAGAAATCTGGAAATGGCACATAAAGCTTCTTGACTTTGAACCCCACCAGTTCTGCAATGTTCATTAGTAGGTAGAAATTGTTATTGTATGATGTTTTAATTGTTGCAAAATGAATTAGATGTCCTTTCAAGATGCCATGTCAGAGCTTATGAGTGTTATTTAAGTAGTGCCATTGTGAATGGTAAAACACACTAAAATCAAACTCTGAGCAGAAGGTTTAAAATCTAGATCACACTCAAAGAGATACAGGTTATGCTAGGTACTAACACAAGTTTTTAATACCTAATGATCATTCTTCCAAGGTATTATTGTGTGGAAAATAGTTGAGAATGTGCTACAGGTATGTTAAGTTTCTGCCACTGCAGGTGAAATAATTGTTTTCAGAGTAACAGGATGCAAATTTTTTATTTTTCACTTTCTTCTTTTTTTTTAAGAGTGGAGTACTAACAGTTAAATTAGGTGGAGACATGGGAACATACGTAATCAATAAGCAAACACCAAACCGGCAGATTTGGCTGTCCTCACCCACTAGGTAAGTTATGTGTAAGTTAGTTATGTAATGTCTGCAGACTGGGTGGAAATGCACTTCCCCTTTTTTATAGCAGGGCATGGATCATGTAATATCCTTTTCCTAAGTAACCCTTTTAATCTCTATATTCCCAAAACATGATATAATATAAATGTTCAATAGTGATTTGATACAGAGGTTTGGAGGATGCTGCATGCAGCACACTGACATACCTAAATTAATACAGGAAATGTGTAGTACAGAATTTCTGTAGACCATTCCGGTCCAAACCCACTGTCAACAGGAATATAGCCTACTCAGATTGAAAATAGACAACAATGATTAAAAAAAAAAACAACAAAGCTTCTGTTGGAGAAAGAGTGATGATGATGTTATGATCTAAACCTCTCTTTGTATTTAAACAGGGTGGCACCTTCCCTTTTAAGCTTGTGGAATTTCCTGCTTTATATGTTTGTGCTCACACTGGTTGTTTTGGTCAAGCATCTGCACTTCAAGGGAGCCTTAGCTAGCTGTTTCCTCTGCCTTCTCTAGTGCTGTGTTTTGATCCATTCCAGGTTTTCTGGTTGTTTTCAGCACACAGGGCAGTCAGATAACTGAGAAAATGTTGTAGCTGTGTCCCACCCCTCTAAATTTTTAGTCTTTGCCGCTATCCATGTTAAAGAACTGGGAGAGTTGGTCAGTGTTACTGGTGAAGGAACCAGCTCATAAGATTTTTGTGTCACTAACCTGAAAGTTTCAGTATTTAAGAAAACCAAAATTCAGATAATTTCTGTCTGTTTGGAGCCAGCCTTAGTTGAGCTAAGACATATGTGCTCCAGAATATGGAGTTTGTGAAAAAATGTTAAATTTTTCCCTTTTTTTCATTTGTTTGTTTGTTGCTTGGGGGTTTTGAGGGGTTTTGTTGAATATGTGTGGTTTTGTTTGTTTGCTCCATAGTAAATAAAAGTACACAGGAGACCTACTTGAAAATTCTCTGATGGTATTTTTCACCATGATGAAAAATTATTCACCTACAAACATTGTTTTGTACTCCCTTAACTGATCTTATGGTAAACAGTGGTATTTCCTGAAATATGATGCTAGGCTTCCTAACTTCTGAAAAGCAACTCCAGCAAATACTGTCTGATCTGGACTGACATGTTCTTAGCTGCAATATGCTGGGAAGTGAAAGAAGCAAATATTGCTATCAGTAACCTTGCATTGAAGGTTTTGGGTACAGTAAATATTAATCTTGAGTTCTTAAGAACATATCCCAAGGGAGACAAATTCTTAAGATGTCTAAGAGATGTTTTCCTGAAATTTCTTTTTAACCTTCTGTTTGGTATTGTGCATCTATGCACTGAAATGAAAACTTTATTCAACTGACAATTACAAATAATGGCCATGACGGTATGTGTGCAGCCTACCAGTAGTGTGATTGCAGTAGTTTTATGTAGCATCTTTGACTGAAAAGACCTTTCAGCCTTACATAGTATCACCTTAACGTGGTATTTTAATTCTCCTCTCTTACTGTTTAAAAGTATATGCAGACTTTCCATGAGAAATACACTTAGTCTGTATTTAACTTAGTAGGCATTTCAGAGAATTCACAGGATCTTTGCTTAAGTTGTTAATTTAACATTTAGGTCACATTTTTACAGCTTTTTGGAGGTTCAGAGAACTATTGAGGTGTTTCATATGTTAACAGCATCACTGATATTTACTGCATAAAATTTAAAAATAGTTCAGATAATATGCATGTTTCTTTGTCATTAATTAAGTGGTCTGTCTTTGAGTTTCATGAATGAAACTGAGTTTCCATCATTCACTAGGTGCAGGACAGTGTAAACATAGTCTTGAACCAAAAAGGCAACGAAATGAGAAACTCATGGTAAACTTACTGCAGCACATATTCTTGATTCCACTTCTGATACAGCCAGAAAGATTTCAGTGAAAGTGACTTTGATTAGTATTTGCATTTGTGACTTCTTATGCTGTGATTAGTGGCTGGAAAGTTCTTCATTTGACTCTTGTGAGTAATTCAGGATATTGAGGTTCAGATTAGTGTTTATGTTTGTAGAGAACCTGCAGATTGTTTTTGTCCATATAAAGGATAGTCTGTTTTTTAGCAGACGTCATGTGTTGATTCTCCGAGTACCAGGGCATATTGTCCTGCAAGATCAAGGGTGTGTCTGTTTATCCCAGATGAAAATTTAATTCCTTTCTATTTTCTCAGTTTAGTTGATGTTAACAGTAATGAGTACCTTTCAGTTGTTCTTCTATTTCACATGTGGAGAAATGGGTGGATAGAAAGGTCTGGAATGGAACCCAGCTGTTCAGGTTTCTTTCTTGATACTTAAAGTAGGCCTGAAAAAAATCAATCCAGCAGCAATATGATAGCAGAGAGGAAAATAGCATTTTAGGTATAAGTCTTCCACATGCCAATATATTTGCTTTCAGCTCATAAATTATTTTGTTTCATCTAAAAAGAAAGTTACAATGGTGATCTGTGTTCTGCTCTGCTTAGAATATCTGCATGTTACTGGTGCAGAAACTAATCAGTGGCATTAATTCAGCCTTCTAAATGCCCCTTGTGATATTTGTGTGCAAGAAAGTTATATGGATGAGGGAAGAAGTGGATAAAGGAAGAAATTGCAGTGAAATCAATGCCAAAAACAAGAAGGGAAAGAGCCTGTCTCCACTGGGAGTGACTGATATATCTTGTCACATTTCAGATATATCTGTTTGATGGCTCAGTAGTTCCTGACATACCTGGCCTTTTCTGGTTCACTTCCCCAGGCTGTCCACCAGTCATTCCCCATGCTATCTGTTGGTTTTCCTGGGCATTCTCTGGCATACTTTATAAATACAGACTTCCAGCATGTCTGCTTGAATATTCTCTACTTGCAGTGTGTGATGTTTTGTTTTGTTTTCTAGTGGGCCAAAGCGCTATGATTGGACTGGACGGAACTGGGTGTATTCTCATGACAGAGTATCCCTTCATGAACTACTATCAAAAGAATTTTCAACAGCATTAAAAACTAAATTGGATTTGTCCTGCTTAATATATTCTGGGAAAGAAGATACTTGATGACATTCTACCTCATGGAAGCTTAAAGACTTTAACCTTGGGCCAAGCCCTTTCTTTGTTTTTGAAGTATCTGAGCTTAATTGTGTTGTTTTTCTTGGCATTAATATGTTGTGTGACAAAAATGAAAATAATACATTTTTCTCTAATGGTCAGTCTGTGGCTTCCTGTGTCACTGTTTGAATCTGTGCCCATGTAGTACAGGTGGTTGAGGTCACCCTTCCTTGTCACTTCATTTCTAGCTTTCTTTCTGCAGAACTAAGTAAAGAATTCTTGCTGTCTGTAGTCTTGTTTGGATGTAAGGACTGACCCACCTGGTGACTTCCAACCAGTGCACAAACATTAAACTTCTTTCAGTGAGACATTCATCAAAAGCAAGAAATGCCTCTAAGTTGCATTGGCATAAGTTGTGGTAATGTGAATGCATTGCATTAGAATTTGTGGGTGTTTCAAGTAACACAGTCAAATTGAACATGTCATAATGCATTTAATGATATTTTTTTCTCTTAGCATTACAGAACTTGCTATTTTCTCCAAATTCTAAATTCTAGTTTGTTTCACATTAGGATTTTTTTTTTTGAGCTAAACTTTAAATCATTCAGATGACTGTGTGCCTGTAAGCATCACATGGAACTGGAAAGGCTAATACGTGATGCTTAAGCTGGGCAACAATATATCTGCAAATGTTTCTGTTTCTGAACCTTTTTGTTCTTCAGAGAGTAAAAACGCAAACTTTTTTTTTTTTTTTAATTTGAGCAAAATTAAGATCCCAGTAGCAAAAATTTGCACTAATTTTGTTCTGTTGCATTTCTTAAGTAAGTGGATTTAGGTTATCTTTTTATCACCATGATTCAACAAGGCTCCCCTTGGCACTGTGCTGAGGCAGAAATTTCAGGGAACCGAGTATGGCACTTAGGCTCATGAAGCTGTCTTTGTCAGGCTGTTAAAAACATGAAAGAAATAAATCACATACTCCAGATCTTAAAACAAAAACATTTAAAAGAAATCATAAAGTACAAGAACACTTCAACATTTGCACTGTTGTATTATTACCACTTATGTGTTTTAATTGCCTATAAAATGGAAGGACAAAGTTGTTGACTAATGCATGAGGAAACAATTGCACCATACTCTTGTAAATTTTATGAAAAGATGTTCAGTGTAAACTGGTTTATTCTTGGTTCTTCTGATGCTGTAGTTAGTTTGGAATTATTCTCTGGCCAGCTTTGACAGGTATGATTAATGTAATTGAAAAACAACAGCTATAAAGTATTGTTGCCCACTATTTGCATTTAAAATATAAGTATTGTTACCTGCTATTTCCCATCACTAAATAGAGTACGATTTCACTGGAAGCAGCTCTTGTTAATTGTGCATGCTGTTTGCATGCTTTTTAATCAAAATAAATTGCAGCTACTCTGGATGAGGTAAATACAATGACTCCTGGCTCTCATGAGTGGAAGAGTAAAAGACTTTTTTTTTAAGAAAAGAAAGGTAAAAATAGAAGATGTTTTTGCTGTTCTCAATTTAGAACACCGAAAATAATTCATAGCATATGGAAGTATGGAGGTTTTATGCATTTACTTTTATAGGATTTAGTTCAATCTCCTAGTAATTCCAATAGCCATTTAAACACATTTGTGTAGATATTAGTGACTTGATATTTGAATTGAGGATACTTCCTCCTTTGCCTAATCATATGTAATTAGCTTGTGTAATTAGTTTTTCCAGTTGACATTTCTGAAAATTATTTTCTTAAGTAACGTGCTGTGTGATCATTAACACACATCTGATTTGTATTTGGAGGTTCATTCTCCTTTCCCTTATATCCCATACAAATGTTTTTACCAACATAAAGTTGCATTTAGAATCCTCAATTCATTATGTAGAGGTATGATTTGAGGATATGATGATAAGGCTAAAAACCACAGACATCCATATTGTTTTGAATTCTTTCTTAAAACACTTACTGAAAAGATTCTGTGCAAATTTGGCCAGTTGGGGTGGAATCTGTAAGAACATTTCAAGTTTCACAGTTGACATGCCTTGCCCTTCATCCATAATGCTACTGCTATTTATGCAAAGAATTTCCTGGGTTTAAGTATCTTGAGTAACAAATGGATTTAATCTTAACTGTTGAAGATAAATAGCGTCAGCAAGTTAGAATGAGTTTTATCTCGGTGTACAGAATGAATCATAGGACATGAGTCATTTTTTGCTTTAACACTTGCATCAAATTTTAAGTAAGGGCAAGGATTCCCATAAGCCATCACACCTGGACTGTGGAGACACAGAACAAGTGCTGATCCTGATGTCAGCACTTCCCTATTGCCCCAAGACAAATAATGCTTCCATGTATTTTTTTACTTCTGTAACTTACTGGATGTATGTATAGTTCCCCACCTGACATCATGCCAATAGTTTCTTGCCTCACCTCTCCCAAAAGAAGTGGATGAAGAAAAATTTTTTTCATACCTAATACAGACAGACAGTAAGAACCATTGTATTATGGACTTTACTTTTTCCCATGAGACGGTTGCTCCATTGTTGCTGAAGGAGAGCAGAGTACTTCGGAAAGATGTGTTGGCATTTGTAGCTTTACTGGATGCACAAGCTCAGCACAGAAGCTGGGGTTTCTTGTGATTCTTTTAGGTATTTCAGAGTTTTAACTGACAGGTAATCTGACTATTGTTTTTTTCTGCATTTGGCTTATTGCCTGCAAGACCTAACATGTCCAGGCTTGCTAAAATTCATTATTTCCTCTGTGCTGATGAGTTATTTGGAAGTCTCCATTCACTGATGTAGTCAAGCTTACAGCAACATGCACTCTGTTCTGGTCGTGAAATGCCACGTTTGTTTGCCAGGAGTTACATGCCTAAATGTTTGTCTGGTGTTTTTGTTCATTGCCACTTGTAGTTTTTAAGAAAATATTGTCTCTTCTCTGCAAGACTGTTCCATGTGATAAAATAATTCATCTTATTTCTTCAAATTCCCAATGTGTTTTGGCAGCTTCAATAAATGGGATAAAGACCTGTCCTGAAGAGGAGGTAGCAGAATAAGAGAAAGGGGGCTGCAGGGAGGTTTGTGTTTGATTACTTTTACTTTCTGGTTAATGGTTGAACTCTGTGATTGTTCTAACCAGCTCTATAATGTGTGGGAGTCCTGGGAAGGAAGGCAGAGACTTGCCAAAATACCTGGAAGAGTGTTCAAAATAGAAAAGGAAGCATGGGAGGGGCAGAAGCAAAGGGTATCAGGAAGAGATTAACTTTGCCCAGTGGCTGATGTCATTGGCAGGGCAAAGAGACTAGGGGCAAGCTGCTTCATGTTGTGGCCCCTAAAGGAATGATGTTTTAAATTTACTCCACACCACTATTTATAATTGTAACCCATCAAAAGTTCCAGTCCCTTTTGCTATTGATTTTTTAAAAATACCCATCTAAATATTAGGAAAAATTGTTTGGAGTTACATCCATCTCTATTCCAAATTGTCTTTTATGTAAATTGTACTGTTGGCAGTCATAGAACAGAGACAAGATTCATGACCTCGCTCTACTGAGTGAGGTGGTCAGTGGAGACTGCTTTGCTGGGGATTAGAATAAACAGAGCTATGAACAAGTAAAGTTTTTTACACTGTTACTAATTACAAACCTTTTTTTAGAGTTCAGGTTAAGACAGGCAAGTTTAGATAAGGAAAGAATAGATATGTAAAACAAGCCGTATAGTGCTGCTGCCCTCTCCAGTTTGCTGATCTGATTTAAAAATTGTTTGTGTCATGGTAATTATGCAAAGTGACCAGTAACACAATGAGTAATTTTTTAAGCATTGTTACTTTCCAGATGTAGGGTCTTTTGCTAGCCATCAGTGTTCTCTAGTGTTCTACTAAAAGATGTGTCAATAGTCTTGCTCCTCTAAACAGCATTTTAGAACCATTAACCAAACGTCCTATGGCTACTGTTACAAAAGTAGCTTCAGAAAAAGGAAAACGTTTGGAGAGCTAACAGATGAAGTTTTTAAACATTCATTATGGAAACAAGACACCCAGCACAGTGTAAACCAAGTGATCTAACACATACCTGGAAGTAAGACTAAATTTCCACTCCTTGCGCCTTGATTCTGCCTGAATGCAATATTATATTACATACTGATCACTGAGCTTGTCTGCAGCCGACTGAAAACATCAGGTTAATGAATTAGCCCTGAATTAGTCTTCCCCTTCCCTCCCCAAGTGACTTTTGCAGTTTGGGGCTTTTAAGCTGAAATAGTCACTTGAAGACTACTGTATATACATGCACGTTAATTATTAACTATAAGCAGGCTTTTCCCCTACACTGTCTGAATGAGTTTCGTATTTGCTGTCAATAAAATAGGCTCTTTCGGTGTCTCCTTCCAAAGTCCAGCACCTTCATAGAGAGTACTGTTTGCCTTTTTTATCTCACTTTATGTATGAGGCATACGGGATTAACTGGGTTATTGAGGAAGAAATTTATCTGAATTAGAAGTGCTGTGGGAATCCAGAATGTTTAGCATGTGTTGAAAAACCATCTGCCCTTTCTCACCCGCAACTAATAACAAACCAGAAAACTTGTATGTAGATTTTGTTCCACAGGCCTCATGCCAGGGGATTGTACTGTTTAATTTTAGAGGGGTTTGCAAGGGGTTTAACTGTACACCAGATAAGAGAGCAGATAAGGAATTCCTGGTGCCTTTAGTGCTTTACAACGCAGAAGAAATACGACTCCAAAGAATCCTGCCTGGGCTGTTCAGCCTTGCCTTTCTCATCTCGGCTGCAGGACATTCCACATACCTGTGGAATGCCAGCATTAAGTGCAGTTCCCTTTTGCTATGTTGCGATTTTGGGAACATATCGGTAGAACATGCGTCGTGACACGAGGTGTTCCGGCCTGGAAATGGAGCTCCTAATCTTGTGTCTTTCAGCTCAAAGTGATGGTGTGAAGGCACAGCTCTCCCGAGTACACCAGCAAAGCGGCTGCAGCTCCCCTCTGATAAGGGGCAGGGAAAAGCAGATTGAGAGGCGTACGTGGAACACTGCACCGTGGCGGTAAAGGCTGTCTCAGAGGTCTTCCCGTGAGAAGGGGTCAGATGGGCAGCGCTCCCAAGTTCCCAACAGAGCACTGATGTGAACGGAAAACACACCCAGGCGCTGGGCTGACGTCGCACCCCGCCGGCGGCAGCGGCGACGGGGGGGGCTCCGCCGCTCCGCGCTGTGCCCCGGGGGCGCCTCGCCCGGCCCCGCCCCGGCCCCGGCCCAGCCGGGGTCCCTGCGGGGGCCGTGCCGGGCCGAGGAGAGCCGGGGGCGGGGCGGCCCTGCCGCGGTGACTCAGCGGCGCGGAGCACCGGGCTGCGACCGACCGGTATTTCCTGTTCCCCGCGGAGCCGCGCCGGGCCGGGCTCTGGGCGGGCGGGGGCCGGGGGCGGCCGGCTCCGGGCTGCCCTGTGCTCCCCCTGCTCTGCCTCTGCCTCTGCCCTGCCCTGCCCTGCTCTGGGCGGCGGCCGCAGGTGGGGCCCCGCCTAAGGAAGGGGCGCGCCGTCCGCCCCGTCCGGCTGCTGCCGCCCCTGGCCCGCAGTGCCCCGCTCTGCCGTCCCTCCCCTCCCCTCCCCTCCGGTCCCGTCCCGTCCCCCACCTGGGGGCGAGGCCGGCACCTGCGGCGCCAGCCCGCCCCGCCGTGCCCGCCCCGCCCGCGCCCCGCAGGAAATCGCCCTACTCGGCGGGAGCGGCCACCGCGGCCCCGAACCCCGACCCGGACCCCGACCCGGACCCGCACTCGGACTCGGCGCCCCCCTCGGTCCCCGGGCCGGGGCAGGGCGGAGGGCAGGGCAAGGCGCAGTCCCAGCACCGGGTCGCCTCTGGGACCTCCGCTCCCGCTGCCGGACCCTCCGCGAGCAGGCGAGTATCCCCGCGGGTATCCCCGCCGATACCCCCGCCCCGGCCCCGCCGCCCGGGCAGGTGCGGTGCCCCCGGCACCCCCGCACCAGGGGCCGCGGGCTGAGCGGCTTCTGCCTCCCGCCCCTTTGTGTGCCGTGGGGTCGCTGTGCCCCTCGGGCTCGCTGAGCCGCCTTTGTGCGCGCCCCCCGCCCCGGGGCCGGCCCGGGCCGCTCCCGCTCCCGGTCCCGCGCCCGGTCCCGCTCCCGCCGCGCACCTGGGCGGCGCGAACAGCAGCGCTCGGGCAGGGGATCGGCTTTGCCCTAACGGGATTAAGCGGCTCTCCGTGACTTTTTCCATGCTAAGTACTTTCCGGGAGAGCGCGATACTACGTGGAAAGTGGCAGAGATGTCACGGGGCAGTCGGGGTGTTTGTTTACCCGGGTTTTTCCCCGCAGGGGGGGCGGGACCCCGGGGCAGCGCACGCCCCCGCCGTCGGGGGCTTGGGCTGCCTTTGTTGCACTGAGAATTCCTGAAATCTTTAAATTGGCACATCCCGGGTGGATTCCAGCCGTGCCTTGGGCTTTGGCTAACTGGGTCAGGGGAAGTTTCAAGTTAACAGGGAACTGTGAAACAAAGGAACAGGCAGTTCCCGGAGCCAAATGCTTGATTGCCCTGTTGAAGTGCTTTAGTATCGCCCGTGTTTGCGATGCTGGGGCCCAGGTGCATTAGATTTTCATCCTGGAGTGCCAAGGTTGATCTACCACTGGCTTGTGTGTTTGCTTTGATAGACCACTCTGCCCTTACTTTCCCCCTACTTGAAACCTGTTTCCTCTGCTTATTTTTTCCAGCATGAGAAAGTACATGCTGTCTGAACATACTTCTGTAAGAGTCATATAACCAATACGAAACCTTTGTTGCCTCCACTGTTGCTAATAATTCGCTTAAAACAGACAGAATCTCTGAACTGTCTGCTCCTTAGCTTCGATTTATAAAGTGGTGTCATATTCCACAGCTAGGATGACACTCAAAAGCTCTTGGCCCCCAAGCTGTGCTCCAGCAGAGGCTACAAAGGTCTGTTTTGTTTTGACCTTTGGATGTAATTATCAAGGTCGCATCGTTTGCAACAAAATTACTTACCCTTTCTTTTGTTCAGCAAAGTTTTGTTTTAAAGGTTTAGAACTGTGATTCTGCCGTGGTTTAGACAAAATAAAAGAGAAAACAGCATGTACTATGACTGATAAAACTGCTTCCTTCATTTATGAAGCATTTGTGGTCTAAGGGTCTACTGGTAAACTCTTCCAAACAGTGATCCTTGTCAGCATCCACGAGGGCCAGACATGGCAAGAATCAGCTACAGGAGGGCATGGGAGATTTGCTTACGTGAATTACTACTCATTGATAGATTATCAGGCTGTTTGAAGAGACTTTGAAATGTTTTGTATGTAGTAAGCATGTGTATGCCAATTAGACATGGTCAGTAAGATTTATACTTAGTATAATGTTATTATAAGGGTTATGAGGGCTATCGTCAGGCTTCTGAGGAAGCTTTCTGCATGTATTTGACTTTTAGGTGAGTCTACTGTTATAATTGCTTCCGGACTGTTTGGAACATGCAAACATTCTTCTTAGACCCTGAATATTGTATTTAAGTAGTGGTGGTGACTCCTTTTCCCTTTTCCCAAAAGGATATCACGGTGGACTGGAGAAACTGCATCTAATTGTGTTCTGCTACTGCCCTGTATCACTGTCAGTAACTGCTGAGGTGCACAGTCCCACTGCACCAAGTTTTTGTGACACCAAAGTTGAGTATTGGGAGTTATGCAGTGGGGTTAAGGTGATCCTGATACTTTTCAAGAACTATAATCTCAACAGAGCTCTTCAGAATGAAGCATCAAAGTAATTAAGTGTCTGATACTTTTTTGATTGCTTAATCCCCCCTTTCCTGGTTCAGTGTCTTCTAAGGACAACCAGGAAATCTTTCTTAGTGATTAAAACAATGTTTAGGCAGTAGCATGGTTCACAAAATAGGATGTGTCATGTCTTTGTAAAACCTAGATACTTAAAATCATCAGAAAGTTCCTGTATCATTGTAATCCTCAGACAGGGAATGGCCTAGTATTCCAGGACTACTTCAAAGCTGCATTTAATTTAGAGCAAATCTAGGTGATAACGCTTGTGTGTATGTGTTTTAACAGTTACCAACCTCATCTGTTAGCAGAGCTTCTTTGTAGGGTAAAGAAAGTCTCCTGTTACAAGACTGTTCACTTTTAATTGTTGAAATAACAGTATTTACGTGCTCAAGAAAGGTGTAACTTTTGTCATGCTGTGGCTGCGTCAGTTTCATCCTGTTGTAGTAATCCTAGAAACGGTCATTCTAATGACAGGGAAAACAAAGCACTGCGGTGTTAGAACAGCTGCAAGTTGTCGAGGTTAGATATTTTTAAGTCTGGTTTATTTTCAAACAGGTATGACAATACTCACTGTTGGGAAAAAACGAATTTTTAAACCTGATGATTGATCCTTAGTATCAGCTGCATAAAGCCTGTGGATCTTAATCCCAAATTGCAGTGGATTTCTCTGAACTTCAGAAGACTTCTCAAAAATGACAAAATCTATTTTTAAACAAACATTTATAGCAATAAGTTTATAGGGCATAATTCTGTCTTCTAATATACAGATCTCGCCATAGCGAAGAATGTTTGTAAATGGGGTGTTACCTACAAATACTGGAGCACCAGTGTGGGTAGGACTGGTTTTGCATGGCCATGCTGGCATACACGCACCAGTGCATGTCATCTTTCAGAGTCAAAGGTTTTGTTTCAGTCCCATGACCAAGTGCTCTAAGTTCATTGGGAGTCCCCAGAGAAATTAAACTCAGGTTAATTTCTACAAAGATTTATCTCCTAGATGCTTTTGTGAAAAAAAGTTCAACCATGCAACACTTTTCTCGATCATTTGAACCTATCCTCTTCCTCAGAAAGAGCAGCACTGAGTCGGATTCTTATGTCTGCTCCCGTGAAAAGTGTGCTGGTCCCCAGGGTCTTTGGAGCCTTCTGTTGCCCTTAGGGTCTAGGGTTATCCTGGTTCCCACTTCAGAAAGTAATTTTTTTTTTTTTTTCCGTCCTTGAGTTTGTAAGTGATGATTTAGAACCTGCTGCAATTATGTGGGTTGTTTTTTTTTTTGTTTGGTTGGTTTTGGTTTGGCTTGGTGTTGGTTTGTTTGTTTGTTTTTGGTTTTCTGTGGGGTTTTTTTTGTTTGGTTTTTTGTTTTTTTCCAGGCAAAGCCATCATTCAACAGTAGAGGGCTGAGGTTATTTTTTACTTAAATACTACATAATTTAAACAGGTACTGACTGCAGTATAGTAATTAAACATCTACATGCAGCAGCAAAGTACACTCAGGTAATGTCATAACTTAAACTCTTAATGTTTGGGTTGGTTTTTAGTTATTTTGTTATTGGGGTTTTGTTGTCTTTTAAAGAAGATGATTGCTTTTTGAAAGTGCATGTCGCTAGAGGATATTGTAGTTTTCTGCTTCAAATCAGAATGCAGACTGTCAGCTCCTTTGTGTTCAGTGTAAGATGGCCCTTGCAGTTGTGAATGTATTTAGGATGTTTATGATCCAAGCTTAGTAATAACAGTGAGCTGTGGGAGCTCTGGTCTGATATCTGGTACAGCATCTGCCCTGGTGTGTATTCATCAGCTGCAGGCTTTGTTTTTAGGAAACATGAACTACCCAGTCTTCAATGAATTTAGGTCAGCATTGTCATTGTGCATCTGAGTGTTGGAACCTCAGATAACCACCACTGCTAATCTAGGAAGAAAATGAAGCTCATTAGTGCTTTCTTTTTACATAAATAATGTGAAAATGACAGACAAAAATACTGCATGATAGGATAATAGGGCAATAAGAAGTGTGCAAAGCAAAATATAAAGCCCTTTTGTTCTGATTTTTTTTAAAGCCTGCTCCCTTTTCATGCTTTTGTCTCTGCCTTTGTTTTATACCAGCAATCCAAAACTGCTTTTGAGAAATTTCTTTTTATTTCTTAAAGGTTTGTGGTTATCTGGGGTGTGGTTTATATACACCTGCGAAGAGTTAGATTTAGGATGTCTGGTTAGATGTGGCTATGTTTTCACTGAAAAAGGCATGAGTTCAGATATTTTAGACCCCTAGATTTTTCCTAAGACTGGCTCAATGATAGCTCTCCTAAAAGCATTGTGTTGTCATAACTCTCTTACACAAAACTACTTTTTTTAACATCAGTGTTGTATTGATAAACTGAGCCTTACCTCAAAAATGTGCAGCTTCATCAAAACCAAGGTTTCACATTTTGGTTGAAGCTATTTGTGATTTGCTTTGCCTTGTTAGTTTTTGCTTGGTTTTTTAGACATTAGAGAAAACCCATTAATCTCTCCTGCATGTCATTCTTAACAACAAGGCTGTCTGTATTCTGGCGTGCACTCTCTATTTAACATCTGCTTCATCATCTAGCTCTGCTTAATAGCCAGCAGATTCAACTACTGGTGTCTCTAGCCTCCTTAGCACAACTTTGTATAAGCTGATTCTGAGAATCTCCAGGAACATATGGACTGTTCAGGGAAGGGACGATCTCTAATGAGGGGCCAAAAGCAACTGCAATCCATGAAGCTGTGTGAAAGAAGTTTCCAGGTTCTTCTCTTCTCTTTCCATGAAAATATTACTGCCCCTCACACTACCAGTCTCATCCTCGATCCTCCTTTACCTCAAGATTTTTTCAACAGATCAAGCTTTACATATGAGTTGTATTTCAAGCTATTTCTTAGCTATATGGCCCAAAAAGAACACATGTATGTTCTGGAAGTTAACAATTTTCTGTCACAGTTATTCTTGTGACCTGAGTAAAAGCATGTAGGAAGAGATCCTTTTTTCTTTGCTCTCTTCATAAGAGAATCCTTTGATCTGTAGATGTTCCACAGATATTTGTTGAGAGATGAGAAAGAACAGGATTTTGTTTCTTTCCCAAGATGGAAAGTAATTAGTGGCTGTGTTGGGCAATGGTTGTCTCTTTTGTAGTTGGGCCTGAAGAGATTGAAGATGTGATCATACTTCTGTCATGAAGTTTTCCATCTAATTAAGAGTGTATGATTGTTTTCTTACTGTTAGGATTAGAGCAGAAAGAAGGTTTTGTTTTTATCTCATAAATGTTTCATTAATGTAGAAAAAAGCTCTGTCATTCTTTTCCCATTCCCAGAAATCCACAGTAGTTTCCAAGCCATTGCTTATGTGTCCCCAGTTAGGAAAACTGCACCATTTTCTTTCCAATAAAACTTGTTTTCTGTTCTTCCTGGAAAAATACAAAGATAGAAAAAGGGGAGTGAATGATAACTCCCCAACAGAAAACAATGTATAAAGGTATGTTTCAGACCTTCTGTTTGCTCTGCAACAGTCATCCTTCACTAACAATGTATGTATTAGCAGCTTTGAATTTCTGTTTCCAAATAAAGCTGGAGGAAGTTGATAAACTGTGAGTCAGCCTTACTCCCTCTAGATACCTGGAGATTTCACACACCATTTAACCAAAAGCAGTACTCGGGAGTAATTTGTGCTTTTTACACGAGTTTGGCTTCTGTGTGTACGAAACTACTCATGGATCTCTTTTCCTAGTCAGAATTAATTGCCTTTGCCCAAAGAGACAAAAGATGGATCAGAACTGCACTAAATGCTTTTTAGACTTTGCATGGGACTGGCTTTGGAAAGCACTTTGGGAAAGTTTTTGCAAGAACTGTTTTTTAGATCTATGAGGGGAAAGTTTAGAGTTTAAAAGGTGTTAAGGGGAGACGATGGACAGAAACAAGTACCAAAACTCTGTAGGAGAAAGTTTCTGAAGTTGCTAACAAAGCCAACTTTGAGGGAAGGCTGGATTTTATCAAAACATTTCTGCTCTTAAATAAAATAGAATATTGTCACGGACTGCTACAGTCAGAACGTTCTTAAAAACTGGAATTGTCAAAACCTGCTCACATCTTGTCTTGTCTTTTCCGTGTCAGTACTGCCTTTAGGATAGAGCTACCAAAGCTATCAGAAGTCAGGATGCATGCAGGCTTAATGACGTTTGCTGTACTTGCAGGCTTCTAGTAGTACTCTGTTTCCTAAGCTTCTTAGTGCTTTGCATACAGATGTTTAAAGTTGTAGTTAAGTGATTTTTTTGGACCTGGAGAAGTAATTCTTTGCTCAATTTAATTCATGTGGGTTTAGTATATTAATTATTTTTCTTAACATATCCCAAAATTTCAGATTACATATTTCTTATCAGCATTCAACTAGGTAAGTGAAAACTAATTTTTTTCTTCTGGCAGTTGCAGTGTTCCTCTCTGAATCTAAAAGATACTTGAATTTATTTTGTTCTTCTGAGTTCAGTCCCACAGATTACTCTTTAGTAGTAACTTGAGAGAGTTCAGTGTGTGCATGTTATATAACATTATTATTAGTATAACCTCCAAATGTGACTGAATATTAAACACCAAATATGGTGTTTAATGCAGGATTTTAAATGATGTAGGATCTCGAAATAGTTATACAAATCTTGTTGTTAAGAGCTAAATATTGTACAGTACAAGGAATGAAAACTAGCAGTTTTCATCTTGGCATCTGTTCTTTCTACATTTTTATCTATTTTACTGCATAAACACATAATATTTATACAATATGTAAGTGTATATATATATATATATATATAAGCATTCATTTCTACTAAGAAGCATTACAGTAGCATTTCCTTAGTTAGTTTTGCACTCAAGTATATCTCTGAATATTGCAATTTGACAGTACTACAGTGTTTCCGATATGTCACTGATCCTTCTTTCAACATGTGCACCTGTGTCTTCATTGCTGTAGTTCATACCTGATGTCTTTGGCATGCACGGTTACTTTACCTTGTGGCTAGAACAATTTTGACATGAGAAGTGGCTTCTGGCATCATGAGAGGCGCATTTGAATGAGTAGTGGTATCATAATGTGAGTCTCTAGCTTTCTTAATTCTGTACAAGCCACACAAGGAAGTGTTTCTCCATGCCTTTTCTGAACATATCACATAAATCCCTTGTGACACTTCCAATGTACAGTGCTTTTCTGGTGAGAAAATTTAAGGCAAAAGCTATTTTTGTCTGTCACTGTCTAAAATGGTCTCAAGTTCTCTGTGCAGATCTCTTTTATTCCCTGGATGGATTTGACAAAGAAGTTACCTAGTGCTCCATTAGCAGTTGAAAGATTATAGACAGCAGAGATTTAGCAAAGGATTAGTCAATTGGAGAGTGTGCATTATCCGGCCAGGCTTAGAACCGTGATTGTCTCTTCAATCATTTTCATTAGTGTCTTATTCAAAGATCGAATTACGTAACAATGACGTTTCTGGGGAATCTGGTACAAGTTTTTCTTTGGCTTCTCTCTCTCCCCTGTGAACTGTCCAAGCCTGGGAGAGGGGGAAAAGCATTATTTTTACGCTTCAAATTTGCAGCATGTTTTAAAAAGCAGCAATTCAGATAAGTGAAGAGGCATGACTTCAGTTACAGCATCTGCATTTGGATGATAATTTAGCGTGGTGGAACCCTTGAGAAAGGCAGGATGCGGTACAAGAAATACATAACTATTTTAGAAGCAGCAATAGGTATTACTCCCCTTAACAAGAGGGAGCTGCTTCCTGAGGGTAGACATGCAAATCTGTGGCAACATCCAGGGTAAGTGTTAAAAAAATAACAATCAGTGAGTAACTATGGGAAAAACTGCTCACCTTTTAAAACTGCTAATCAGAAAGAGAAGAGTTATTCATAAAACAGGTAATTTTTTTTGTACCTTTCAGGTTCTGTATCTTCAGCGGTTGTGGTTAAAGTTAGTTAGTGGTTTCATTAGAGATTTCTGTGTACCACCTGTCCTTGGTTATATAGAATAAGTAGGAGAAGGTGTTATTTCTAAATCAAGAGTTTGCTGAAAAACAGAAAGTATAAACATGTATATATTCATCAGAACAAAAATGAAATGGTTATTTTGCATTTATTACTTGCTACTAACCTTGTGTGTGTATGTGTGTGTTCTTCCCCCCATTTAAAAATATGTGTCTTTTAATTTTTATCCATCAGAGAACATGCAGTTTCTGAAATGGGAGGAAAAAGTCCACTTTTCTCTGTGTGTGCAACTTTACTTCTCTGCTAAGAAGCAGGAGTTCCTCATTCTTTTGAACACTGTTTCCCTACAAGAAAGTTTTTCTGATTTTGTTAAAAACAATCTGGAGGGCTTTCTTCTACTGCAGAACTTGAGTACTAGGCTTCAGAAAAATCTTTCTGTTCATAACTATTTCCACCAAAACATTCCATTATGTGGAAAATGGGATTGTCCTTTTCTCCCATCTGCCCCTGTACGAGTAGCACTTGATAGAAGGGTGTCTTCACAGTCTTTATAATCTCTCATATTTTTATAATATGATAGAATGCTCTCACCTTGTTTCAGACATTTCAGGGGAGTGCAAAACGGGAGAGGCTTTTGTCCAAGACCAATTAGTATGTTTCTACTCATTTGGAATAGTCCTGTGTAAACAAGACTTCAGAAAAATTTGGGAGTATAACTATGGCTGGTTATACCTGAATTCAAATTTATCCTGCACTTTTTCCACAAAAGCACATTCTTTAATGGTGGTAGCAACAATAAAAGAAATTGAACTACTGTGTACCATATGATTCTTACAAGGTTTTTTCAAATCTATCACCAAAACCACAAAAACTTCCCTAAAAATACATTGCTGCAAATGGTTTTCTGCCTTTTAATAACGTAGGTATTTTTCAAGTTGGTCCCAAATTTCAGGAGTCATGTTGGTTTGTGCTTGTGGAGCTTTTTGTTAAACACCTACCCATTTAAAGGGTTTCTCAGTACAGTGTATTTGTACATAGGGCAGTGGACTGTCCTAGACTCTTTCTTTGATTATTCCATGTAAGTTATGTACATGTCAATCTCTGAATTTTGCAGTCACTCTTTATATGTTGATAAAATAGTGCGTGATTGCTCTCGATATTTTGAGAGCCTGCTTTGAAAAGTAATGATATATTCTTGATGAATTCCTCTTAGTTTTCAAGAAGGTTGTTTTGGCCAGTCAGGGCTTTTCTGAAAATGAAACTTGTTAACTGTAAAGCCCATTATTTTTTCTTTCATAATTGTGACTGCTTGGTTTTGATCTACTACTGCGTATGAGTCAGTATCAAAGTACAAAATATGTTACCTTGTTAAAATTTATTTTTATTTCTGGCATTCTTAATCAGACACCTCCTTACTTTCAGGGAGAGGTTTAGTTAATGTGATTCTTGTACACACTTGGAATTTCAAGCTGGTTAAGATGTATTTGGATTATGTTTACGTTTGCCATTCCAACAGTTTCAGAAAAGCAGAAGACTTGTTGTCATTGGACTGTAACAGGGATCCCTTTTATGTGTTCATTAAAACTTTCAAGGAACTAAAGGTAACCAGCAATTGTGGCAAAGTAAACCAAGTTGATGAAAAAAGCACTGGGTTTTTTTGTAGTTGCAGGCTGCTTATTTTGTACAACTGGTATAAGCAGATTAATAACTCACTTTGTTAACATTTGCTAACATCTGCTTATCATTCAACTTCTAGAGGTATCCTGTCGCATTAATATAAAAAAAAAATGTTTTGAAAGTGTATGTATGTTTTTATAGGAAAAAAAAGTAAAAAGAAAGCAGGCAAGGCAAATACATTATTTTACTAAGTTATTAATTTTCATATCAAAGATGTTACAAAAGTAAGTTATTCTACTTCCGTCTTTGCTTGAAATAACGATGTGATTTCTGTGACAGATTGACTTTTGGCATCTTCACATAGAGGGAAAACGATGGCAGCATTGGTAGTTTCATTTAGCTTGCCTGTGTGACTTGTCTGGAACCTCTAGAACAGTATTTTGTGTACAGCCTAGAACAGTAAATTGATGTTTGTTCATAATGCATGCTGCATTTTGGTCATCACATAAACTCACATTAAACATCTTTTTTTTCTGTGACTTCTGAAATCATGCCTTGATTTAAAACAGTGCTTTATTTTTAGAAAGATGCTTTTATGCTGGAAAAGTAAGGAGATAGGGGAAAATTACCTTCTAGTTTCACAATGTGGTACCTGGCAGGTGCTTTTATTGCTGCAGTTTTTAAAAGTTAAATCTGAGACCAAATATATTTTTTTTGATATCTTAGAAGGTTTTAGTTTTCTTTGTACCTGTGACCTTGTTACATTTGTGCTCGGGAAAAGGTGGATGCCACACACAAGGCACATCAAAACATGGGGTAGACTTGGAGACAGTTGGGGAAGTTCTGCAGTATGCTTTCAGTGTCTCTTTCTTATGGCTCTCCTGCCGTCTAGAAATAGCTAATGGAGTAATACATAATATCTATACATTAGAGGGGGAAACAAACAAACAAAAAACCACCACCCAAAAAAAAAAAAAAAACCCCAAAAACACAACCAACCAAATAAACCCAAACCTGTTAAAAGTATGGCTCATATCCTTTCCTAGGGAAGTCTGGCTATATCTTTCTTTGAAGATGGAATCCTTTGGAAAAATATTCTTTGAGAGAGGAATTAAAATTATCAAGTTGTGGGTTGGTTTTCTTTTAAAACAAAACAAAGCCACCAACAAACCCTAGCCACTGGCTTCTGTTTCTATTTCTGTCAAAAGTTCCTCCTTCATTTTAGTTAAACCGTTCATTTTGTGTTTTCTTATGCAGGATAATCAAGGACTAGGACAAGGAATCAGGGAGAGGAGGAGCTCTGTACAGGGATGCTGAATGGAAGCTAACATGCTACTTGTGCACAGGAGCGGTAGCTAAAACCTGTTGATGAGGGGAAGGAAGATAGAAAGTGACATTGAGAGTTGTTTCTTTCTGTCATTTGGCAACTGAAATTACCAACTGATATCACTGGAGTGTATGTATCAGATTGTTCTTACTGAGGTTTTGCTAAAGATACAATGCTGTTACCAGCTTCGCTTTGTACAGTCTTATGCAAGCTAAACAATCACACTAAAACTATATTGAAACAAAAAGCCAGATGGCTTGTGGAGGGAACCAGTGCAAAGTGACTATAAGCATGCTTCCAGTCTGTACCCTATTAGACTAGCAAAAATGCATTGCTTGCTTTGCTTTCAGGCTTGCAGAGATGCCTGTTGAGGGACAGTGCTGAATTGAATTTGCAGTCTTGCTGCAATTGTAAATATTGCTGAGTATCTCCATTTTTCAAGCACTGTTTCCACTTGATTGCCAGGGAATATAAAGCATGCCAAGTTAATCAGGGAAATATATTTTATATCCTCTTTGTCTCTAGGACTTCTGTGTTCCAGGCTTCACAGTCACTCTTTTGTGGTTATATGTGACTTAAATGAAACTTTGTTTTTTAGGGAGCAAACTACTGCACTGCCATCTCCTTGTGCGTGGGACTGGGAGCACAGCTGTACATCAACCCCAAAGCATCGCACAGCAAGTAGACAGAGACACTCAAAAATCGTCATTCCTCCCACGGTACTAGTCAAGTTGTATCAGTTAGAGTTGGCCATTAGTTTAAATTTATGTATTCTTGTCATATGCTGGCTAAAATGTATATTCTTTTAGCTATGTTTTCACAGGGCTTTAAAAAACTGCACTTACTAGAGTAATACAATAAAATCAGAACTAATTCCTTTGAATTCCCAAAGCAATTTAAAATGATTGCACGCACATTTACTGAAAGCTTGATGATGTACAGCAGGCCTTCAGAAAAGAAGAGGCTTCTGTAATGAACTCAATATTCTGCTAAAGTTATGCAAATAAAAATGCACAGGCCTGTACTAATTCATCTCTTAGCTAAACATTGGTAAAGAATGGATTAAATCTATGAAGATGTCTTCAGCAAATATAAATATTTAGCATGGACTTAGGGATAAATAAATTACTTTAAGCACATAGTGTAATATTAATGGGGATTGCTTAGTGACTCAGTCAGTCCTGGGAAACAGAATAGCCACACACAGGGAGAGTTGTTTTGCTGCATATTTTCTTATAATACATCATTAAGGTAAATATAATCCTTTTGGCATATTAATCTTGCTTTTGAAACCGTTTCTCAAGTGCTTGCAGAAGGAACATGAAATGCATCCTTGGTTTTATGTGTTGACCGAACATGCTTGGCTTGTTTTTGTAAGTCATTAATAGATGACAGTTCTAAGAGAGGGGAAGGTTTTTATGCTGATGTGTTCCAAAACTTTAATTGACCTATCTTTAATTCTTGAGATGAGTAGCCATTGCTGCTTTAGTTGTTTACTTTGAAATGTGGATATCAGTTGTCCTGTCTTTCTAATTTGGGATGTATTTAACCAAAGCTGCTCATCTGTTTAGTATTCTAGGAGTGAGGCAAAACATGATACGAGAATATCAGTGAAGCATAGGTAGACAGGAATGTCTCAGCTGAGGTCCCCAGCAAACTCTAACATTTTCCTTAAAATAAAAACTTACAAGGATATTGTATGTAGATGTTACACCAGGGAACTTGCAAGATCAAGTCTTAGCAAAAGAAACTCCAGAATCACATATCTGCAAGATCAAGATGCCTTAGAAGCTACATCCAGCCACCTTCCCTGTGGGCATCTAGGAGCCATAGAACTGGCAAGTGAATGAATGGTTGTGTCCATCTGCTTTCTCCCTGATGATTACTCTCACTGTTCTCCCTTGGACACTTGCCAGTTCATTTCAGTCATTCCTGAAAAACAGCACCCAAAAGTGGGCATGGTACTCTAGCTGGGACCTTGCTGTTACTGAATAGGGAAGCAGAACTGCTTTGTTTCTTAATAAGCTTGTCAGCAGGATGTTTGCCAGTATAAATAGGATGGGGAGAGGCAGAGCTTTGAAGCATAGTTTTAGTGCTCTAAAGAACTAACTTGGCTGAAGAACTGCTGTCTGGAACTTCATATTGTAAATTAACCCCTGTATTACAAAAAGTAACACAATTTTGCATGTTACATCTTGTGCATTCTGTATATTCTTTTGCTTGTTTTTAATAAGCATAATGATCTCCATGAGAATGGGATCTTTGTGTTCTTTATTGTGTTGCCTTAATTACTTTGAGCCATAACAGTTGATTACCACAGTAAGGTTTTTGATGTTAAAGGGTTTGACTTCTAGTGGGGAAAGGCAGATAAATTGCTAAAAGCAGAGGATTGTTTCACAGCCTTGTCCAGGAGTAGTCAAGAAACACAGAAAAGAGAGGAGGGAAATGAGATGTAAGCAAAATGAATGTTCAAACAGAATGTGCTTGATGTGGTGCCTGATGTTTAAAATTAATAAGTTGGGGCTAGGAGAGAGATTTCCTTTCGGGTGCTGATACTTTTTTATGGTGTTTGAGGAGAAAAACAGACTATGTTTTTTCATTCTTTAGAATAACAGTACTAGCCTTTGTAGCTTCTTAAATGAATAGATGTCAAAGTGTTTATGCCAAAAAAAGTTCCTTTAATTTGTACAACCTGTAGAGGAAGGGAGGATGGGGGGTGTGTTCAGGTAGAGTCACTGTTAAATCCCTGTTTCACTCTCTAGCAGCAGGTAAAACTATTTCTTTTGCTTGCCTCCCCAGCATAATTTTCAAGACACTGTAGTGTTGCTTAAAATCTTGCACAGATGAAAATGTCTTTAGAAGAAATAGACTGTATTTCTTATTCTCCCAACAGTGATTTTTATTAACATTATCAAACACTTCTACATATTATCGTGCTGCTTTATCTATCCTGTGAAATGTGCTATACATCTATGTTTTTTGAATTGCCATATTCTTTACCCCCCACAAAAAAACGTAGCAACAAACAAAACAAGGAGTCTTCTGGTTTTAGCAGAGAGATCTAGTAGAAACTGTGACTAATATTTCAGTAATGACTAATATTTCAAAACTGTTGAGAAAAAAATCACTATATTACTGTGTTTCATACTGTTAGTATCTCTAAGTGCTGTTTCAGCATTTAACAGTGTTTCAAACTTTTTCATGAACTTGAAATTGAGTTTACAATTTACTTAGGTCAGTGTTGCTTCTTGCTTTAAATCATTATCTAAATGTTTTAAATTTTGTTGATTTAAAGTGTCTAGGTAAATCTGTATGTCCAGGTTTAAAAAATAAAAAAACATCCTTATCTAGAGAATATCAAAATAGGTGACTCAGTGAGTGACAGAGGATTTTATACTGTTGATTATCTCATAAAAAAATGTGTGGAGTGCAGGATGCTGTTTATGTTGGGCTCTACGTTTCTTGCAGGGACATCTGTGCTTTCTAAAATAACAGCCTTAGAATTTCTTCTTTGAGATGTGGAAAGTGTGTATACCTGTTCACCCTTACACTAGACCAGAGATGGCCAACAGACCAGATCGTGCAGCTACATGCCAAAATCTTTATGTTGCATAATCAAAAGCTGTATTTTGGAAGTGGAGGCAAGGGGCAGGATAATGATTGCATTGTTCTGCATTAAACTGGCATTGAATCTTGCAGTAACCCCAGAATGACAGGCTAATTCAGGTGGAAGGGGACCTCAGGTGGTTTATAGTGCAACCTTGTGCCCAAAGCAGGTTTAGCTGTGAGATCAGAACAAATTGTGTGGAGCTTTACCCAGTTGGGGTCTGAAAATCTCCAAGGACAGAGACCGTACAACTTCTCTGCAGTGGGTCCATGGTTTGTCTGTCCTCATGGGGAAAATGTTTTCTCCTTATATACATCTGAACCTGTCTTGTTTAAACTTTTGCCCAATGTCTCCTATCTACTTTACAACTGAGAACCTGGCTGCAGCTCTTCAGTCTCCTCCTGCCAGGACAAATAGGCTGCTGTTGAGTGTTCTGAAGCCAGCCTTCTTCCAAGATAAACAAAATCAGATGCCTCATCTTCCTCTTGCAGTCAGCCTGCACCATCTTGGTGACTCTCTGTTGGACTCACTTCTACATATGGTAGCAAGTGCTGAGATAGTATTCATGGCATCCCTTCTCCAGTCCCCCCAAGTCAGAAATGAAGATTACTGTGCCATATATGTGGCAACCCCAGTGTGGAGCTGCATGTTTGAACCATTTGCAGCTCCTGAGCAGTGTGAGAGTCAGAGGTCAGCTACCTACACATCCTCTAATCCTGAAGGTTGAATCTGTTAGGGCCCAGCTTACTATATAAAGAAGTGGATGTAATTGGATTTATGAATCATTTAAGTAGGACTGGGCTGACTGATTTGTGTGATTTTGCAGGCTGATGACAAATGGCAGTCTAAAGAGATTGCCTGGAAGGGAAGGGGGAAAGGCTGTTTGGCAACATGGTATTTTTAGAAACTTCTTCTGTGCCTCTCATCACAGGATCATGAACGCTTGCTTAAAAACAAAAGCAAAACTGGCATCTCTGTTTAGACAGTTCAACAACTGGACTAGCAGCCTACATTCCCAGCATCTCTTGCTGAAATCAGCTCCCAGCTGTTTAAGGAAGTTGTCTGTTTGCCATGCTGTCTAGGAGCGTTACCAAATGTTGAACTTTGGCATTTAAAGAAACAAAAAAATAATTGATTGTTAGAGGGACAGGTTAAAAGGCTTGATGGTGGAGAGCAGGAAGAGAGAAACTGAATCAAAACATGGTAAGAAATCTTGGTTGCTGTGGGCAAGTTGCTGAATAGCCTTACTTGGTTGGCAGGAGTAACTGTGAAGGGCAGCTGCTTGTTTTAAATTTGCATCCTGTAGTGTAGTGTTAAATGGGTGTTCCTTCTGTAGATGCTGGAAGTAGCACAACTGCTTCATTCACAGTAGCATTAGATAATTTATGGAATATGTCCTACGTTTTGCATGACTCAGGCTACAGCAAGGGATCTGTCTAAATTAGGGCTACACAGACCATGGATTCAATCTGATTGTAGGCCAACAATGTCTGCCTTGATTACTTAAACTGAAAGTCTCAATGGGAAATGTGTTCATTGCAAGTTACTTCCATGTTTTTCAAAAAGTTAATACCAATTAGTCTTTCCATTGAAGTTAATTTTAAAATTTCTGCACACCTACATAACATTTCATGAAATCCCCTGGACATGATGCAGTTATTGCATGTGCAGAATAGCTGGTCTTAAACACTGCAGAAGACAGAGCTGCGCATCTATAGCCCAGCTCCTGTAATTTTGACATGGTGCTTGTACCCAGTCTGTACTCTTCATGATGCAGTATCCCTTCCAGGACTGGCTACAACTGAACTTATGCCTCCCATTTCAAAGGGACACCAGTCAGTGAAATGTGCATGCAGCAATGCCTCTAAACACTCAAAGTTCTCATGGACCTGCATAGATAGATAGGCCATTTGGCTAGGCCTCCTGCTCCTCTCCTGACTGTGCTGCTGTCCCAGAAGAGTTTTGGCTATTCTCTATCCATTGTGGGGTCTTGTGTTTAAGATAAGCTGAGACAGGAGAGATTACATCTGATTATACACATGACAACATGTTTCTTTGAGCTGCAGTTTAGGGATTTGGGTTTGTTTTCCTTTGGATTACATGGAAAGAGAATGGAGATGCTGTCCTCCCATGGAATAGTTAGGCTAATGGGGTGTTTTGAACACCTGTCCCCTTTTTCCTGCCACAGGAGGCAGGAGCTTCAAGTGTTGAAGGAGTTCCTGCAGCTCTCATCACTGCACACACTGATATCTTGTATCCTTCAATTTTTTTGTTTACTTGGCATCATCCTCCCCTCATAAGGCCTAACTGCATATCCACCCTGGGAGGACATCTTGGTCAAAGACAGGCCTGAAAGTTTGTTTTCTGTCGTTGAATTGCAGTATAAGTAACTTCGAAATTGTTACTACATTGTTAGTTACATCAGTCCATGTCATCAGTATGGGCATCAGGGCACTTGCCCAAGTTCTAGCGTGAGAAGGAGTGCTAGAGGCCACTTACTGCTCACATTTGGAGGCTGGTGTGGGATGATTTATACATACATTGTGGCAGATTAGCTGTTTGGTTTGAGAAAAGAAATAAGAAAGCAGGAAATGATGTGTGTACTCTGCCCTTACAAGTGAGATATTTTATGGACAACGTCGGAAATATTTTGGTAAGCCCATATGGATTATTTTCCATCTGTTATTGCAGAAAACTAAGTGGAGCCAAACTTACAGGCCCTTCCCAGATGGTGCTTCAAGGTAAAGGATTGAAAAACAGCCTATCTTGCTTGTGTAACTGGGGTCACTTTCTTCATCTGCGTTAGACTTACCTCAGGCTAGCTAAGTCTGTTAACCTTGACTGCTGCTGTACATCTTGGGGAAGTATAGCCTCTATTAGTAATAATACCTTGTGGCTTTGATAAAGTCACAGAACATGCCAAAAGGAGGCTTTAGGTCAAGCCATAGCTTTTGTTTGGAACAAGAAATAATCTTCCTTGGCATTGGACAGGATAGGTAGACCCATAGATTGCTCTGACTGGCATGGCCAGCACTCCTCAAGAGGCAGTATTTAGTGGAGCAATCAAGTGCTAGCATTTCATCTTGTGCCAGACCCTGTGTAGAAGGAAGCAGCTGCAGGAGTCTGGTACTCTATGCTGCCATGAACTCAATATGTGCGTTAAGAGACTGCAGTCATGGGGGTCTAGTGGCTTGTCCTTTCCCTGTCCCACCTCATGTCTAACAAATGCTCTTTTTGGAAAAGTATATTGCCATCCAGTTAAAAAAAAAAAAAAACCAACAACGTTTTTATTGCATCTAAAACTGCCTAGTTGTCATCAGCAAAATCATGTTGTTTTCATTGTGCCATGTCTTTTCAACAAGTACTTGATGATGGATTTCCCTGCTGATGCTGTGATGTAATATCCTTTGCTGATGTTGCCAGCCAGTGCTAGCTCTTTGGGAAGTTGCCTCCAGTTTGGACAGGTGTGCAGAAATGCACTTTGGTGTGGAGAGTGACAGCTGTTTGGCCTTGCCAAGCTGTGTCTCATGGAGAAATTCTTGATGCCAGATGCTATCACAGGATCCCATGTGTGTGAGGAGCCTGGCTCCCACTGCTTAGTTTTTCCAATTGGTCCTCCTTTCCAACTACTAGTGTTGCATCAAAAGTTGTAAAACTGAGAGGAGGGACCAGATGTAAGAAGAACAAAGTTCTTGCTTTGGCATTTGTCTGCCTTTTTCTCTTCAAATTTGAGGGTAGGCTATACAAAGTAACAGGCTATTTGCATTCTCTCTCTCTCTCTCTCTTTTTTTTTTTTAACGTTGTTTAAAGAAAGCTCTTCCCTTACAGTTTGTCCTCATTCTAGTTTCTTCCTTTCAAGAGTTGATTGAAGTATTGCCTCATCCACCCAAAATAGCGTAAGTCCAGGAAGACAGCAGCACTGGGAAGTAAGTCTTTATTCCTGTATACAAGTGTGGTTGAATTTTTGCCTGTCTTCTCCTTAGTGCTTTTAGTGACCATTCATTTCTGCAAGCTCTTGAGAATAGTTACCTCAAGAACATGCTTTTTTTAGCATAGGTCATTACAGGCCCAAATCAAAGCAATTTGGCCTCTGAATTAATAGCAGCGGTTTTGACTTTCAAGGCTGGTTTGCGGGGGCTGTTAGGTGGTGGGAAGGAAACCTGACCAAAGCTGCAGACTTGAAAAATCCATCAGCTGTGTGGAGGTTTTTGCACCCATGCTCTCCCGAAAACACCCAGACAGAAAAGGTGGACCCGACTGGTGTGTGTCGTTTTGACAGAGCGGGGCTGTGGGTACTGCCCAAAAGCCTCGTGTCAGAAATGCTGGCGGGGCTTGGGCCACGCGTCCCATCACTCCCGTTTATCCTGTGACAGGCGTCAGCCACTGCCAAGGGCAGGAACACAAGAAATATTTTTGTAAATGGAGAATAACAATTCTTTTCTTCCCAGGGAGAATGAAAATGTTTCTTCGCCTCCCCGGGGCGTTTGGAGGCATGATTGGCTGGCGGCGGGGGCGGCCGTGTCCCGGCAGGACAAAGTCTCTCTGTGGCGGGCTCCTCAGAGCCGGCTTTGTGCTGTCCTGCCGGGCTCCGGCCGCCCCGCGGGGCTCCGCCGCACACCCTCGCCGCTTCCCTCGCCAGGCGGAGGCGGGAGCAGCATTCCCGGGGCCGCGGGGCTGGCGATGTTACAATGGGAGCGACGCAGGGCTCCGCCGGGAGCGCCCCGCGGGAGCCGGCGGCGGGGGCGGAGCAGGTGGGTGGCATTCCCTGCCCCACCGCGCTCCTCCGGGACCCCTGCCCCGGCCGGGCACCCACTGGGCTCCGGAGGGGCCGCACCCGCGGCACGGTGCGGGGTAACACCGCCGCACAGGTGTGTCTGCAGCCCGCGGGGCTCACCCGCGGCACGGTGCGGGGTAACACCGCCGCACAGGTGTGTCTGCAGCCCGCGGGGCTCACCCGCAGCCGCGGCGGCACGGCCGGGACCCGCCGCCTTGCGGGTCAGGGCGGGCTGCGGGGCTGCCCCGCATCTCACCCCGCCCGGGGATCCCCGGGGAAACGCCGGGGCCGAGCGCGGGGAGCCGCGGTGTTCGCAGCCCGACGGGAGCGGGGAAGGCAGCCCGGCCGCCGTGCCTGCCGCGCCGGAAGGCGGCTCCGGGTTTCGTGCTTGAAATGCTGGTTCGGCTCACGGTGAAAGGCAGCATTTTGATAGAAAATACTCCATTTTCTGTGGAGGAACAAACGCCCTAGTTTTATAGGGGAAGTCCTCGTCTCCCCCGCCCTGGCCCGGCTTTTTTCTTTTCCTTTAGACTGCCAGGTGCTGAACTGCAATAATGACTGTACAGATGAAGCGTCCAGGAGTAGCAAGCAGCATCTGTCAGGAGTGAGGGGCTGTGTAGTGTGCCTATCGGCATGCAGGAAACTGAATTTATCTGTAGTCGTTTCCCCCAGCCCCGCTAAAATGTGGATGAAAGCCATAAACACAATTTATTTATGCCTCATACTTTGTTTCGTGGATTGTAGAGTAATTAGTACTGTAAGTACCGTTTTTGTGTATGAAATCTGTTTGTATTAGCCAGTGTCCCACACTATATATGTTAGTGGTATTTATTGACCATCAGTGAACTACCAATTGATTCATTTATGCTATTATTTCCAGAGTGCTTGTGTTTGGGTTGTTTTTTTTTTGGTCGGATGGTTTGGTTTTTGTTTGGTTTGGGGCTTGTTTGTTTGGGGTTTTTTTTAACCACAGTGGTTGTGCAGTTGATCTGGGTAACAATCTCACTCCCTCACCTGTACTTGAGTATTTCATCTGTTCTTAATCCGTCTGGTAAGCTCTTTAACACAGATTCCAGTGTGTTTGACACTTCTGTTGCTGCAGCACGTTTTGTAAGTAGGTGTCACAATTTGCTGATGGCTATAGTAGGGAAATAGAAATACCCATAGTAATGTGTTGATGACTTGCATTTCAGGGGTTTCTTGGGAGTGAGGTTTACTTGTGTTGACCTGAGGTGGATTGAAAAATCTGACCTGTGCATGTTTGAGCTATAATAGTTACAGAGCCTATGTTTACAGTTGTACACTTGACAAGGCTGTTGCTTAAATACTTCATTTAAACAAAATTGTAGTCAATTTTGAAATGTTTTTGGGAGCAAGACACCTCGCAGTGTATTTCAGCAAATATTGTACTTCTAGACGATGCTGTCTGTCTCTTTCCATTTGTCTCAAAAAGCAACATTTTTTTCAACCTGCTTTTGTCAATATTGATGGAATTCTTTTGAAGTTAATGACAACACTTCAGTTGGCTTGATAAAAAGTGTGAGTTATCAGGCCTCAACTGAGTGTATGGGGTTTCTTCAAACTGTTTTAGGGACTGCCTTTCATGTAAAGAAATAAGAATTAAATGGTTCAAATAAAGCTTCTTTTTGTTTAACAACTGTGAGTCCATGCAGTATGGAAATAGGCTGTGTTGGCTAAGAATTCAGTGCCAGCTTCTCTGTCAGCAAAAAGGGGGCTTTGGCTGATCTTTCCTTCTCCCTATTGTGTGTGACTGTGAGAAAGCTCATGTTTCTTATGTGGACTGAACTTAAGTAGGGAGACATTGTTGGTGTAGCTACTGCAGTGGTTATATTCCTTATAATGCAGTTACTAATAAGGGCACAATTGCATTTATTTTATCAAGACAACAATTTGCTCATTATTTTGTAGAAAAAGACAGAAAAATAATCTGGAGAGATACTATGGCTATGATTACTAGTTTCCTCTTTATTTTTCCTAATGAAGGTGTGCAAACAATATAAAATTTATAATTGTACTAGGAATTCCATTTTTCACAGCTTGTGGTTATTAGAACTATAAGAAAAATGAGGACTCAACTGACATTGGAAATACTTCTTAGATACTTTTTTGTAACACAAAGTGGTAAGTTGCATTATTTTCTTAGGAAGCTGACCTCATTGATGCTGCAAGAATCCTTTTTGAATGACCTGAACTGTACATGGTTTATGAGGCAAATAATATAGTATAATTCATGAGTATGTTAAAATTGCAAATGAACTTAAAATCACTTTGTTTTTTAAAACCATATTTGGAATGTACTTCTTACCATAGAAATGAAGGACTCACCAAGAATTTTGTGTGATCTGTGCTGATAGGACAGACATGTACTGCAAATACTAGCCTTAAGGCAGAATAATGTTCTTGAATGCATCTTAACTGAAGTGTACAGTGTAAACCAATATGTACATGCAATTATTCTTGATGCTGTGTAAGAATAAAGGATCATCTAACTTACTAAATAGTGGGAAAGATGCCTTCCTGAACCCTTCAGGCATCTCTATCCTGCTACTTCATAATACATAAAAAAAGAAAATGCTCCTTTGAGGCCTGCAGTAGTAGCAGTTAACTAATCCATCTGCAGCTTTCCAGGTGTTTGGCTTGTGTTGTGCCATATTAAATAACCAGAGAGCAATATCTTCCTACGTATTCAGCTGCTGGAGTCTCTAAATCTGATTAACAATACTGCATGAGTGTTTTATAACTGAATTTTGGATAGTTCTTGTTAAAAAAACAACAAAACAAAACACAATATATATTAAAAAAAAAAATGAAAAAACCCCCAGCTCTGATCTGTGGCGTCCTAATACAGCTACAAGAAATGATATACCTATCCATTACTGAGTTATTACATAATAATAAGTATGTATTTATCCTGCGTATCTTTCTCGTGCATGTGTGGCTGTTCTGTGATGAGAAAGCATTCCTCTTATGAATGCTCACCTCTTACAATTCTTAGTATGAATGTTTTGGAGAGAATGCAGAATGTCCAGCTAGACTGTCACTGTAGGCTCCACAAACAAAGCTGTGAGAGGCAAATTGTTGGCCTTTGACTGAACTGAGCAGCTTGCTGCCAGGCTCAGTGCTTGGCACTGATTGCTATTCTTCCTGTGTTCCAGCACTTGCAAAAATCTATTGGATAATGTTTCTTCTTGTAGCCATGGGGTCTCTTCTAGCAGGCTAAGGATTTTTTTTGTCCAGCCAGTGTTTCAGAAACTTTTTGAAGAGCTGCAGAACACTATGAAAAACAACTTATGTCTTTGATTTCTTTGTTTTCCTAAGCAATTTTTATTTCAGAAATAAAAAGTTGTCAGTGGTTTTGGTTATTCTGTTCATGGAGTTGATACATTATTAAGGCAATTGAAGTGACAGTAGCATAGCTAATTGGTAGCATGTGTGTGCATGCTTCTTAGATGATGCCATCAGAACTCCTGTTTCTGTGTAGAGCTGTACTTGTTTTGTCTATAGGCTAAGTAATTATTGCAGTTTGGGTATAAATTTTTGTTTTCTAGCCCTAAGGTTTCCTAAAAGTCTTGCAGTTTAGCATCAGAGGGGATGTTGTTTCTGAGTCAATGCTTTGTCTGGAACTCCCTTTCAGTTGCTGACAGTTGACAAATACCTGTATGTGCTTTACCTCAGTATGATGTGTACAGTAGGTTGCCAAAAACCCTGATGTCAGGCTTGACGTGGTGTTGTTTGCAGACAGACCGCTACTGACAGTTCCAATAGCTGCTATACACTGAGCTCCCCTTTGGCAGTTGTTCTTCCCTAGCTATTTGTGTGCCCAGTGTACCTGAAAGATCTAAGGATAAGTTGAGATGAGGAAGAAGAGTCATGTGCCTCATGACACACTTGTCAAGCTATTGGCAGAATGTGAGAAGCCCTGTACCAGAGTACTGTTGCTATATCTGTCTTGGCTGTCCCTTCAGTGTATGTGAAATACTTATAATCTACTCTGAGGTATGTGGATGTCTTGAGTATGTTTTGTCATTTTCTGTGTGGCTTTTCGTTTGGTGCATTATTATGGCACCTTTTTAATTGTAATATTGCTGTGGTGTTTAACTATAGAATTTGATTAATTTAATTTCATCCATTAACTTCTCTGCCTGTTTTTTGTAATTTGACCTATTTTTGAGTTCCTTTTCCAAGCTTTCTTTTCCTGCTTTACCTTGTAGAAACCAGTAGGTAAGTTCCTAATGTCTTCTGCAGCAATAAGGATGGACTGAAACTCTTGGATCACAAAGTGTTTGAAAAAGGGAGTACATTTTTCTTACTTTCTTTTAAAGCTTGTTTGTCTATAGGCAGGTACATAATTTTCTTTCAGATGGGAATAAAGCAGAACACTTCATTATGGTTGCTTCTGCTTTGTGTGTCAGAAGGTTCTTGAAGTGTATAATGCTCTTTCATGTGGCTCAGACCACAAGAAGAAAACTTTCTGTTCCAAATCTCAATTGAGAATGAACTTTTAGTTGCTACAAAAGTGAGCTTTGCTCTGGATAGTAATTTAATAGAAGGATTTTTAAACCTTAATGATTCTAAGCTGCTTAGTTTTGGTTTAGCATATGCAAAAGGATTCTCTTGTTTTTCTTTCTTAGTTCTTTTCAAAGCATGATGTGGTTTATGAAATTTGCAAAAAGAAGAATCAAGCTTGTTCTGTGGCTGAGCTTGTTCTGGTTAGCTTATTCTTTGTGTATTCAGTTTGCAGTTCAGTGAAAATGGCACTGTTGCATAGGGATGTGTCAGTTTGGTTTCATTTAATGGTTAGAGTGAAGCCTGAAATTCCTTACATTGATGTTATGTGCATGTGAGCTGTTGACTAGGTAGAAATATTGCATCAAGGGCTCTAGTTTCAGATTTTTCTGCTGGCGTCCTTTCAAAGGAAGCATGAATGGCTGCAGATAAACTTGGATTAATGCTTTAGGAATGAACCAGCCACGTGAAAGTCACTATCTTGATACTAAAGAAAAGGGGCAGCTGACATCACCCCTGTGCTCCTTGTGTTGATTTATTGCTTATTAGTTAACTGCTGTCATTAACACTATTGGTAGGAGTAATTTCTACAGAAGTTGGAGTGGGTGTTTGAAATGTTTTTCATAACAATGTGTTCAGATGTTATAGCAATGTCATGCATACCATGTGCATAACTGCAATGGTTTACTTTGAGTTCACATCCAGCCTTGCAAAAGGATTGAGAAGGAATTGAAAATACTTGAATTTTAGCACTCTCATTTGCCCTTCTGTTGTTTTCTTACCTCAGAGTGTTTTATCACTGCCATCAGGTAGGTGGTTCTTTTAATATTTTATATTACATGGTACATGCCAGTGACACTGTCCCAGAAAAAATCAGGACTGTGGAGAGCCTATATGCTTTCTTTTCTGTTTGAAAAAAAACATTATACTGCTTTGGAGGCTCTGAGGAGGAAATTGCTGTGAGCAAAATGATTTCGAATGTGTTTTACTGAAGCAAGTGCAGCTGGCTTAGTCCACTATCCCATGGTATTTGAGATGTTGGGAGGGCCTGAATTATAATTAGTTTGTTTCCTCTTCTTACAAATGTACTGTGAGGAGTATCAGTATAAGACTTGCAGACCTAAACCATTCAAATGCAATCCCCAGATGTGCGTTTGCATCTGTGCACTATATGGATGACAGAAAAATTACTAAACTCCCCTTTGCAACAAATTTTGTTTTCATTTTAGATACGTGCAAGATGTGTCAAAGTTTAGGAGTGAACTTCAGCAATGCTTTCTGGCATGGCTGAGTAGACTGTTGAGACATTTTGAGAGGGAGAGGTGAATTGCTTAAGATGAAGACAAGAGTGTGGTGGTAGAAGGAAAGGAATGCAGAGAGGTATGACTAGTGTGACTAGAAAACAGTGAAGAGGTGGCTAATAAATGGAGCTATTTATTGTGGTGTGTATTTTAATGATGCTGAACATATGACTTCAAGCTTAAAACAGCTTAATTTGATAGAGTTTTCATACCTTTTGAATTGTCAATTTTCCATTTATTTTTTTTTAATAGAAAATTGAATTAGGTTCTTGCTGTTATGGAAACTTAAATGAATTTGAAACTTTTCATTAACTTGTGTGTCAGTGTGACTTTTGTTTGACATTTGTGTTCTTTGGGGTTTGTGATACAGGATGGGTAATTGTATGAAATGCATTGTATTGTGTGAATTTTATGGGGTTTTAGTCTTAGATGTGGTCAAATGCATCACTAAATTTTATGCATTAAACAGAACTATATTCAGGTTTATTTCCTTCAGTAGAGAAAAGAAAGCTAATGTAACAATATGTAATCTTACTACCACAGGAATGCTTGACTAAAAGTAAAGTGCTTCCAAGAATCCTGCATATCATTCTTCTCTTAGTAGAATTAGAAAAAAGGCTATTAGAAATGTTTAAAGGGAAAGAAAATCTGGTTTGGGATGAACCCTGGAAATTGACAATTGTACCATTGTGTGAATTGTCTTTCATTATAACTGGATGATTAAATATGAATCCTGACCTGATGGGATTTTATCCTGGTAATGAATGAGCCTTTTAAAAAACAGTTGCAGGAAGCAGTAGACAGGTACCTAGCTTGTTTTTTTAGTTGCCAGAGCTGCAGGTGTTGAATAACAAATGGAATAGCAGAAGTGCAGTTTCTCACCAGCCAATCTCTTGATGCTAGTGATGCCTGAGAAACCTGTAAAACAGAACAGACACTCTGCACACGGTTAGGAGATAAGATATTACCTTTAATGAAGGTCCGGGCCTCTTCGGATCCTCCGAGCACGGAGGACCCAGAGCACCCAAAAGCCACAGTTTTTATACTCTTTTAGACCATTAACATATTCAATACATTTAATACCCAT
>JAWMRC010000089.1:39528150-39549636 GCA_035584755.1 Thripadectes ignobilis
CAAACTATCTCTAACAGTCTCTGGGCTATTCTAATGTTTTGTCTTCCAATTATCATGCAGGTGTCTCTGAGAGACACTGTGGCCTTCAGAAGCCTGAGACTATGTGAGAAACTCGCCTTATTAATTCTAAACAACAGTTAATATGTGAGTCAGAAATGAGCAAGAAATCCCTTACTTTTACAATTCTAAAAATCCATAAAATACATACTAAAAATCCATAAATTCCTTAGGCATCACTAGAGTCAGTTGCTTCTACTGCTTCATTTGCTATTTGAATATGGGTGCAGGAAGATGGAGCATTCTAAAACAGTAGCAGTACAAGCTTTAGCTTTGGACTGTGCAATACATATGGTGCTTTGTTTTTTTAATTTCAATGCTTTTTTATCTTCATTTTAAGATGCTACAAGAGTAAAAGCTATGCTTTGGCTGCAGAGAAAAACTAGTATAAAAATTAACTTAAATAAAGTAAATGCACCCACCATTCCTGAAGTGCCTCATAATGTGAATTATTTAATCCAGCTTAATGAAATTGATTATGCACACCTACTGAGTTTAATTTACCTCACTATCAAATCTTGATACTGCAAGTACACCAGAACAAACGTGGTTTTTTTGTTTTGTTTTGGTTTTGGTTTGGTTTGGGTGTTTTGTTTTGTTTTTTTTAAAATTATGCTGAGGGAAAACAGTCCTCTTCAACTTAGTTTATGCACTATCTGGTGTAGCACTTTGATTCTCAGACTTAATTTTTGTGGGGATCTCAAGGAGCAGAAGGTGCAGAAACAGTGTGACTGTAAACAAATGTGTTAGGTTTACAGTTAAAGTGAACGAGGGTGGCTAAGTCAGAGAGAGCCTTTAAAGTTAGTGTTGACTAGGTGAACTGAAAGTTCAGTGTCTCTTCAGTAGTGTTTCCTTTTGTGGTGTATACAAGAAAAACCCCCTTACGGACGCCATAGCCTGTGTGACAAGGTGAAAGTCTAGGAAAACCATTCAGGAAACAAAACAGCAAATAAACTTTTCACTTTCCACTGTGTCTATGCGTATGTGACATACACAAGTATAATTGATCTTTCATACTTTTACATAGATCCATTTTGATCTTCAACTGACATCACTTGGCTTCCAGGTTTTTATTTCCTGAAGCTTTGCTGAGTGTTTGAAAAAAACCATGGTGGAGAAATCTACTTTACTGCACGACTGGGCACATGCTGTGCCCAAGGAGGTGACATTTGTTCTTTTCTTCAGAACATCTTCACCACTTATGGGAGAGTAAATTGGCATTTCTTCACTAGATTGGTGCTGTGTGTTCCAGAACACTTGTGAAATACACCTACTGGCTATCCTTTGTGAAGCCAAGTGTGAAAAGGAAGAAAACTTTGATGAAAAAACTATTAATTGCTAGAGTCTTCTCTCTGAAGAGGTAGAAACTGTTTTCTAAAAAAATAAAATGAGTGGGCAGTGGATGGCGGAGAAATGGTATCTGTTGTTTTGGGGTTTTTTTCCCCCCTGAAATGGCAGTTTTGTATTTCAGTGAAAGCTGTTTCCTCAAAAAATTTGAAGAATTGATTGCATCCTGTTGGGGGAGCACTGGAACAACTTTACCAGGGCAATGACCCAACTGTTGTTGGGCAAAAGGTATTGAAGGAAACTTGCTCCTGAAATAGATCTAAGCTGAATTTTTATGAGTTTTAGGTTATCGGTTGGTAAGACCTTAGTATCTTGCAGCTGTGTTTTGAATACAGTCAGTTTCCTTTTTTTTCTCCTCCTCATCTTGAACAGGCCTTTCTTTAATCTGTAACGGGATACTGTACTGGTTTGTGATGATACATATGTATGCTTCTAAGCCCAGTTGCATTCGGCTGTAACAAGTGTTAACTACTCCACTTGTGTCTTCCACCTCATTCCAGAAATTTTAGAAGTTTTGCCTGCTTCTAATTGGTATAACATGTGTACGTTATAAGTTGATGCTGAGTTTATGTTCTGAATTTGTCACAACCTTTTGGGTAAATAGTGCTTATTGGCCTTCTCATCATTCCACCCGCACCCAGCCCTGCCCAGATCATGGTAAATGATGACCTGCTCCCTTCCACAATAACTGAAGAGGGAATAGAAAGTTTTTAAAAAGATAATTGTTCAATAAGCATCATTGTTTTAAAAAGCCAGCAGACAATCCTTAATAATTTTTGGATACTCAGTTGCAGTTATTAACTCTTCCTCTTACTGGAAGAGATCACAAGTACTGTGAAACACAAGTGAATGAATTTTAGAAAATGCCTCTATATGTGTGTTGCTTGACTTTTCTGGTGTAGTGAGACATTAATCTTGTATGCTAGCAAAATCAGGACATTAAAGGACCAGACCCCATGGCACTTTCTGAAGGTGTAAACTGCTTAAGTTCAGATCAAAAGTAGTTTGGAAGAAAAACCTTCGCTCTGAAAAATATAGCTGTAACTCTGCTTTTTACTGTGAAGTTCTAAAATGTAGCATTGCTAGTTTTCAGCTACCTATTTTAATGATGCCTTGGTGTCTCTGTCGAGTCATGTCCATGGTTTATTTTGAAGTACCAGATGTTTCTCCAGAACATAAAACTGCTTGGGGAAGGTGTTTATTTCTTTTGTATAAAGAGTGCAATTAATTATTGAAATAAATGTGGTGAAAAGGCATTTAATGAAACTGCTATAAAAAAGCACAAAACCAAAACAAACGCAACCGCAGTCTGTCTGATGATAGGGTATGTGCTTGTGATGAAAGAAACAAAACAAAAGGCACCTAGCACCTTGTTTTAACATCGCAGTTTCTGCCATCTTTAGTATGAGTAGAAAGCTTTGAAATAGGATTTTGGCGTAATGGGAATTCCCTGGGTTTGAGGGTTTTTTATCCTCTGCAAACGATATTTATAAAAACTGAGGACTAAGTAAGTGCACATTTTGTGCCGTGGGGAGGCTGTCCCCGGCAGCCCCGCGGTGTGTGCCGAAGGGCTGCGCTGGGCTGGGCTGGGCTGGGCTGGGCGGTGTTCCCTGCGCCGGGCAGGGATGCGCGGCGGGGCAGCGCCGCCTGGTGCGCTCCGGCCGCAGCCCCGCCGCGTCCCCCCCGGCAGCACACACGGGTTGCTGCAGAATTCCTGCTTGGTTTGGTGCTGCCTGCTCTACCCTTTAAAGAGCCCTGCAAAGTGAGCAGGAGGTGGGCACGCAGTTCCTGGTGCCTTTATAATACGCAGCGTGAGAGGGGGAAGGAAAAGCAGGCTTGTTTTCTCTTCATCTGTGCCATGGGGCACAGATATATACATATATACTGTATATATATGTTCATGAAAATGTCTTTCTATAGTAGCAAATAGAATATCCTAAGCTGGATGGACTCACAACGATCATCAAAGTCCAGCTGCTGGCCCTACACAGGGCCACCCCAAGAGTCACACCATGTACCCAACAGAGTTCTCCAAACACTTCTTGAACTCTGGCAGGCTTGGTGCTGTGACCACGGCCCAGGGGAGCCTCTTCAGTGCCCAATCACCTTCTGGGGGAAGAACCTTTCTCTAATATCCAACATAAACCTCCCCTGACAACTTCAGGCAATTCCCTCTGGTCCTGTCACTGGTCACCACAGAGAAGAGATCAGTGCCTGCCCCTCCTCTTCCCCTCATGAGGAAGCTGTAACTGCAGTGAAGTCTTCCCTTAGTCCTCCTTCTCTCCAGGCTGAACAAACCAAGTAACTTCAGTTACTTGAAGCTTCCACTTCACCATCCTTATGGCCCTCCTTATGGCACACTTTTTAACAGCTTTATATCCTCCTTATATTGTGGTGCCCAAAACTGCACACAGGTCTTGAAGTGAGGCCACACCAGTGCAGAGTAGAGTGGAACAATCAACTAATATATAGTGTATTTTATTGTAGTCTTGAGTGCCCTTAAAACCACTTAGGAACTTTCATTTTTCTGCCTTTTTTGCTAAAAGTTTTTTCCTTTGTTCCTTTGTTTCCCTGCTCCTGGCTGGGTGGCCAGTCCCAAAGAGTGGTGGTGAATTGGGCTATATCTGGTTGGTTGGCTGTTACAAATTGTGTTCCCTGGGCTCAGTACTGGATCCAGTCCTGTTTAATATGTTAATTGATGATCTGAACAGATGACACTGTGTGGGAGCGTTGATCTGCTGAAGACTCTGCAGAGGGATCTGGACAGTCTGGATCCATGGGCCAAGGCTAATGGTGTGAAGTTCAACAAGGTCAAGTGCTGGATCCTGCCCTTGGGTTACAATAACTACAGGCCAGGGACAGAGTGGCTGGAAAGCTGCCTGGTGGGAAAGGACCTGGAGGCATTGGTTGACAGCAGCTGAACATGATGCAGCAGTGTGCCCAGGTAACCAAGAAGGCCAATGACATCCTGTCTTGTATTAGGAACAGTGTGGCCAGCAGAACTAGGGCAGTGATCATCTCTGTGTCCTTGGCATCATTTCCTGTGTTCAGTTTTGGGCCCCTCATAACACAAAAGATATTGAGGTGCTGGAGCACAAGAAGGGCAACGAGGCTGGTGAAGGGACTGGAACACAAGTCCTGTGAGAAACAGCTGAGGGAGCTGGGATTGTTTAGCCTGGAAAGAGAGGCCTCAGGGGAGACCTTATTGCTCTCTACAACAACCTGAAAGGAGGTTGTAGCCAGGTGGGGGTCAGTCTCTTCTGCCAGGTGACGAGTGATAGAACATAAGGAAATGGCCTCAAGTTGTGCCATTGGATATTAGGAAGAATTACTTCATAGAAGGGGTTACCAAACATTAGAACAGATTGCCAGGTGTCATAGTTGGGCCACCGTCCCTGGAAGTATTTAAAAGCCTCGTAGATGTGACACTTAGGGATATGGTTTAGAGGTGAACCTGGCAGTGTTGGATTAACAGCTGGCCTCGGTGATATTGGAGGCCATTTTCAGCCTGAATGGTTCTATGATTTAATCTGTCCCTTTCATAAAACCTGGTTTTCCTATCCTTGTACATCCTTAAAAGTGAACGTTCATTTCATGTCTGAGTTGATCTTAGATGCAGAGTTCTAGTCTTGCTTCTGCCATCTTCCCTGGCCTGCAAGTCCACCTCACAGAAGTGGTAAGAGAGTACTTCAGTGAGAAAAAATGAGCAGGTTTCTTTTGCTTTAGAAAGTTGTTTTGGCCTACTTCTAAAGGCTAAAAAGTAGAATTCACAGAGTGAGTCAAGGGGCTGCATTTAAATGAGCAGGAGAAGTTTGGAAGTTGTTACAGTCAGAAAGAATTTATTTAGTTCATACCACGTGAAGCTGTACCCAGCTTATGAGGTAGTGCTTTGGCGTTTGGCCAAAGATGAAAAGAGGTGTTGGTCCTTTGACAACCTTCCAGCAGTGCTAATTTCTAGAGGCAAGGAAACCTTAATGAGTCTAAGAAGAAGTAAGCACCTTGAAAGCAAACAAACAAACAAATTAAAAATACAATCCACCTTGCATTTCTATGTGCTACTTCTAAGGTGAATTGTGACTTGAACTCAAAATGTTTTAAGAAAGTTCTGATCCTCCCTTTTCTTCTTTTGAAAGTACTTGTCCTTTCTTCTGAAAATCTTCAATATATTGGCAAATGTTTGGCTTTAAATATATAGGAAGTACACAGTTTTCCTAGACAGTATTTTACTGCTTTGAACAGAAAAAAGAAATGCTTGAAAAACAGCTGCCTTTATTTTTTTCGTTCCCCAAAGCATTTAGTGTATGTGTTACTCAGGTATTTATATGTACAGCCTCCCCAGTTTTCTTTAATACAGGTTTGAAACAAAACAAATAAAACTATCCCAAGATTATGTGATTTATGCTGTAAGCCAGCAAAAGGATGCCTTATGCCTCATTCTTTACTTGCTTCAGTGTCCAGGTTAATACCTTTTTATTTTTGAATTGCAGAAAAAGGAAATATTTGCAAAACTTAACTCAAGTCCCATGCCTTGATTTTAATGTGCATTTTTTTCTGTGTTCCTGGGGCAAATTTCTGCAAAAATTTTCTCAAGTGGAGATGCTGTTTCATCACTGTGAACCGTTTGAAGAATGCTAGTGCAGGGGCTGCTGCTGTAGCCAGATTGTGTGATATCCTTCATTACGCTTAAGCATTGTTTGTCACTGAAATGCTATGAGCCAGGTAGATGATATATTTTGCATTAAAAAGCACACAACTTGTCAAAGTTCCAGATCTGTGTAGATGTTTTTTGTGTGTGCAACCTTTTTCCATACCCTTTGGCTTATTTGTTGTGCACTGGAAGACCTGGGGTGTTATGCTGTGAATGTTAGCACAGGGCTACAATGCAAATGAGGCCTTGATGTGTTTGTCAACTAATATTCTCAGTAGTCTGGTAAACTGTGCTGTTGCCATTCATCTCCCCAGTTCTGGATAGGAATGAATTCTAGTTCACTTTGCAGTCTGGAAGGCATTTGTTGTGTCATGGTGCAACAAGGGATAGAAATGAATGCAGGCTCTGCCACCCCAGAATTTTTCCTCATCTCTTAGCTGGGTGAAACTCCCACAATGAGAGAAGGCTGACCCCTGTTTTCCTATTACAGGGGCTGTTTTGATGTGAGAGTTATGTTTGCCCGCAATGGAGGAAATCTGTGTATTTGATTCCTTGCACAACATGTTTCCATGGATAGGCTACTTGACTTGAAGTCCAGAAGCCTAAATTATGCTCTTGGCTCTGCAGCTGAAAGCTTTGGCACTGAGTGTTTTTCTTTTAAGAAGATGTAGTTTTGCTAACTGGAAGCAAAATTTGTAGTGAAATAGTGCTGAGCACAATATCAAGTAATGACTGCGGGACTTGCTGTCAGGATGGATTCATCCTATTCCTGGGAGGAGTAAAACAAAAAGAAGTAAAACAGGAAAAGAACATTGTTGTTTAGTGAAATTTTTCATGAAAATTAAGAAGTAAGATTGGTCTGTGAATGTCTGGAATAGGCTTGCTGTACTTTATGTGACATTTGCCAGTACTGTTTCAGACAGAATTTACAAATTATAGCAAGTGCGTGGTCTCACCTTTAAGTGAAATATGATTAAGAAAAGTTTTTTACATCATTACATCTTTTCCATGAAATTCCATTTGTGTTTCTGTGTAATGACATTCAGCATATCAAATCCATGAAGAACAAATTTTTAGCAATGTTATGCTCAACATATATTTTCTTTAAGTCTTTTTAGGCAGCCCTTCAGATTATAGTTTCCACATGCATTTTGGAAAAAAATGTTTCCTGCACGCAGTCTGATGACATGCAGAATCACAGAATAGTTTAGGTTGGAAGGGACCTTAAAGATCGTTTAATTCCAACCTCACTGTCATTGGCAGGGACATCTTACACTAGACCAGGTCACTGATGAATATGCTTGTTACCTTGCTGGTAAAGCAAAGGTATTTAGCTAATATTTGTTCATTTTTAGTAACTAGGGTGAAAGCAAAGGCCATGTAATGTAACTGATAGTTTTCCATATCTTCATGGCTCATTTCTATCTGAATTTTTTTCTTCTCCTTAAAAAGTTGCCATTCCAATACAGAGGTATACTTACTGGTACAGTGTATAACTTTTTTCTTAAAACTTCCTGCATCCTGACAATATAATCCATCTTGATTTTGACAACCATTTTGATTTTACTGCAATGTGAAGGTAGAACTGATGATCTCTTAACATGAAGCTGTCTCTTATGTTTTTCCTTCACGACCCTAGGAGAGAAAAAAGATTGTCTGCCTTCCAATTTTATGCTACTTCTAGTTACTTCTCTTTAATCTGAACTGTTTGTTATTCTGGGAACCTGTTTCTATAGGAGGATCAGTTGGCCTTCTGGGAGTTGCTGTGTATGTATACATGTGTATGTACAGTTTATGGCCTACATCTGAAAAAGAGGAAGTGTAGACCTTCACATCACACGCTGATGTACAGATTGCATCTCATTTCCCTGAGTCTCCACTGTCTACAGATGGCATTTCTGTGAGGTCATCCAGAAATTGAAGTGGATCAGGATTTTTGACTATCTGTAAATCTAGGGCCATCCTTTTTTGTCTGTCGTAATTACCTTTATGCAGACAAGTGACATGTGAGGGCAGTTTCTGAATCCTCTTATAGAGTACCTGGTTTTGATATCAGGAATGCTGATCATGTAGTGATACAGCTTTGCCTTCAGTTGGCTGCTCGTATCAGTGGCTAGAAAAGCCCCTGCTCTTCATCTTTTACTGGTGGGTGACTTTCAGTTGAGCTTGAAGTTCTTGATCATCTTCAGTGTTGGACTCTCTCTTTAGGGAAAACCTAGAATTAGCTTTGAAGGTTTTTGTGCCTAAATTCCTAGTAACAGATGAAGGAGGATGGGAAGCAGTGGGTGGAGGAAGGACTTTTTTTTTTAGTGTCACTTCCATAATGGAGCAAATAAGACCATTTCAAGTTTCCTTTTTGCTAGCTTGCACAGGCTTGTATAGATTATGTCTGAGGAAACACCCTTTTTCTTCACTGTCTGGAGAGGAAGAGATCAAAATAGGTAGCGTTAAATGTAAGACTTTCACCTGAGTGAGTGGAGAGATGCAGCCTTCTGCTGTAATGTTTTGTTGAGAGATTCTGACGTTGCTCTGTTGAGTTTTCTGGAGGCTCTGTTTTATTTTTCACAGTCCCAGTTTATAGAACAGATCATCATGCTTAGTTTTCAATTCACCTTTACCCACATGATTCACAAACATTTTATTGTCAGGATTGACTCTCACAAATAGTGTGTATCACTCATAGGAGTTGAGCTTGCTTTCAGAAAGAGTTTCTGTTTTAAATGTCTGTGGATAATAGATGCCAAATAGATGTGATATGTGATAGGGTTGTAATTGGGTCTGTAATTTTATGTAGGGGTGAAGTTAGGCTATAGTTTCCTTTAGCCTTTGTAAAGAAACATGCAGATACGGTAAAAAGACAGTGTGTGGGACAAAGCTTGTTTATTACTTAAATAAAATTGTTTCCATCTCACTTCAAAAAAAATTAAATAGAGGCATTCCAATTCTTTAAAAGTTGTTTTCCTTCGAAATGAAAAATCCAAATGCAAAAGCCTACATCTTTCTGTCAATTCTTTTAGTCTCTTCACAGCTCCTGTTCTTACTATGCAAGAAAATTTGCAGAAACATTCCTAGACTTCTAGATTATTTTTTGAAATTTCTTTTCAAAAAAGCTTCCCTTTAAATTTTGGTGGAGTAAATCCATCCGTCTTTCTTATTATCCTCCTTTAGAGAAAAAGACAGTCCAAAATGAAGAAAGAAAAGTCCTTGCTGTTATAACCACTGTAGTTCATGGACAATGTTTCACCATTTTTGTTCTCCCTGTCATCGCAGTCTTTTTTTGGGAATATTTCTGTTTGAAGTGCTGTTAAAGGTTTGTTAGGGAAAAGGGGAAGAAAGCAGGAAAGCTAAGGAGACAGGGCTAGAGAAGTCTGAAAGTCATACTTACATTTGTTTCTTCTTCCTGCTCCTTTTGTAAAAATAAATAAATATGAAACTGTTTTGGAAGCTGTGAGTGTGATTCTGTTAAGAGGAATGTGTTCGTTCTTTAGAAATGTTGATGGAGATTCTAAACTGTTTTGACAAAATTAATTAAACAGTCTTAAACTACTCAGATCCACACCTGTGCTGTGGAAGTGGGAAGCCCCTGTCAGAGGCTGGTGTCAGTGTATTTCTTCTAGATTCTCTGGTGTTCACTCTTTGCAGCTCAGTGCTGAAGGTGCAAGCCTCTGTTCATCCTAGTTTTGCTGGGTAGCACTGACATGGTGTCACAGGCAAAATAGAGGAGACTGAATTCGAACTTCAACACGTGCACCCCAAAAAAAACATCCCAAGCAACATATTTTCCTCTACTATCTGAATTCATACTCTTCAGTAGTTAAAATTGTTCCACTGGTGAAAAATGCAATATATGGAGGTATTGGTTAGCATTGTGTATGGAACTTGGCGTATGTTCCTATCAGTTTGTTGCATGTAAAACTTACGTAAAGTCAAGGGGAAAAGTTCACTTGAGTCTTAAATTTCACAGCATTCATGCAGGATAAACGGGAGTGATAGCTTGGCCTATTTTGCAATAAAGTAACCTATCTGTTTGGCTGTATGATTAGCTTAGCATTCCTACAAATATCTTACTAAATGTTTGAGGGGAAAACAGAGTGTCTGTTACTTGCAGCTATTATAATTTAGTCTCTCTTTTTGCTTGCTGGAGCCGAGTCCACAGTTCTGCAAAAACTCTAAAATATTATAGCCAATGTAAGAATTTTCAGACAATCTGCACTGCTCTTCTTAAGCCTTTTTTAATTTTAAGCTTAAATTAGGTTCCTGGTGTGATGAACCCATATGTGCTTGAAAGAAGAATAAATTGCTACATAGTGATGTGTTTCTGACACTTAATTTAAAAACAAACAAGCAAATGTAAGATTACAGCACTGCATTTTCCTGGGAACTCTTAAAGTGAGTTAGTTAAGCCCATGGTAGATTTCTGTGCTGTGGTTTTGATATATTTCTGTGTGAAACTGACAGCAGGATTTGTTCGAGTATGTAGGCCACTATTGTATTAGAATTACATAACCGTGTTGAGTGGTGAAAACAGATGAAAAGACAGGGATGTAAGGCATTCCCTCACAGATTATATCCTGCAACAATGAAGACAGCTCAAGCTCTGCAGCGAATGTGGTCACATGCGGTCAAAAAGTTGGGGATTTTGAAAGGGCACGTGAGTTGTTTTTTGTTGCATCTTGCTCCGGGTCTTTTCTTCCCCTCCTCTCCTCGTATATCCCTCCCCTCTCCATCTGACTTTTATAGCCATATGACTTTTGTGGCAGGTCTTCCGGTTTTGTTCTTCTTTCAGCATGAATGAAATTGTCTTCAGTGATCTCTTCAGTAGCAAGTAATTGCATAAATCTCCGATGACTGTCAGTGAGAACTGAAACAGCTGCCTGTTTGTAGCACACAGGCGATTTTAGCACTTTGACTAGTTTCCTGCCAAAGATTCTGTTAAGCAGTCTATTTTGGGTATGTAGAAAGCACCTGTCATTTTAGTGTATGAGCATTAGGCAGATTTAAGCAAATCCCGACTACAGTGTTCTAATTAGAAATGGACTGACTTTAGTCACTAATGAATTAAGACTAGCTAATTACAGTAATTTGCATTTACTGCAGGTAGTCTGCTGTCTGTGTGAAACCTGGGTAGACTTTTGTAAAACAGTTACTATTAGTAGCTGGAGGTGGGGTTCTTAACCATTTTGCCTGCCTTTCTCTCTCCAGTGTTTTGGTGTGATATCTTGCAGTGAAACTGCAATCCTGTAAGGGATGCACAAGCTGCTCAGGATCCCTTTGTGTTTCCTTACAGATGAAGTATGAAGAAATTGGCAAGGTGATGAAGGCTTTTCATAACTCATCACTCGATGCATTCAGATTCAGTCACATTAAATGCAGAGTACAGGAATTTTGAAGTTGGAGTGGAGACTCACTTAGATTCTGGTTTTGCTGAAGTCCTCCACCGATGATTTATAACATTTGTAGTCTCTCCCTTCCTCTCAATCTTTTTGCCATTAATTTGCCAGTCTGGGTTAGGATTGTGACAACAGCAAGCAGCAGTACCTTTTATAATGTTAAAGAGATTATTGTTTAGAGATTTGAGGAGTAGAGATGTGGTTTTGCCTTATGGGCTTCCACGGTGATCATTCAGTTCTCTTAACTGTGTTGCAAAGTCTGCACAGATTTATCAGTATGGCAGAACTAGTCATGTTGGCTTGGTAATTATGTTCAAAAATCAGCTTTGCAAGTACATCGTGTACCTTCCTTCCCTAATCTAGTATAGACCAAATGGGAGACAGTTTTTCAAGGAGCAGTTTCTAAAAATGGATTACTTTAACACATACTCAATGAATTTAAAAGTGAATTGTTTAATTATCTTTTGTTTCACTTTTGGCAACAGTTTCAATCTAAAAATAAATGCCACAAGTGTACTCAGAATGTACCTAAAACAGTCACTGATACTGTGAGGAACTTTTTCTAGATAAAAATGAGATTATATTATGGGCTTAATATCTTGCAATACCTTAATTATAGTGTGTGTAGGCAGTAGTTTCTCTTTCATTCTTACTATTTATTTTTTTACAAGAACGACTTATTTGACAGAGACTTATTTGACAGAGCAAAGTAAACTTAACCCTGTTAGTTTATGATGCTTTGATTTACTGCACAATGCATCTCTCCAGTTGTGCACAAGGTTTTACTTGTGCCACTAGTCATGGGAGGGTGAGTTTTTCTAGAAGGAAATTCCTTTAAGTTTCCTGTTTCATACCCTTAAATCCACCCCTGATATCTTTACTGTGCTTTCTTCAGTCCTTTTTCTGTGGCATTGTACTGAATAAGCAGTCAGTTCTCAGGCCTTTCTTTGTCCCTGTGGGTACTAAGATCTTATCAACTGCATTCTGCCTGCCTTGCTCTTGTGCCTGCTCAGAGCTGGCCTCAGTATTCTTGACTGGGAGGTAGTGTTGGTAAGAGCTGCATACAGTGCAAACTGAATTTAAGTGATGTTCTTGTTACACATGTAAGTTGTTGAGGCTGGTCTTTTTATGGAGAGAAGGATAGAAAAGATTGTCCATCTCTGCTGCTTCTACAAAATTTGAATCAACCTGCTTGTCCTTCATATTTTACCCATTGCTTGATACTGATTTTCATTTCTAAAAATTTAATCAGTGTAGTCAGCTGTAATTTAAATGACACCAAGGCCCTTCTTTAGCACAGACTGTTTTTTAATAGAGCTTGAAAATATTGTATAGAAAAGCGGGACAGTGACAGTATAGCCAAGGGTCAGTAGCAGGTAAACTGTTTACACATTCTCCTACATGCCAGACAATCAAGTCTAGCTGCTTCTATTTGTGACAGCATCACAGGAGTTCAGAAAAGGTGCTTAGTTAGGGAGGAAGTTTTTACTTATGAAAAAGATTCTCTGTGCAAGGGAACATACACAGTGAGACAGTTCAGGTTCAGATAGTTGAAGGGTTAGACATGTCAGCTGGGTAAATGGGGATATCAGATAAAATAGTTTCACTGTGTGATCCAGCACATTCAGTGATGACCCCCAGACACACATGTTTTATTACTAATAGTTATGAACACATTCTTGTCTGATCTAGGCAAGTAAAAATTTAGAAATAATTACTTGTATGTATTGTTTTTAATACAAGCCATCTTCTCCTACATCTATTTTTAATTTATTTTTTCTAAATTAGGCCCCAGAGGTTCTGAAATGAAAAGCATTGTCCATTTTCTGGCAGAACAGTGGAAATTTAACACTGTTTGGTATTTTAAATTCCTGTTAAAAGTGCTGAATGTTTTGCATGTTCCCTCAGGATCTCTGAGCAGGTCTTACTTTTGAGTTTTTCAGTACAATGAACGTGCAATGGAAAATGTAAATCTAGTTCCTCTTTGGGGTGCTCAGAATCGACTGGAACAATAAATCAAGGATGTATTTTCATATGAGAAATAACATCTATAGCTTGCTAAACAGTTGTGTACTGCCAGAAGACTTACTCTGGAAATACAGAGGATGCCTTAAAGTACAGGCATACCCTTCTTGTGTCACTTCTCTGTCTATTGTTTTGGAATTAATTTGTCAGTAATCCCTACTACGCCCTTAAAAAGACCATGCAGTCTAAACTGAGCTTCTGCCTGAACTTAATTTTCTGAGCTTCACTAGAATTAAGACAATTTTCAGCAGTAAAAACAAGTAAAACCTATGGCTTGAGAATGTATATGCATGTACTTATGCAGCACCTGGATTTTTCTTTTGCAGTAGATATTTTGCACTTTGAAATGTTTGCAGTGTGTTAAATATTGTGGTTCATTTTTTTCCTGGTTTTACAGGGCAGGCACTGAAGGCTGTGTACTATATGATGCATCACAGCTGGGTGATTATTCTGTATTATATTTTAAGCTGTGATGTTGGAAAGGTTTCAGTTTATATCATGTAAGACAAACTGATCAGTTCATGATCAGTTTTAACTGGAAATGTGGAAAAAACCCACTGAAAACAGTGTGACACTGAGAAGTGTCACAGAACTATGCAGTGTACTGTATTATACTATACACGTACTATATGTTATATAGTGATACACTGCGTTTTCCTGTAAAGTTTTATTTCTTTATGATAAGCTAAATACTTAGTTATGTAATTCATAGTGGACTAAAAATTTTGTTAAATCCACATAACAAGAAACAAAAAGTCTGAAGCCTAGTTCATTACAAAAGCATTGGTTTCAACTGCTCATCTTACTGCATAGTGGGATGGAGAGGTCTTCCATAAGTATTCTGTGTTATTTGAGTCACGGCTGTGGAATGATAGTTGGTCTGAATTAAATGCTTTTGCTGAATGAGGCTTTTCCAGAAAATCAGAATGAGCTGTTAAATCAGTGAAACGTGAAGGGATTCTACCACCCTGGACCTAATAATATTTTTTGTCTTTTTAAAGAAAAATTGTCATTAATTGAAATTATTCATGTAATGGTAATTCTACTGTAGTATTAGAATATGCATTTTTTAAAAAACCTATGTTTTAGTGGGGTATTTTACATTTTAATTTAGATGTATGCTGTGTATTTTACTAATCGGTTTCTGTGTGCAACAGGCCCCAGGCATGGAAGAGCTGATATGGGAACAGTACACTGTGACCTTACAAAAGGTGAGTGCCTGTTATATTTTTAGTTTTCAAATATTAGAGCACTGATTTAATCTAAATATGCTTTGCAATAGATGTTATTAGCATATCTAAGTCTAGAATGGGATTAATTCATTGTCCAAATCAGATAGGTTTTTTATTTGAAAGCTTAATTGCTAGTTATTCATACAATAGCATGACTCTTTAGTGGTAAGAGTAAATTCAATTAACAATTTAAGTGTTATATTTGCTACTGTTTGGTCTTTCTAATGACAGTATAATATACCATATGTCAGCCACATAGCTAAATTCATTATTGGATAGCTTTAAAAATAAAGCAGATGGTTTTGTCAAGCACTTTGTGGTTAATGTCCAAGTTTTGTAAAAATCATTGAACTGATTTTATCTTTTTAATATACTTTGATATCTACTAGTGTAGAATCCAGTGGAAAACCACTGGCATTAATATTTCTAAAATACTCGGACTACTGGTGTCACACAGCCTCTAGCCCCTTGTAGCTAGGCTGCCACACCACAGTACAAGGTGTGTGCTTTGGCTTTGGTGGGGATGATCTTCCCAGCTGTTCTGCTCATCTGAGTTCATTTAGCAGCCCATACTGATCTGCCTGAATTTTTATACATGTTCTGCAAAGAACTAAACTTGACGACCCAGTGTAAAATAGCAGTCTTTTCTACACAGCCTGTTTCATGTGCTGTGTTGTTGAGAAAGGGTTGTTTTTCAGATTGCAAAGGGTTGTTTTTCAGATTGCATAGGTATACAGGAGAAACGTTGCAGAAAGTCTTGGTTCCTGTAACCTCCAGCTTTTCAGATCTCAGATGTTCTGCAAATGAGCATTACTTCTTTATCACAGAGACAGATTTATGCTACTGTGACACTAAGGAGCTATTGGACTTGCTTTATCAGCCACTACCATTGAATTTTACCATTATTTTGAATTGGTATTGTGTTTGTGTGAAATATCAAACTGCTTCCTGTAAAACTGAGGTGCAGCAAGTGAAGTGCTGTTTAAAAAGAAAAACACATTGCTTTTTCCTCCTCAGAGAGGTAATTACTTGATATTGTTAGTGGAACACGAGCTGACAGATGATGAACAACCCATGCTGAGTATGAGTTGAGGGAAAAGCACAACTTTAATTTGGTGTATTATTTTGTCATTATGTTAAAACATTTTGTTTAAATACAGCACAATTTGTTATTTTTATTGATATGATGTATAAGTTAAATAGCTGATAAAATTAGACTGTGTGGTTTTGTGCACATCTTCTTGTCTGCAGTTCAGTTATGCTAACAGTTCTCAGGTCTAGTGCAATCAACATGCTTCCTTCACAGTCTGTGAAGTATTTCTTTGATTTTATGAATGCCATCTTAGGACTTTTATGGATCTGTTATTTCTCTGGTGGCAGGTTTGATGTAATTATATATTTCAAATAACTGATTGTGATAGAGGATAACTAGAGGGAATGCACAAGTTCATTACTTGCTTTTTGTAATCAACCAGGTCTTGTTTAGTTTGATTGACAAGTAAGTTAGTTATTACAAACTAGTTAGCTGTCATAATGAAGATGATATCCTGGAAAAGCTATTTCACTTTCCTAAGCATCACTAACAAAACAGATTTACCTAAAAATAAATTTGGTATGAATAACCAGTGGGATGGTGAAGCAAAATCCAGGGAAAAATAATGAGTCCTTTACTTAGTTACTAACCATCACAGGTTTGTAGATTGAGGGTTTGGAACACAGGAACATGATGTCTTGTTACATGGATTTGTAAACTCATTCTTTTTTAAATCTAGGAGTGCTGTGTATTTCTGCAAATCTGCATGCAACTATCATATTTTAAATGATATCTAGAGTGGCATCACAGGAACATTGATGTTACTCTCCTTTCTCCCTGTCAAAATTCCTATCACTGTTTTTTAATTTTGTTGTATTTGGTTTTGTTGTAAAGGATTCGAAACGAGGATTTGGGATTGCAGTTTCTGGTGGCAGAGATAACCCTCATTTTGAAAATGGTGAAACATCGATAGTCATTTCAGATGTTCTCCCAGGCGGTCCAGCAGATGGATTACTTCAGTAAGCACTTTCTGTATTCTCTGTCTAGCATATTTTGAGGGCATGACTGTAGAACATATGAAACCTTCAGACAGGCTTCATTGAAATCTTGGTAACTTAATCCACTCAAGATTTGCTGTCCTCTTGAAAATCTAGGTGTCTGTTTAAAAAAACAAAACAAAACCCAACAAAACAAGTAAATTCTGCCTAGAATTGTTTTTATTTGCTATTTGGTAAGAAATTCAATTTCAGTGGTGTTGGAGACGTTTTGACAGTCAAGTATGTTTCTCGTAGATTGCATTTCTTTTGAAGAAACAGTAGAAACACGTAGTATATTAAAACATCTTCCTGGTTCTTCCTCCAGCAAACACATTTAGTTATTTATCAATAATTTTCAAGAATGGCTTAAGCCAGCCCAAAGGAGCTTTGCTAAATGTTTATTTTATATTTGAAAGAAAAATATATGGAACTAAAGTGTTTCTATAGTCCTCCTGATAACTTTGTCCTTGGTAAGGCAGCATCTATCATGGACTGTAATTTTAAATCTGTAGGCTGGGAGTTTCTAGCCCACCTGATCACTTTTTCATCCTTTGACCTGGAATACATGATGAGGACTAGAAAACTTGTAAGAATGGCGAAGTTGTGCGGTAATAGTAATTAGAAAAAGTAGATTTTGTCCATTTTACCAAACATTAATTCCTGATCAGATAATGAAATGGCTGGCATGAGAGTTGTTACTGAGTAACTGAATAAAAGGATTATTCTGAAGCAAGTAACAAACCATTCTTAACATAATTGTATAAAATTACTTTTATAGCAATGATCCCTGAGCAACACCACTGTCATCCATCCTGTTCCACAATCACCTGTTGGTTATGGATTTATTCCCACCTATTTGGGAATAAAATCATGTCCACAAATTATGTAAGATCATAGGCAAATTGATGATGGCAAGGCAATATCAAACAACTTGGACACATGCAGACAAAACACATTCTGAATAAAACTGAATGCATAGCTGTTCCTCCAACAAATCAAAGAATACAGGCCTAACCTTCAGAGTGTGTGGGAATTGCAATACTGTCATCTTTTTTAGGGTAAAATGAGTCTAAATAGATGGACTTCTTGATATAATGTTACAGCATTAAGCTTAATACTGTCTTTAGATGTATGGACTGTGAAGAGAGCTATTTTAATTCTCACATAGCCTGGATGAAACTGTTGCTGGAGTATAGCACGCTGTTCTGACATACTCATTCAGTAAAAAGCGTTGAAATGGTATGAAAAGAGGCACAAAAATCATTTAGGAATTAGAGTGCCTTACAAATAGAGACTCAGAATATATAATCTTCATATTTGAAAAGAAGATTGTGATATGATTTGATTATAATGAAGAGAAAATAGTTGGTACCAAAGATGTCTTTTATCTATCAGAAAAATGGCAGAGTAACCAGAAAGAGGTTGAGCTAGTATTCTGACACTAACGTTAATAACTGAGTAGTCACCAGAATAAAATAATATGAGGAATGGTAAGTACTTTGTTTTTTTTTTTAATCCCTGGCACTTTTTGTGCTGAAATACCTTTATGGGGTTTAATTAATCAGTGTTACAGGGCTATTTCATGGGGGTGACTGAGTTAAGTCTTAATGGTCTACTTGACATGTGGGAGGTCCAAATAGACAAGTTAGTGACCTCAGTTAACCTGTGTTTTAGGGCAGGGAGGACTTCCTGTGTATTATAGTTTTATTGTGGTTTTTTCCCCCATCATCTTTCTTCAGAGTAGATGGATCCTGATCACCAGTCTTCCAGAAGAGTGTCCTACAGTTGTACTTGTCAATATTAGGCTAAATACTGGTATGGCTGCAGCAATTTGAAGCTCTTGTGGAATGTTGCTGTGAAAGAAATCTAGACTAGGTGTGGAAAAACTAGGAGTTCTGAAAGAACTGAAAAAAAAAAAAAAAAAAGAGTTTTAATAGTGGTCACAAATTTTCTTAATAAAAAAATGTAGCAAGCTACTTATGCTTGACAAGAACATGTATATATAAGTATATGTATAAAGATACAGAGAGTTGCTCAGAGTCTAATATTTAAACATACCAAAAACTGCTTGTAGTATTCAGATATAGTGTCTGTGTAACAAACAGTTTTTAAGCAGAACTCCCTGTTAAACTGAATGAAATCCATAGGTTCAGTCTGGAAAAAAAAAAAAAAAATTGGTCTGCTCTTTTCTTGATGACTCCTCTCTCTTAAATCCTGGTTTGCTTTCTTTTTTTTTTTTTGCACCTCCCCCTGCTTCCAGAGAAAATGACCGAGTGGTCATAGTTAATGGGACTCCGATGGAAAATGTTCTACATTCCTTTGCAGTTCAACAGCTTAGGAAAAGTGGAAAAGTGGCCACCATTGTAAGTAAATTACAAATGTATTCACTCTGTAGTGGGATGTACCTGTGTAAACAGTTAAGATTTTGGTTTTCTTCTATGAAGTATACCATGAAGGCATAAAGCAAAGCAATCCTTTGTGCAATAGAATGTACAGAGTAAATAAAACAAAACCAAGACATAGTTTCTACAGGTGAAGGAAGTGGAAATTAACCAACAGTGTCACAAAGTTATCTTGTTGAAAAACTAGGAATGCAATGTATGTCCTCTATGTTTATTTTACTGAATAATGAGTGGTAAAAAATTAGGTGAGGCAAACAGTGTCCTGCATATTCAGATCTTGTCCGCTGTTAAGTAGAACATTGTTGTGGTTTTTTTAGTTTTTTCCCCCAAACTCTATTTAAAGCATAAAGAATATTCATCAGTTAAGTTTCACATTCTGACCTTTGAAAGGATTTTGTTTCTTTTGTGTTGTGCTGAACAGGTAGTGAAAAGACCAAGGAAAGTGCAGGCTGCAGCGTTCAAGAGAAGCCCATCCCTTGACTATGAGGACAGAGCTTTAGATGTAATGGATGACCATGCAGAATTTGATGGCAAAAGTGCTCGAAGTGGCTATAGTGAGAGAAGCTGGCACAGTGGTAATGGAGGGCGCAGCCAAAGCTGGGGAAACAGCCTGGATCAGGGCTATAGGGATGAGCAAGACAGAGGGCGTAATCGGAGTAGAGAATGCAGCTACAGCCGTGATCGGAGTCGTGGCAGGAGCATTGACAGGAGCTTGGATCACGACTATAGAAGAGACCGGAGCAGGGGAAGGAGCATTGACAGGGATGGTGTCTATGAACGGGACTACAGAGGAGACTACAGCCCACCCAATTTTAGTCATGGATCTCAACCTGATCCTAGGTACGGGAGGGAAGTGAGGAGTCGAAGCCAGGACAGGCTTCGTTCCCGAAGTCCTTCTCCTGAAATACACCACCACCACGAGTACCTAGGACCACAGGATCCAAATGCACCCATCAGTGTTCTCTTAACAAAAGGCAGACATAACGAAGGTAGGTATAGCAGGGGAGGAGAGGAATTAATTTCTGCTTTTACAGGTTAAATGTTGACTTCGATGGCTTACGTTTTTCTTTGACTCTCCCTAGCTGATTTGGGTGGGTTTTTCCCTAGCACCTTGAACTTTAACTTTGAACAAAGAGCTGTTCACACACATAATTTCAGTCTTTTCAAGCCACTGTGTCCTTGATTTTCCATTTTCTCTGCCCTTTTCTTCTGGTGAAAAACATGGATCTGATCATGATTCAGGTTACACTTGGCACATCAACAAAAGGATTAGCTATAAAGAGTGAAGAGTAGACTCCGCCTTTAATAATAAGGATTGTTGTGTTCTGGTTGTTAAAGAATACTGAAACAGCAACAGCTGAAAAAGGCTTTCTTTGCTGAGTGTTGAATGTGCAAATGAAAGACAAAAGGCTGATCTTTTGTGCTGTGTGAAATAAAGACTTGTGCTATAAAGCATATCTGAGATTAGGTTGTGCATTCTTTTCTGTTTAGGGGTTTTTTGAGGGGATGTGGTGGTTTGTTTCTGGGGAGTTTTGGTGTGGTTGTTGGGTTTTTTTCTAATTTGCCCTGTTGTGATTTGTAAGAATTTTCTGCTAATGTAAACTTTGTATGCACAAGCTAACATCTTTTTTTCATTGACTGTGGCAAGGATCCTTTTCTGTCCTTCCTCTTTTTTTCCTGCATATGAAGTTTCCACTTGTAAAGATGATGCAGATACATACACAAATAAGGAGGAATTTAGGGTACCTTTGTTAGCTAGTTTATGTTTAACTAGTGACACTGTAATAATTTCTGCTCTTCATATGCATACTTCACAGACTTGCTCAAATGCAGAACTTGCTTTAGGATGCATGTGTTTTAAGAGTTTTTGCCTTTATTTTGAAATACAGTAATCCAGCTTGGATCAAATGGAAAAAAGGGTAGGGGAGGGAAAAAAAGTTCCTCTGCCTGAAACAAACATTTCCTGGAGTACAGATGGGACAGGGTCAGCATGCAGCAACTGGTGAAAAAAACCCCACAGAATCACAGTCTATGCTGAATTGGAAGGGACCCACAAACATCATTGAGTCCAGCTCCTAGCCCTGCACAGGACCTTCTCCAGGAGTCACACCCTGTGCCTGAGAGTATCCACCAAGCACTTCTTGAACTCTGTCAGGCTTGGTGCTGTGACCACTTCCCGGGGGAGCCTCTTCAGTGCCAACCACCCTCTGGGGGAAGAACCTTTTTGTAACATCCAATCTAAACCTCCCCTGACACAACGTCAGGCCATTCCCTCAGGTCCTGTCCCTGGTCACCACAGAGAGGAGATCAGTGCC
>JAWMRC010000089.1:39549736-39562787 GCA_035584755.1 Thripadectes ignobilis
AGTGCCTGCCCCTCCTCTTCCCCTCACAAGGAAGCTGTAACTGCAGTGAGGTCTCCCCTCAGTCTCCTCTTCTCCAGCCTGAACAGACCAAGTGCCCTCAGCTGCTCCTCGTGTGGCTTCCCCTCAAGGCCTTTCACCATCTTTGCTGCCCTCCTTTGGACACTTTCTAAGAGCTTAATGTCTTTTTATATTGCAGTGCCCCAAACTGCCCACAATATCCAAGGTGAGGCTGCCCCAGTGCAGAGCAGAGCAGGACAATCCCTTCCCTTGACGGGCTGGAGATGCTTTGCCTGATGCCCCCCAGGACAGGGTTGGCCCCCCTGGCTGCCAGGGCACCTTTTTCCCCCTAAATGTCAGGCAAAATGTGAATCAGAGAGAGTCTAGTCCCATATGTTAATAGGCACCTTCTGAACAAAAGTGTTGTTTTGCTGTTGAAGGTGCAGACTAATCACCCATCCATGATTGGGTTTGGACTGTTGTATGTTCATATTGTGGTGACAGCACAGATTTAGAAGAGTTAGCCCAGAGTTAAGTGTGTTTACTGGATGTGCATGTTTTTATTTTATTTTTTGTGAGTTTTTAGGTGGGGGGTTCTGTGTTTTTTTTTGTTTGTTTGTGGGTTTGGTTTTTTTTTTTTCCCCACAATGTAATGATGTTTGCTGCATGTACACTGTGTAGTTTTTTTTAAAAATGCATCCTCACTCATCTTCTGAGCTACAGTGTATTCTTTTCTTGATTCCAGAATATGGGCTTCGTCTTGGAAGTCAGATCTTCATTAAAGAAATGACCCGTACTGGCCTAGCAACCAAAGATGGCAACCTTCACGAAGGAGATATCATTCTCAAGGTCTGTTCTGGTTTTACTGTGAGCAGTTTGGTGGGCACTGGTGAGAGTGGTTATTCTGAACCAGGTCATGTCATAGTCAAGTTCACTATTAAACTTGAGCACAATATGAACTTGTTTGTTTACTTTTAGTGTTACTGTTGCTTTTTCATGTCCAGATCAATGGTACAGTCACAGAGAACATGTCTTTAGCTGATGCCCGAAAACTAATTGAGAAATCACGGGGGAAACTCCAGCTCGTTGTTCTCAGGGACCGAAAGCAGACACTGCTCAACATTCCTTCACTGAACGACAGTGACTCAGAAATGGATGGTGAGGTTTAATGTGATTAAAGGTTCTGGACTCTGTGCAGGGACAAAATGGAGCTTATAATTTTTTGCTGTGGAAGAGTGGCACTAGGTTCTTTAAAAATAAAAAAGGAAAAGAAACACAAACAAACATAAGTAATAGTTAAGCACCAAGCCCACTTTAGGTGAAAATAATTTTGTAGTAATCATATAATCACATTTTGGGAAGGGGCAAAGACAGAAGCAATGTTGATCTGGCAAAATCAGTCTTTTTGGAACAAGCAAATCAATTGCTTTAATAAAATGTTTAAAACCAATTGTATTGGACTGGTCTCTCCTTCTTAGGGCATTAACATTCATGGCAGCATTCAAATGGAGGGGAAAAAGTAGCAGGGCAAGAGGAAATTAAGTCCCCCTGGGTCTGGTTTCTAATCCCAGTAACTATTCTATACAAATGATCTCTTACAGTGTATGAGCTGTATCTCTCAACATAATCTTGCCTTTAAAAGAGTTCAGAATGTTTGGGGGAGCAGGATTTTACATTATTCATTATGAAATGCTTGTTTCTCTGGTGTCAGAATATGGGGTGCAACTTTCTGTAGATTTTACCTAGGTGGAGTCTGAGATACGGTTCAAGTCCAAGGGCTGCTCTGTTTCACTTGTCACAGAAAGGCAGTTGTGTGAAGACTGTTAATGTGAAGGTGGTCTTCTGTTTGGGAACTTCCACTAGACCTCAAATAAGAGGCAGATAACACTAGCTAATGAGTCGGTGGTATGCTCAAAGTAGTTGTATGATGTGAGTGTGTTTCCTAAAGGTTGTGTGAAACCTTCCTGAAATATTTTTGGGGGGATGGAGGGGTGGAAGCACTAAAAGGTATACAGCACTTTTTGAACCCTAGTCAAATCCAACTCGAAACCAGGAGTAGAGTGACAAGTTCAGTGTATCTTATATTTGAAAACTTTGTAAATAAACATGGTGATCAGACAAGCAGATAAGTTAAACAAATCCTGCATTTCTCGATTTGCCACTCTCTTTATAGACATTTCTGAAATAGAGTCAAACAGATCATTCTCCCCTCAAGATGACAGATTACATCATTCTGATCTAGATTCACATTCATCCAATGAAAAGCTGAAAGAGAAACCAAAGTAAGAAATGGTCTTTTCTAGTTCATTTTTCTAATGCTTGTCAAAGAACTTCTTAAAATACATGACATGCTTATCTGATTTTACTACAACTTTTTTTTCTTGTTCTTTCTTTTAGTGCAAAAGATGATTCATCCAGTAGGATGTCCAGGATGGGAGCAATGCCTACACCATTCAAATCAACTGGTGACATTGCTACTCCTGCCCTTACAGTTGTGGACACAAACAAAGAGCTGAAGTACCAAGATGATCCAGCAGGTCAGCGTTTGAAGGTTTTGGTTGATTTTTTCGTTTGGACCCCGGCCACAGAATGTCTATTCCCTCAATTGTGTTGACATATCTGGTATGCTCTTCATGTCAGACCCACGCTGACACACCAAGAAGAAGTTTTTCTTTGCTTTGTGGTGCAGAGAGGGAAGAAATACCTGAGATTATGAAGACAGTTGCTTATTGTAATTAGAACTTCCATAAAGCAAATACTCTTCTAGAGCATCTGCAGTTAGTCTGTTGTCCTAAGCAGTCAAATGAAGTCCAATCTAGCTTGCCTGAAAGAGTTGTGTATCCCTGCCTTCAACTCATTATGCTTTTTCGAAAATGAAAAAAAGGAGGAAAATAAATTAATTCTAGTCAGACATGCTTGATGTTTAAATCTGTATTAATCTTTGGCATGGAGGGGTTTGACTGCTATCTGATAGCTAAAAATTGCTGATATATATAACATTTTCAATATCGCAGTAACTTCGTCTTTTTTTTTTTTTTTTTTCCATTTAGTGTCTCAACCAAAAGCAGTTACACGAACGGTTCTTAAACCCAGCCCAGAAGATGAAGCAATATATGGGTAAGGTGGGACTTGCTGAGTTCTTTTGCACTCTTCCATTGACCTGTACCTGATTCTTGGTTGCATGTGTTTGTGTTTTTCTTCCCCCGTTTGGAGGGTAATATCAGGAGGAGATGACATGGCTTCTGATGATGAAATTAGAGTTCCACTTTGTTTTAAAAATATCTGCCTGGAAGGTATAGAACCCCCTGTGCTTCTGGGCTTGCGTGGGAACAGACACAATAGTTTTATTTTATTGCAGAGTGTATTAATAGGAAGTCAAATTACATGTTTTCTTTGGACAGTTTCCAAATACAGGAATTGAAGAGAGAGGAGTGCTTAGATGGTAAGGAGAAGCATAAAAATAAAGTTTTGAAGATATTCTCTAGCTTGGAATATTTTCTTAAATGGATTGTCTTATTGAATCTTTTCTGGGTTGGATGCTGCATATGTTGTCATTGATGTGCAAATTAATCAAGTGATTATTTTGGTGAAGGGGAATTTATAATACAGGCTTAGGGTATTACTGAGAATGGCTGACAGATAAGTAGTGTCCTCTGTGTTAGAAGGTCACTCAGGCATGCAGCTTTTCTGACAGCAAAAAAGCTCAGCCTAGTCCAGTAGTCTCTCCCACTGCAGTGTGAAAGGGCTGACTGTTAACATACCACTAGGATGTACTTGGAAATATTTCTTATTACAAGACAACTTGAAGACTTCTAAGAAACATATTAAACTGCAAAGGAATAAGTTATAAATTTATTTCATATTACAGTTCTCTAGAGTACAGAGGAAAAAGCAATGAGTATGATTACTTATAATTCAGCCTATTTTCATGAAAAAACCCCACTGCTTATACAAGAGAGGATATAATAGGTAGGGAACTATCAGGGGGCTTCAAGAACAAGGACCTGTTTCCCTGCTCTGTCAAGTCTGTGTATGCCACTTAGTCACTCTTAGCGTGGGTTCCACTCTGAAAAATGCAAATTCTCTGTGTCCTCCCATCACTGAAGAGTCACTGGGTAAGTATAGCTATAGAGTGAAAGAAAGGGCATAAGAATATTATTAATATGATTTTGTTGATTTTTTTCCCTTGACAACTTTTTATTTTTATATGCCTAATATCTGGCCTTACTTCCTTTTTCTGCCTGTAAATGTTGTAGTCCTAATACAAAAATGGTGAGATTCAAGAAAGGAGATAGCGTGGGTCTACGACTGGCAGGCGGAAATGATGTAGGCATATTTATTGCTGGAATTCAAGAAGGTACTTCAGCTGATCAGGAGGGACTTCAGGAAGGAGATCAGATTCTTAAGGTATGAGTATGTGTCCTTGAAATGCAAATAATTTCTGTATACTTTGGTTTGCTTTTTAATGGAAATATGGAAGAAATTATGATCTTAGGAAGTAAAATTATTGCTTTGTAAGGGTGTATGTGTAGTAGAGGCATCTTACAGAAATGAGTTTTTGAAGGAGAGTTGTATGCCAAGTTTTAGTTTATTTACAATTTGGTAGAAGGAGTAGTTAGAAGAAATATTAATCAACAAAAATGCTGCAAGATGGGACAATAGATTTTTTTTTTTTGTACAATGCTCCTTCCTAGTCTTGGAGGGGGAAAAAATTGAGGCCATCCTAACTTTCTTCTTTCATCTTTCTCTAATTTTCTTGTGTTATAGTGATTAATTTTTCCAGTTTCTGCCTTATATAATCTGTGCCACTTTCTCCATTCTTCTTGGTTTTTTCTGAAAATTCAAATAGAAAGCTAATGTAATTTTCTCTCTGCCTTTTTTCTCTTGCTCCTTTCGGAGTCTGTGTAAGTTGAAGGAACAATATAGCACTGTACATCCAGGACCTTGTTATTTGAAAAAGATTAATGTTCATATTTTAAATAAAATATTCACAAGAAACATTAATATTGACCTTTTCTTAAAAACAATATATAATAAGGGAAGAGAATATTTAAGATATCTAGATGATACAAAAATCTGTCATTATTCCTTTTATTGTTGATTTTTCAAGTGTTGAATTTTTTATTTTTGTATACAGGTAAATACTCAAGACTTCAGAGGCATTGTTAGGGAAGAAGCTGTTTTGTATCTCTTAGAAATTCCTAAAGGTGAAACTGTGACAATTTTGGCTCAAAGCAAATATGAAGGTAGGTGCTTTGAACAAAATGTATTGTGTATCCATGAAGATTTTAAGCTCTGCTTTGTCAGTGAAACACAAATAATCTGTTTTGTGCTTATTCTTGATAACATTTTAGTTACTCTCCTTCTCACTAGATTAGAAGATAGCTGTATTCCATGCATATGAAGGTGCATGTGTGATGTGTTTTTCAGAGTACTTCTCCATCACTTTCATTATTAGCAAATAGTATCTCTTAATCCTGAAGAGTGGTAAGGTACTGTTTGTTTCTTCTGCTTTTCTGTCTGTCCCAGCTGGCAGAAGATACACTGTTAGCATTCTTTTTCTACTGCGCCTTGGCAGTAATAAGGGATTTGGTCAGCAGCAAATGAACAGTTTGATTGATGAACAGTTAAGGCTCCAGAAAGCCTCTTGCTTTTCTGTTGGAGACACAGCCTGCTGCCATACTGTAGTACCATAGCTGCCTTTTGCATTGGGGATGTGCAAGTACCTCCTTTCCCCAGAGCTATAAGGGCTGTATGCATGCAAGTAGGGAACACTCTTGATAAAGTGTGTGTAGGGCAGTGAATGTAAATAAATGTCTGGCTTTATACATCTTTTTGAGTGGACATTTAGAATTTCGAAACTGTATTCTCCAGAATCACAGCTTAATCTTTCAAGGGTTAGAAAAAAGGTAAACTAAAAGGAACATCCTGTTTTAGTCTACAGAGACATCATGGCCTGTGGCAGAGGAGATTCCTTCTTCATCAGGAGTCACTTTGAATGTGAAAAAGAGTCACCACAGAGTTTAGCATTCACCAGAGGGGAGATTTTTAGAGTAGTTGATACACTATATGATGGCAAACTGGGAAACTGGCTGGCTGTGAGAATTGGAAATGAACTGGAAAAGGGCCTCATTCCAAATAAGAGCAGGTAAGGTGCTACCCTGTCTTCCTACACATTGTTATAAGACCATTTCCCCCCAAGTTATTTTTGCTTCTTATGTGATACGTTTCTTCTTTTTTATTCCCCCTTACAAGAACAAATGAATTGTTTTGTCTTTGCTTTTACAAGAATTGTACCTGTAAAAACTGTAGATTTTAGAACCATGGTGTTATGTAAGGAGACAATAAGAGAGGGTGGTGTTACCTATGTACTAGATTTGCAGCACATATCTAGAGCTTCTGCCTCAGCAACTGATCAAGCTTTCACTAGCTGCTTCAGTTCATCTTCCAGAAAATGGATGGTGGGTCCTATTTTTGCTTTTTTTTTGCTTTTCTCTGCCCTTTCTTCTCAGTGTGCCTGTCCCCCACCAAATCAAATCAAACAAAAAAACACCAAAACAACAACAACAAAACAAAAAAACCCCAGAATCACAAACAACAAAACCCCCATACACACTAAGAAGCTCATGACTGTGGAAGAGTATTGAATTTCTCATATATATCCTTAGGAAAACATTTAAAGAATTTATTCTGGGGCTAATATTTTTTGGTAGCTGTAGTCTGTATTTTTGTGTGAAATATTCAGTGAACCACAGCAATACTTTTGCTTAAATATGCTTTCCTAGTCAAAATTGATGGGAAGTAGTAATAATTTAGCCCAGCTGGCAAGAGCATAGTGCTAATAGTGCCAAGGTCATGGGTTTGATCCCAATGCAGCCATTTACTTAAGAGTTGGACTTGATGATCCTTAGATCCCTTCCAACTCAAAATGTTCTGTGATTCTGAAGTGTTGAAATGTGCACAATGAGTAACAGTATTAATCAGAAACAAAAAAAAATCAAAAAACCCCACAACCAAACAAACAAAAAAAGAGGGTATTTTTAGACTATAGCTTTTAAGTTCTTGAGTTTGGTTGTGATTTTCCTGTGGAGAAAAAAGGTCATAGTTGCACTGTACATCACTGTACATGCATGACCCCCCTGGCTCTTTCCTGGTTACTATATTCTCTCCCCTCTGTTAACTGATCTGTCCAAGCCAGCCTTTGTTACTGTGCTGTAGCAGCTTAACTTATAAGGCCTAATGTAACAGAGAATAGTGACAGTAATTTCTTAGGCATTTAGTTCTGGGCAGCACTCTCTCACCACCTCTTTGCAGTTGCATTCTTTTATTTATACCTCAGGACTCACTTCTGCCCAGCAACTTCCAGCTGTGGCAAGTCAGAGCATTATCCTGACAATCTGTTTGCTCCAAGGCAAAGGCACCTGAACTTGTCTATTTTTTCCTCCACTCATTCCTTTCTGGCAAATTACCTGTTGCAAATACAAAATCCATTGTTCTTCAATGAAAGCACCTTTGCCCTCTGACTAGTTCTGTACAAATGAACTTTCTTCTTTCTCTGTCAGAGCTGAACAGATGGCCAGTGTTCAAAATGCCCAAAAAGATGGCTCAAGTGATAGGGCAGACTTCTGGAGAACACGTGGCCAGCGATCTGGAGCAAAGAAGAATCTGAGGAAGAGTCGTGAAGACCTGACAGCTATAGTATCCATGAGCACAAAATTCCCAGCTTATGAGCGAGTTCAGCTGCGTGAAGGTGAGGCTGATGTGAGCAAGCTGCCTATTTATCACTGGCTGGTTTAACATCCCAATGCTTGGTCAGCTAAGAAAGTGATTTATAACAACTTCTGGCAGTGTGAAGTTTAAGCAACAGGAAGGGATGATATCTTTTTCAGAATGCAAATTTCTGGATGCTATTGACTGCTCAAAGAGCTTTTTATGCTCATAAACTGCTGCTGCTCTCTTTTCCCTCCAAATTAGACATGCCAATTTTAAGGTTTAAAATGAAAAAAGGATGAAACACGCAGGCGTTCTTGTTTCTTCAACTTCCCCTTGGCTAGCTCTGAAAGTACAATCCACATGCCTGAGATCAACCCCAATCTTCACAAATACCACTTTGACATTCAGTTTAGAGCAAAGAGAACCCAAGTATTTTCAACGGATTGTCCAAAATGTAGTCATGATTAATGTGGTCTCTCTCTGTCACTCCAAACTAGTTGTATTACTAGTGATACTGAGCTGGTCAAAGTGATTTTCTGGGTATTCACACATGACCATATTCTGGAGCCAAACAAACAGTAAAGAGCATTTTAGGGGAGCTCCCAAATACCAAGATGAAGGAAGAGAATGGCATTCCCCCATTAACTCTGAGGACTGTGTTTGTGCTTGCTTTGACATGAGCATAACATAGTTTTGCATTTCTTTTCTTCAAGCTGTCCTGCAGTTTGTTTAGTATTTGAATCTTTATTCATACAAAAGCCAGTGTGTAAGGGTTCGTACAATTTTGATGGATGGGAAGATTAATGAAGATCTGCTGTGTATTATCAGGTGTAGAATCTTCTAAATGCAACTTTATTAAAGGGAATAAAGAAGCTGCCGAATTAAAACAGTCTCTTCTGCTTTCTCAGCTGATAAAAGTAGCTTTCTCTATTATCCTCTTGCACAAACTTTTGAGAAATAAATTTTTTAAAGTATTTTTAAATATCTTCAACTTATTAATAATTTTGTGTAGTAACTGGGGATTTTGTCTCTCATATATAAAATCAGACTTATCTTCTTTTCCAAATATTATCCTTGCAGCTGGTTTTAAGAGGCCTGTGGTGATATTTGGCCCTATTGCAGATGTTGCTATGGAAAAGTTATCGAGTGATTTGCCTCACCTGTACCAGACAGCAAGTAAGTGGTCCTCCTAGTTTCTTTTTCATCCTTAAGTGGGAGAATTGGTATCTTAATAATCACAGCTGCCTGACCACCCTAGGATAATCTAAAATGTTGTCTTTGCAGAGACAGAACCCAGAGACGCAGGTTCGGAGAAATCAACTGGGGTAGTGCGCTTGAACACTGTAAGGCAAATCATTGAGCAGGTAGAGTATTTCTCTGAAAATTGCCTATGCTTAAAAGCATGTCGTTTGATTTGTTTGCTCCTAGAACTTGCAAAGTACTCAAAACTTCGCTGCATCTATTTCTGTAGCAAGCAGACTTTGCTTAATGATAAAGCTGTTTTGAAATTGTTCAACAACAACTTTTGTAATTTTTATAGCCTTGAACCTGGTATTAGAAGTTAAATTCTCTTTCCTTAGTCCATTCTGAATTTGGACAGAGGAGCATCTGTGTTTTACTGTATGCTTTCTGAATTTGCCATGAAGGCAGTGCTCTACTTGCTCTTACTGTCCTCAGAACTGTAACATTCTAAATGTGATATAACTGTGAGAAAACATCACAAGTTGTGGTCTTATTTGGAGAAAAATATCCTCATTTTCCTAGGGTTCCATGTTCTAATCACCTCCTTGTTCCCCACAAGCACCACATTGACTGGCCTTTCTTGTTAACAGGATAAACATGCTCTGTTGGACGTCACTCCTAAAGCAGTGGACCTGCTAAATTATACCCAGTGGTTTCCAATTGTGGTCTTCTTTAACCCAGACAGTAAGCAAGGTGTGAAGACCATGAGACAAAGGCTATGCCCTACATCAAACAAGAGCTCGAGAAAACTTTATGAGCAAGCAAACAAACTGAAGAAAACTTGTTCCCACCTCTTTACAGGTAAGGAAGAATGTTGTCTAACCTCAAGACATCTACTTATTACTCTGCACAGTAACTCATGGGCTGGACCTAAAAGGGTGGGAAGGTGCAGTCATGAGCAATCCCTTCTTTGACCTTTTTACAAAGTTTCAAAAATAATGCAAAAGAAATTGTGAGTTGGCATACTGTCATTAAAAGATAAGTGATTTAATAAGCTTGGGAAGAGACAAAGAATAAAATAAAAATACCATGCTTCTGACAATGATCTAAATAAAATGGCTATTTAACATTCTCACATAGCTAAAACAAAAAGTGCTAAAGAGCAAAGAATGGATAATGCATTGCATTTACTGTGTATATATACTTTTTCCTTCAATTTTTACAGCAACCATCAATTTAAATTCAGCCAATGATAGCTGGTACGGTAGTCTGAAGGATACAATTCAGCAACAGCAAGGAGAAGCAGTATGGGTGTCAGAAGGAAAGGTAAGTAGTCAATCCATACCCTCAAAGTATCTCTTGCCAGTAAAAATTGTTCAAAATTTTGTTTGCCAGTGGTGATTTGTTTGCTAGACAACTAGTGAGTTGATGTCTGTCTTGCTAACAAAAAATAGTGTTGCACTTGCTGTTGTACTTCAAAGCTTTCGTCACTAATGCTGTGGCTAGGGAAGAACAATGAGGAGGGATAAACTTTTTACAGGACTTTTTGTTGTGATTCTGCATTAGTTTCATTCAGTTCTCCAAGGTTATTTCTAAGGAGTTGTTTGAGATGATGTTGAGACTTAATTGAACTCTAATTCTTATTTATTTAATCTTTGTTACTTAATTCCCTGCTGACTTTTCTCTAGATGGATGGGATGGAAGATGATGCAGATGATCGTATGTCTTACCTTACTGCAATGGGTGCTGACTATTTGAGTTGTGACAGTCGGCTGATCAGTGACTTAGAGGATACAGATGGAGAAGGAGGTGCATACACTGACAATGAGCTTGATGAGCCCTCGGAGGAACCAAGGATTTCATCTGTTAGCCGGTCCTCTGAGCCTGTGCATCATGAGGAGGTGAGATGATTGGATTTGTCAAGAAGGCAGTACTCTAGGCTTTCTGAGAGCCCTCTACGTGTGGATTAAAAATCAGGTTTTTTGGTTTTTGTTTTTTTTTAACTGCAGCTTTATCTTGTTTCTGTTAGCGTTTTAGAGCTACATCACGTAGAGCAAAAATAATAGGTCTGCTTTTCAGCCTGACTTTATAGATTTCCTGATGTTATCTCATCACCTTGAATTTTGCCATTACATCTGCAGCCATCGTAGTCAGGTTGCTGACAGTCATTTGACTCCTACTAACTTTTCCCAAAGGAGTAAACATGAGAGAAAGGAAAAAAGGATTGAATTATTGGGTACTGTGGTGATTTTATATCTTATTTTCTTTCATAGAGTTTAAAAAAATTTACTCCAGACCCAAGGGCTCAGTTGAGAAAAGCTGGTAGCAGGGAGATCCTTAGAGAACCAAGTCCACCTCCAGCATTCAAGCCTGAACCACCTAAGGTAAATTTTTAGAAACAAATCTGAATATAAACATCCTCTTTGTGGAGAACTTTCCAGGGTGGTGCATTGGAAAGAGCAATAGGAATGATCAGAGACCAGAAAACATTGTAAGTGTGGAGAGAAGGAATGACTGAAGGTGTTGCCGGATCAAGCAGAGAGAAGACTTAATGGATAACAGTTCTATTCAAATAGAAAATATTCCATATGGAATAAGAAAGTAGACTCCTTTTTGTGTGTTAACAAACTGAAAGGCACTTTTTTAGCTCAGCAAGAACTTAAGTAGGCTAGTCACTAGGAAAAGCATATCCGATGTCTATTACTGTGAAACATAAAATCATAATCTACCACCTCGGACCATCACTAGAAATTGATGTTAACTGTTTATTCCAACACTGCTCAGGAGTGATGCAGGGCTGTGGAAATTATAATGTCTGGACATCAAGTTCTATTTTAGCAATTTTCCCTGATCCTGAATTCCTTTCTTTATGAGGATCAGTGCCCTTATATACTACAAATATGGAAAATACAGTCCAATGAACAGTAGGAGATGTGTAAGGAAAACAAAAGCGGAATATAAACCAGAATTGGGTCTTGTGCATTTCTAAACTCATGGTAGTGATACTCCACTTTAAGTAGTACTGAAAAAATTATTTGGAGCACCAGTTTTCTCTGTGCTGTACCCTAACACACGTTGTGGCTATGGTAATCCTTAACAAATAGGACAAACAAGTCTAAATGTCCTAGTCATCTGTAGGCTGATATGTAGTCTATGCGTATACAGCCAAATGCTTGAGCAGTTCAAATACCTTTCAAGTGTTACATCCTATGAAGATTGACACTGTTAAATACATATGCAAAGTGATTAATTTCAAGTTAAAGCCCTCTTTTGAAATTAAAATTATAAAGTTGCTGATGTAAAATTTGTTATTGTGTTTTGTATGTGTAGGGAAAGTTACAAAACAAAGAGGATCTGTATGACTTCCCCAAGAACTATGACTTTAAATCAAGTAATGTTGCTGTCAGCAGTGAGACTACAACTGTGTCAGCTAAAGGAGCACCACCACCTGTTTCTGTGAAACCTGCCTTTGGACGTCCCATTCTGAGAAACTCACAGCCAGCAGTTCCACCTGCAGAGGAGGAGGAGGAGGAGGCAAAGTTGGAAGAGGAAGGAAGTGAACAAGAAAATACTCCAAAATCGGTATTGAGAAAAGTAAAAATATTTGAGGAGATGGATCATAAGGCAAGGATGCAAAGAATGCAAGAGCTCCAAGAGGCCCAGAATGCCAGGGTATGAAGAAATGTATTTCTCCCTGCTGTGCTTTTCAGCCTATAGAACAGCCTGAGTCTTGAAAATGAAAATCATGCCTTTTGCATTGTGTTGCTTCTGGAGGGAGTAGTTTTGGAAACCACACATAGAGATATACTATTGTGTGGATTTGGATATAAAAAGAGGACATATTTTAAGGCTTTCTAGTGTAACTATAGAAAGCTGACTTCTAAAAATCCTGTTGCTTTTCACAATCTCTTGTTTTCATGTGCACTTTGAATTACTACTCTAGCAAAATATTATATATAATTGTAAGCATATCAGTAAGATTTTATCCATTTGTGCTTTAATTGTTTCAGACCTGTTAGGTCCTAGATCCTAGAGTAGGATCCCTAATGGATAGACTTAAAAAGAAGTTATTTTTTTTCTACTTTCTTTTAAAGCTTGAAATAGCCCAGAAGCATCCGGATATTTATGCTGTCCCTGTCAAAACACAGAAGTCAGAACA
>JAWMRC010000089.1:39569575-39586129 GCA_035584755.1 Thripadectes ignobilis
AACTGAAATCTAGAATAGATGAAATGGTTTAACATGGGGTAGTTATGAGAGGGACACTATTTTTCAGGAATGTTCCTTCTCAGTGCTTCATTTGACAACATATACATAGGTTGAACTTAAACTTTCCATTTGCCTTGGTGCCTGAGATAAAAGATGGATGACAAAAATGAAAAAATCTCCATTAGAGAAGTAATTTGCAGTATTTTAAAGGTGTTAGAAAGACACAAAACCATGCATTTGTTTAGCTTTAGTATTTTGTAATGGATACATATATGGCTAGATGATCTTTTAAGGTCAAATCTTTCTTGCATGGAATCAAAGACTAGATAACCTTTCTAGAATAATGATCTGCTATGTCTACTTGGAAATACAGCTGTGCTTTGTCAACCTTTTTCCTCATGTCATCCCAGGTTAGACTGGTTGTCCTGTATTTCACCCACAGGCAGAGAAATAAGCAACAATCTGCAGCTTCATATCACTATTACTTATTCCAGTCATTGCTTTTAATTAACTGTTTCTGAATAAAACTACAAAGGTAAATGATTAGGGCAGACTGTGTTCTGCTTTGCTTAGTATAACAATCAAGAAACTGGCTGAGGAAGCATGGACAACTGATCTGTTAACAGACAGGAAAATAAAACACCTGGACTCAGTCACACCAAGGATGGCATCTCCAACTTCTCGTTGAGAAGGAAACAAAGACAAAACTATTTTGCAAGAGGAGAGAAAGTATTTGTGTCTCTGGGAAATACAATGAATATGAAGCAGTTTACCTGTTTAAATCCATAGAAGAATTACCTCATATAATGATTACAGTTTTGAAAAAGACTTGTGTATAATTTATGGAAAATAGCTGCAATATTATGTAATAATTTTCTTGAAGTGCATATATTTTTTATTGATTTCATCATAACTTTGATATGCTATTTTTGCAAAAGCAATACATCTCCATGGCCATTTTTGTATCTAACACAATAATGCAGTTTGGGCCTTTTGTCCAAAGTGATAAACATTGCCACTAAGTGAAAAGATTTGGTCCCATGTTACACATTTTCTATCCCACTCTGATTGTTTTTACTCTTTATTATTTAATACTGTCATAGGTGATAGGGGATACATTTTCCCGCACACTGGCAGTACATCCAGTCCAAGGCTGCTTAAGCAACATCAGGGCATCCAAGCAGCTTTCTCATGGGAATGACTGTGCTCGTCTTAATTTGTGACTCTTAAAAGCCTTCCAAATACCTATGTGCTGAACATAAAGGTAGCCCTAAAATAGTATCATCATTGGGAGTGAAGCCAAGTGTATAATAATGGGTGGAACAATAGAACAAAAATACTGTAGGAATGAGGCCTACAGCCATGAGATATACCATGGGATATCTTGTGAAGGGATTTCCACGAGATATGCTATGACGTATGTTGTGAGGGGATTACTGTGGGCATGATGACCTGCTGGTGGGTGACAGGTTATCAGGAGGATTCTAGTGACCCTTGTCACTGCAATCACCCATGTGGAAGAGGGAGTGATACCAAGGTGTCACTGTTGTGTTTTGTTCCACCCTTGGAGAAGTTCCACAGCCTTTGTAATCCCTCTCTGTATCCTTCATTTACATGTAAAGTGGCTGTCCTTCCCCCCACCCCTTTCTTCCCCCTCCCACCACCATTTATGGTGACAGTAACAGGATGTTACTGCAGTCTCACCTTCACTTCTCCCAAATGTGTACACTGGGACTTGGAATCCTTCATGGCAGAGGATGAGAATACAACAACCCTGCAGACAGGTCAATGGGCGTGGTTCTCTCTCCTCCCCAAAGCAGGGACACCTCTTTGGTAAGATTTGCACCTTCGACTGTATCAGAGTACAGCTGGGAACACTTGCACATAGTGCTATACATATTTACTTTGCAGGCCTAGTGAATTTATCTCTGGAAATTTAACAGGAATCTATAACCTGATGACCCAATAAACCGCACTCTCAGTGAATCTGTGTTCATGGAAGTTCTCATTGTGACTGGGTTTGCGAATGAGAGCAGATTTACAGTGTAACCCACACTATTGGTGCTTCTGGGGTCTTATTGAACATGACTAGGCTTACAGTGTCAAATTGGTTCTAATCAGAAACTAAGCCTGGCTGCACCCAGCCCCTCTGATCTCTGAGGACCGGCTGGAAAGCAGGAGGGTTTATTTTCTACCGAATTTCTTAGCTCAAGGAATACAGACCCAGGTCTCAGAACAAAAATCCAGCTTTTCTGACCTCTTCATCCAGACAGTATCACCTACAGAGTGTTGCTTTTATCTTTACATATATATTCAGAGGAGTCAGGGGAGACAGCAAAATGGCAGTTTAAGACTAGCTTGCATCAAAATACAATCAAGAACAAGAGCCAGATTTCCCAAGGTACTGTGTTAGTTCTAACCTCCCCTATCATATGAAGAGAAAAGACATGGCTGAATTTTAGAGTAATTTTTATCTTCTCTATTCATTCTCTTCCCCTTTAATGTCAGAATTCAGATCTGTATTGAACTGGTGTTGATGTTAACTATTGTTCAGTTACTTGTATGGGGGGAAAAGGAGTACTGCATTTAAGTGTCCAAGTTGTTCCCATGGGAGTATTTGTATCTACATGGCACTTACAGTCTCTAAGTGAGATCAAGGCCTCATCTAATTAGCAGTGTGTATGTACTAAAAAACACAGGTATATTAACATGTACACACATTTTTATACACACACACATACATATTTTAATGGTATGACATCTGTTCTTTGAGTCTAAATGGTCAAGAAAATAAAGGTGAGAAGAAAGAAAATATTTTCCCTGAAAGAAAATAGGTAGAGAAAGATTAACTGAAACTTGGAAATATAAATCCTGCTAAGGATACAGGATGGCAGTAGTATTCAGCAGGTCCTTAACCCATCATTGTGAGGGTTACTTTATTTCAACATATCCTTCTACTGCTAGAATATTAAAAAAAATAAGTATTTCCGTAACTCCTTATTTCAAATTCTTCTTATACTTCCTATAGAATTTTCAAAGGAGAGGGAATAGATAATCTAACATATGTATATATCATTCCAATACCCAGCTGAAATAAAAAGGAAAGTGCCAAAAAAAAAAAAAAGACTGTGAAGTCATAAAGCAGAAAATGAAAGTGTTGTCAAAAACATACATAAGGGGGAAAACCTTAAAAACCAAAAAATGATGAAAGAAAACTTCTCCTGCACAGTAAGTAAATATCAAGGTTTTGAAGAAACAGGAGCCTATGAATGCCTTCAAAGCATCCCAGCCTGTGTCTCAGAATTTTTAAACAGGAAAGGAGGAATATTAGAACTTGCTTTATCATGAATGCTTTTGGATTGATACAAATTGGCCTTGTACTGTTGTGCACCACCATGATCTCCAGTCATCAGTGCAACCACCTTCCTTTGCAGCAAAGAAAAGTAATTGAAAACAGCCTGAGACTTTTGGACAAAATGGGCAAAAGCTTCCCTCAACAATGTCTAAGAGAGAAAATGTCCTTCAGATTTCCTAAGCAGGTACTACAGCCTGGACAGAAAGAGATTGTCAAAGCTGCCATTGAAGAGATCTTCCAACATATTTTCTATATCTTTAGCAAAAATCTGAGTCTAGCTGCTTGGGATGGTACAGCTTTGGATCAGTTCCAAAATGGACTTTATCACCAAATTGAGCAATTGGAGTCGTGTGTAATCAAAAAGCATACCCGCTATTGTTGGAGCAAAGAAGTCAGCAGGCTGAAACTGAAAAAGTATTTCCAAAAAATAGACTGTTTTCTTAAAGACAAACAACACAACCTGTGCTCGTGGGAGATCAGCCGTGCAGAAATGAGGAGATGTCTCCAACTGATTGATAAAATGACAAGGAAGCTTAATAACTAAGGTATAAAGATTTTAACCTCACATAACTTATAATATTTATAAAGAAATATTATAAATAATATTTATTATTGGTTCTATGATCTATCTTGTGGCATTGCTTCTAGTTCAGTCTGACTATATTTACATAATTATGCCCCAAAAGTTATTTTTGCAAATGTAATGTATTATTCAATGTAAGTAATTTTTCTCCTTGATATGCAAGGTGTCAACTCTAGCTATAAATTAATCTATACGACTTTTCAGTGAAATTACTCATTGATAGTAAGGGATTTTAACCTTATGACAGATAGTGACATCTTACAGTGTTTTCTGATGACAAAACATGCTGCTGCTTTCTATCTCTATTTCACCTACATGTAGAGAGTCATGTATTTGTGAATTGACTACACATGCCTCACCTTACAGGAATTGCTAGGTTGTACTGATTGAGACTGCATCAAAAATAAAATATTATATTGGTTATTTAAGTGGTTCTGACTTAGGCTGAGAACATGCATTTTTCTTTCAAAGCCTGTATCCTCTTTTCCAAGAATTTTTTTTTCTTTTTTTTTTACATTTCAGTCATTCTGGTATTTGCTTTGTTCAAGAATGTAAAGTAATTCTAGAAGGATTTGTTTACATAGGATATTTTTTTGCAGTAGTTATGGATTCTGTAGTAATTTCTCAATTGGACAATTCTAGTTTAAATTGAAATATATTTGCTGCTTCTAGATATTTGGGGGCAAGGCTTTTATTCTCTCCTGCAGTGTTTTCAATTCACTTAAACTTCTTTGAAAAGTTATTTGAAATAACTTTGCTACATAAAAGTACCCAAAAGCCACATCTGCTTCTGGCATATTCTACTTGCTCATGAACATATTCATCTTGGCTACTGCAATGTCAAACATCACCATCCAGTGCTGTGTTTTATTGCTGCATGAAGTCTGCCCCTTTCCCTTTGCTCACAAATTGAACTACAGAAATGTATAGACCTTGGTATTTCAATTAATTTCCCCTCCAAACCACACAGCCTCCAGTAATAATTACAATGTAATCAAATTCTTTAAAGCAGATTGCAATAAACTCGGCCTGGGGTTTACCCTTGGGAAATTGTCCCTGGGTAACTCCAATTCAAACGGTGTGTTTTCCCTACTCACTTGTTGTATGTTAGTAACAGGGAATACAGAGCTATATCCAGGCTTCTTTACCCAATGAATATTGTTCACAATCTGGTGAAAGCCCTGACAACTTCATAAAAAAGAAAAAAAAGAAAAAAAAAACAAAAACAAAAAAACCAAAACTACCTGTGGCCACCTCCGCTGTACATTTGGCTTCTTGGTCTGGCATAGAGAGGCAGAGGAGAGAGCACGTCTGTGGCTCCCAAGAGAGGGTGATGTAAGTCCTGGAGGGCTGAAATTGCTGGAGGTTAGTTTAAGCATTGTGTAACGAACCACTTTAAAGCTTTTCCTGATCTCCAGCCATTCAGAAGAGTATCATTCAAAGGTGTGACAATAAAAATGTACATGTAAACAAAAAATGGATGGATATGAACAAAGGCAATGGCCACCAAGTCTTGAGTACCCTATGTATGACACAGGCCTCTTTTGCAGGGTGTACAGACTCTCCTTGCTACCTCTCACGGATGTAAGCTAAAGAAGCAATGGGGGATACGCCTATCAGGTGTGAAGCTGAAATACCAGAAATAAAACAGGCTAGCAACCTCATCATGATACAGAACAACAGAAAAGATGAAAGAAATTCGTAGTGAATTACCAGAGTAATTTTTCCATCTGGTGACACTCTGCCACAAATGTTACAGCAAAATGTGTATTTCTTGGGCTTTGTAACTAACAGCACTTGAAATGACCTCACCATGAGAGTGTTTCAGATCTTCTGTTGCTTGTTTGGTCTTTGTACTTCTTCAAACCTGTAAAATAAAAGGACATTCGGCCTACTTACCCTTCTGGTTCTGTCATCCTTGGGTGGCTTCTGCAATACAAACTGTTATTGAAGTGGCCCCATTTTTACAGAAACTTGGAGGTAGCATGAAATGTTTTTCAGCTGCTCTCTTATGAGGGATTCCAGTTTTTATTGCCTAACTTGTCTGCAGGGAAAATATGTTAATTCATGGCCCACTAATTGTTTAGAAACTCTTACCATAAAGCTTTTTCCTTTTTAATTCATAACTGTCCTTAAAAATCTCACCATTAAATAAAAATTTGTTTTGACATACTTCAGTCAACATGGTACTTTGCAGTGCAGAAAAAAAAGAGAATGGGCACTAGAGGGCAAAGTGAAGTTACAGAAAAATGTAAGAATTGTAGGTGATTGCACATGTGGTTTGACAAGACAGTGCTTCGGCAAGCCAGTGTTTCAGCTCTTTATGAACATGCTGCTTATCGATAAAGTGCTACTGGTTTCACAGAAGGGAATTGAAAGAAAAATGAACTATTCTTAAAAGAAACAAGAAGATCTCAGAGATGGTGATGAAAGCTTGTAAAACAGCATTTGATTTCAATTACTAGTTGGCCAGCTGTGAGGTAACAGAAGTTATTTGTACTGAGACTGTGTCTAGAAAACATATTTAAAACTGGGGACCCTGCACCTGACATAGTTACTCAACAAAGAAAAAGGAAAAAGAAAATAGCAAGCCAAGATGTCTTTGTTTTATTCTTACTTTTTAAAGAAAGGTAACGATTCTTAAAGGTAAAGGAAGAAAGCTGAAGAGTCAGGAGGTCCTCTCTCTCCACCTTGCCATTTGTAACATTTTGGAGCAATCTGTATTTCACTACCATTGTGTTACCAGGTCAGCTGTATATTACGTCCGTGGCTAACTGGAATCCTCTGGTGTTTTTTCCAGTTGGTATTTTTCTAGAAGTTAAGTGAATGAGGAAAAATATATTTTTTAACATACATTATTTTCAAAAGGAAATTAATAAAACAGTGAATGCAAAGTCTCAAATCCCCATCAAAAATTTAGAATAGATGAAAATGAAATCCTTTTGAGATGGGACTGCTTATAGGCCAAAAAGTTTCATAAATATTTCTGTAAGAGCCAGGCACCAGTGCTATGCAGCACAGGTCCCAGTCACAGTTGTCACAGTTCTCATGGCCAGTCCACACCATTCTGGTTATCCGTCTCGTGCTGAGCTGTGTTGCACTTCTGAGGAAACTGTACTAAAAGTGGTAAGATTTCATCTATGAAGAGTCAGTATTCTGAAATGGATTTATAGGATGGGGGTCAAAAGGCTGTTCTTCCTCATGAAACTTCAGGACAGCTACGGCAGAACTGAAGAATGCTTATTCCAGATTTTATTTTGGAAAAAATTATTCACAGGACACAGGTACAGCTTTGTCCATGGTCTTGGCTTGTTCCATCAGGTCTGGCTTCATTAAAAAACCCAAACAAACAGGAAAACCCCACAAACCAACAGCAACAATAACAACAAAAGCAAAACAACTGACAAAAATCAAATAGGAAAAAAAAATAAAACAAAACCAAAACCAAACAAAAACAAGAACCCCAGCAACCCCAAAAAAACCCAAACAAATCCAAATCCAAAAAAAATCCCAATGCAAAACAGGACAAAAGTCTGTGGAAATCTCTCCAACCAACCACCCAGGATTAGCCCCGTTGCTAGGAAGGACAGCTCTGAACTCCTCCCGAGCAGCCCTAGGGAAGTTGCAGGGGTGGCTGTGGTGGAGGAGGCAGACCAGCACTGAGGCTGGGGGCTGGGGGCTGGAGAGGGGTTCAGGAACTGCTCGTGGATGGGAAGACAATGTCCACAGACTGCTGCATCCTGCTGGCCCTCACTCCTTCCCACCCAGTGTGCTCCCTGGTCCAGGGAAATGAGGGTAACAAAGATACAGAGTGAAATCTAAGAAGGTGTTTGTTCTTAGTTTTGACCGGCAGAATAAATTTCAATCTTAACTCAAAGCAAAAAATGGTGAAGAAAGCAGGTAAGATTGAAATTGGTACTTTCCAATAAGGCAACTCTGCTTTTTAATATCCAAAAATCTTCCTTCTAATCCTCATATAGCCAGAGATGAGTATTAGAGATTTGTATCCGCATTTCCCACACTTCTGCTGACATAATGAAATCCTTAGTAAGGTGCAAGGGCTGTTTCAATGCTGAAAGTTCCCAGAGGAGCAAACTCTGACAGGGAACATGAGGACAATCTTTCTTCTCGACACTGCAGCCATGCCAGTGCCACAGCCCAGCCTGCAAACGAGGGCAGGTGCAGTGCTGCTGTGGGGCTGCCCTGCTGCAGCCACACACTGCCAGCCCCACCTTGCTTCCAAACACTGCTCAGGCTTTTCATTACTTGTGTCCTGGATGAATCCTTTTCCCTCTATACAAATTTAAAATTGAAATGCCCAGCTCACGTGAACTGGAACCCCCTGGTTTAATTTCAGTGTGCTGCGGAAGAAGAAATAGCAAGTGACAAACAGATGAGCACTGGGCAATTCAGGTCCTGCCTCAGTTCTCTACACCAGAGGCTTGAAGGTTGGTTCATTTTCTAACCTTGTAAAGCCCAAATGCTTACAATTAGGATCCTAAAACCACATTACCTTCAGTAATAAGGAATTCAGTGTTCTAAGCAAATAATATAATCTGGTTTTTGAATGCACAAAAGTAAACACAGTTAACACTGCCTTCCAAAAAATAATTGTTAAAGCATGGTGATGCATTTGCAAAGTCAAAATCCACATTAAGGAGATTAAATACTGAGACTTCAAACAGCATATCTGCCCCTGCACACCAGTTAACCACTGCATCTACTCACTGTAACTCTTACTGCTGACTGAATTCCTCAAGTTTCTTATCTTGGTAGGCCAGAACCTACACAATTTCCTCTGGATTTAGCTGGAGCACTGTGTGTTACAGTTCATTTTCCCAGAGAGGAAATATTTTGACAGACATATTTATATAAAACAGAAAGCTTTTCTTCTACAAAAAAACCAACCGACCAAAAAAAAAAAACAACACAAGCAAAAAACCAAAAACAACTACACCACCACCACCAACAAAACACAACAAAAAACCCCCAACCTATTTGACCTCAATTATTTTTCAAAATGTTGCCCTCTCTTTAAGCAATTAATATACTTTCTTATCAATGCTCTTTGGATTTGAGGTGGATTCAGTTCTGGTCTCCACTTTTTGGGAAAAGTTCACATTGGCTAGAACAGATTTTTTCTTGTGATTAGGATATTTTAGTAATTAAAATAGGTTCTTGCTGTATGCAGTAGAACTCATGGTGTTGTCCTTGTGACAAGCATTAAATCCCGTCAGAGCTACTTACTTATATTTAAAAAAGATTTTGGCTGGACATTATTACTGGTCTTTAGAAGTATTTCACGATATTAAGTGCTTCATTTTCTCTCTTTATTTTTTCTCTTTTTTTTTTTTTAAATTCCTTTACTCTTTATTTTTTTTTCTTTTATAAAGAAGGCACATCTCCCTCTCCTTCCCAGTTCCCCAAAGCTCACTCCTTGTGAGATTAAACTGTTACATTTCTAGAAAATGTCAGAAGCTATTAGCACAACTTCCATTCTGAGTGACTTGGTAGGGACTAACACTTAAAAAAGGGAACTCTCCCAGCCTATCTAGCAATAATTCCTCTTTATTATTGTAGTATCATATTTGATGGGTTCTCATCCAGCAGTGAAACTGAGAGCAATGAACTGGGAAGCACAGATACTGTAGAAGCATGACTCATTTCAGAACCGAGTATGTCTTTGGTATTTACTTAATCTTTGGGCTCCCAAGCAAAACCTGTGAATTTCCCACTCTGCTAAAAAGAAGATAGTTGGGAATGAGAAGGAAGGACAGGTTAAAGGATATAGGCGATCTTTTTTAAAAAATGGAAAATGAGAAATGGTATTTACACTGTTCCCTGAAAGAATAATAAATTATAAAAAAATTGTTACCCTAAAAAAATATATCATACTGTCCCTGAATATGCAGATTCAGATTCCCTAAGAACAGTAAAACCAGGTTATAATAATCAGCCTAAAAAGTCATCCTTTGCATCCTAAAAATAAGTTCCTTCCATGTGGAAATATTTTAATGAAAAACAGGATCAAAGTTACAGAAATGGAATAATTTGCATTTTCCTCCTATGCAGAGAATTTAGTAGCATTCTACTGTTTACCTCAGTCTGCTGATTAGGATAATATCTTGTAGCCTCACTGCTTGAAATCAATGCTTGAAAATAGCAAATCCCCCAAATCAACACATTCCAGAGGAGTTGTGGGGCTGGTTATGAATACACAGGTCAATCTAGAGGCCATATGACCTGCTCCCTCAAAGACTGACAAATAAGGAGGGTAAGGCTGTCACATCTTTTCCAAGTGACATTTTGGGAGGTCTGGACCAGAACTTCCTGGAGGCTCTTGTCTAGCTTCCCTCATCCTTCCTCTTGTTATGCTCCAGCTGTAGGGTAGTGGCAAGGAGGTGCTACCAGTCGCTCTTTCTGAAATAACCCTGTCATCACTGGAGCTAAACTGAAAGGTGGCAAATGCAAAAGGATGGGCAAAGGCGAACAGACTGGCTGTGATTCTCTTCTTCCTCCAAAAGCATTTCCAAACTTCGTTGTTCACCTGATAAAATTGTAAAGCTAATTGTCCTGCCAGCTGTGTATCTGTTTGGTGGACCCTTGTGGAACAATGCTTGCTCCCTCAGTACACCTCTTGTCACCCTAAAGAAGCCAGGAACTTCGGTGTGACTTTGTTAGATGACACCAGCGAGTCAGCTCTGGTGAGGCTGGACATGTTTGGAAGCCAGGGTTTCTGCTGAACTGACAAAACCTCCAGAGTGTGAGAGTTGTGAAGCTTTGCCTGGTGCTGAGAATACAGACAAAAACACTGACACTTTTCCCCACTACCTGCTTGCAGTGTGAGGATGACTTTTCTTCTCTGGCTGCCTCTGCCAAGCCTTCCTTTCCTGACTAGCTGTTTTGGTCACACAACATGAATACCACCCAGAACTGTGCAAATACTATGCCTCTGCTAGTGAGAAGTAAGAGTGGCCAGTCCTGCACCACATCATCCCCAATGGCCCCAGGCAACCCAGTATTTACTCTTTAACTGAAGTGAATAGCACTGGAGTGTGTGCTTCCAGTTAAACACATGTTTCAGAGATCTGAGTTACCAGTGCTAAAACGGCATAACCCACTGGCCAACACAGGCTTGAATTCAGATAGACAAAAAAATCTAACCATGGAGGAAAGGGGATGTAAAATTAACAGGAACACTGAAAATTAAGACACATGGTTTATTTTCCTAAAAACACATCTGCATGTTGATTTTATAACAAGGATTTGGAAACAAAAGCTATGCAGATGTTTTATCGTGGTGATGTTTCCTGTTTGAAGAGAATTAGATTCTTTCCACGTCACATGAAACTTTTCAAAGGTGCTGTTAACTTTTCACATAAAGAAAGCATTCCCTTGCAATGGTTCCTGACACAAGCACTGTTCCCAAACAGAACATTTCCCCCACCTCATAATGCAGGGGAAAAAGAAATGTAGTAACAATCTGTTTATATTTTGAGAAATCCAGGACACTCAGGCTTAACAGGGGCTGAACCCTCATGAAGCTTGTTTTAAGAGTTGCCAGCAGTTATATACAAGACATTTTTTGATGCTGGTTAAGTAGTTTCTGGAAAGAAGTTTTTCTGCAAAAGAACCAGCTGGAGTGGAGAAGAAAGTTTATTTTCAAAAAAAAAAAACAAAAACAAAACTCAAAAAAAAAAAAGGCAGATTTTTTCCCAGGACTTGTCCTATTGTTCCCATATTCAACTAATACATATTCCAACAGTGTAATTTCATATTTGTTTTCATCTGCATGTCTTTGCAGCTTACAGAATTGTAAATGTTTTAAGCATAAAAGCCTTTCACCAAACCCTGTGTGCCTGGAAGCATGCCCACCTAAATCTATTCTCATAAAAGCTGTTACCTATTGTTACTGATTTTCCTTTCTCGTACCCGTCACACTACAAAAACACCACTGCAAATTGCACAGCTAACGAGACTTTACATGCATTTTCAACTGAAAGTTGTACACAGAAAAAACTTGGATTTCAGAGAAGGATTTTTATTATGCTAATAGCTAGGATAAGGTATTGGCCAGATTGACTACAAGCCACTGGCTGAATTGTATTCTATATCTCTGAAAGGAGACATTGAATATCTATATTATAACATATTTATGAGCCCTGTACCTTCACTCCACCCTTGCACTGCATTGCCACTCAGATGGGTACATTTATAAAAACATTATAGTTCAGGTCAGAAGTACACCTCTGAAGTGGATTTTCTAGTCACTGCCCCTTGCCACTCCTTATTTCTCATCACAGGGCAGACTTGGAATGCACCAACACCATTCCTTTCGGAGGACAACATTGCTCCTTTCACATTCCATCATCCTAGGAGGCTTTTTTTCCAGCAGGCAATGGACATCCACTCCACAGGTCCAAGCCCTCAAAATGCTTCACTGGTGGGCAGCACCACCCAAGGGCTCCTGCCAGACTGAGACAGGAGTGAGTGCCATGAGTGACCACTAACGTGGACAGGAATTGCATTCAGCTTGCAAGCCCTTGCAGGTGCCCTTGTCATCTGTGTAAGCTTCATCTTGACTGCTGCCCACAATAGGTGTTTTGCACATCAGAAAGCTAGGTGAGCTTTTGTTGCTTTTAGGTATTTGCCTGCAGTTTGAAAAGAGCTGTTCTTCCTGCTCCTGGATCTTGTTACAGTGGTGAGTTCCACTCCTGGAAGTATTAGTCACTCCAGTTGTCCTTCTAGAGGCAAGCAGTGTAGGGGCTGTTTTGCAAGAGCTCAACTGAGCCTTTAAATAGTCTTTTGTTTAATTGCTTAACCCTTTATTTAATACTGATGTATTATTTCCTGCTGAGAAAGAAAGATGATGATTCTTGAGCAGTGAACATAAGCTGGAAAGCCAGTCATAATTGCATGACCCTTGTGCTAAGGTCCCAGGTGGGAGACATAACCACAGGAAACAGTGTCCCACTGTGCTTGCCAGAAAATCATCCACTTGGCAGGGAGACACTTTTCACCTCCCCAGGACACCACAGGGAGTAGAGATGGTCCTGCCAGGAGCTCAGTGCTACTTTCAGTAGGGATGAGACCTGGCAAAGCCCATTTTATCCCCTAGATGTTCTGTACCTCCATTTAACTGCTCATTATGTCCTCAGTGACTGCTTCAGTTATAGAATCAAATTTCAACTATCACTGTAGGATGGGATGTGATTTCAACATGGGTGCCTGTGTGGAAACTTATTTATTGGCACAAGGACTTTATAAACATGTTATGGCATCACTCTTCATTAGATTTATGCTGAAATATCCCAGACACTTAAGGGCGGAAGTAAACTAGAATGACCACATCTTTTTCCTCTGCCAGTAGTGCCCATATTTCACACAAGCATGAAGAGCCAGACATTTCTTCTACCTGAAGTAATTTAAAGTTCTCCTTTTATACTGTGCTCCCAGTCTTCCCTGTCATTTGATAATGTCATTAACATAATTGTAGTGCTGATGATTGAAACATAAAAGAAAAATTTTTAATTTTACGTTTATTCTCTCCAGTAATCCTTCAAAATATTGCTCTGGGTTGAGATAAAGTTAGTGGGATTTACAGACTAACTTCCTGGTATAAAAGCAGGAAACCAATTTAGGTTAGATTAGGTTAGGTTAGGTTAGGTTAGGTTAGGTTAGGTTAGGTTAGGTTAGGTTAGGTTAGGTTAGGTTAAGTTGGACTAGGCTGGGCTGGGTGAGGAATAGGGGAAATGGAATGAAGACATTTGGGTTTAGAAGCTTTTTTCTCGGGAAATGCAGCGTTGTTCCTGCTTACTGCTACTTAGACTGACGTCGTTGGGTGGGGGAAGAGGAAGAAGGAGGGGTGATCTAACCCACAGCTGCTGCAGCTGCAGAGAGGAAAAAGGAGAAAGCTCAAGAGCAGCAGAAGCAATCCAACCCCTGCAACAGGTAATATCTCTTGAATGCAGATGACCTAGACTGCTCAAATGCAAAAAGGAAGGGGACAAAAACTGTGGGTGGGATGTGTCTGTGGGAGAAAAGTACATCAGCTATATTAGTTCTCAGCAGCTCTCTTCTTCCTGAGCTACAGCACTTGCAGCTTGTCATAAGGGAGGGAGGGAGGAGGAACAGAAGATGAGACCAATATGACTTAATATGCCTTAAAAGGAAACCGTGTGAGCACAGTGGCTTTTCTAGAAGATCTTTCCTGCTGAAAAAGAAAAAAAAAAAAAGGAACATTGCTCTCTGGTTTCAGCGTGAGGTCTGGTTCCTCATGTCAGGGTCAGGGCACAGGGGAAGATGCCCGAGTGCAATGGCTCTAACAGCAGGCAAGTGCTCAGTTCATGCAGGCCTGGATGGGACCCTGGAACCCAGGGACCCTGGGTGGGATGCCTCCTGAGAGGGACGTGAGCGTGGCCTTCATCCTGGTGCTCTGGAAGGGACATGTAGCTAGGGCAAAGGGCTGCCCTGAGCTGGTGCCTCTGCTGTGCTGTCACCTGAGCTCACAGGGGAACATGGTCCTGACCACCCTTCAGGCACTGAGGGTACCTACCTCCATGCTTGCCTTGGATGATAGTTACCACAAAGACACAGCAGAGCCCTTCATGACAAATAATAAAATGCAACCATTACACTTATGTGATATTTCTGCCTGAGGAAATACATCGGGTTTTGCAAGATAAAATGGTAAAATCTCTGCTGGTGAGTAAGAGGGAAGAGAGGCTGTTTGGGACCATGCTGCTGTGTGTGCTAATTCTGATACTACTTACCTTTCATCTAGTTTTCTAGGTTTTGAGCCCAGAGAGAGAGCAGAGAAAGTTTTCCACTAAGCAAAGCTGATACTAAGTACGGTAACAACATCCCTAGCCTTTCAATGTTTTTGGCATAAAATCAGCCACAGTAAGGAGAAACTAAAACAGCAGGCAGCAAGTCCAGCCTTCTGTCTCTGTCTCCTGCAACACCCGTTTGTTTCCTTCTCCTATCATCAATGGAGGCAGAGTACTGAAACATGCAGTGATCCCCCAATGCCTTCAAAGGAAAGCAACTTGAAAGTCCTAAAGCACATCACATTACAAGGGACAAATCCAGCAGCAAATCAGGCATTAGTGAGGTTTGGAAGATTAGCCAGCAAACCTGGCGCAGGGTCAGAGACTGAACAGCTCCTTCACGGATTGCTAATCAGTGTTTTGTCTACTAGAGTGCTGCAGAAGCAGGTTCTGGAGGTAAATGTGGAATGATGACTGCTGTGAACCTAGGGAAGTAGGGAATCTAACCAAAGCCCATTTCTTCTTCCCGTGACTTTCATGTGGAAGCAGATAGTTGAATTTTGTGTTGTGACACAAAAATGTTGTGACAGTGAAGTAAGATACCCTCAGCCTGTTTTTGTTTCTCTAGGTGAAGAGGTCAGCTTTTGGATGAGAAAGACCTTAGAGAACAGTTACATTTCAGCTTCTTTTTATCACACTGAAATAATTTTATTTTATCTCTTCAGCCAAAAGCTTCTCTTTGGTCTTATGTATCTTTTGTGCAGTGATTAACAAAGTAGGATGAAACAGCATTTTCAGGTCAGGTCAGGCCTGTTCTTTCACACAGAGGAGAGTATCTCCAAGTGAGGGAGCTGTGCTGCTCGTTGCACTGGGGCCAGGATCCATCTGCCAGCACCACCAGCACAGTGCCTGCCAGCACATCTCTACACTGCATTGGGAATATGGAGCCCTCCATAAATGCCAGCAGTGTGTACACAGTTCAGTAATCACCAGTATATTTTAAAGATGACAAGTTCTAACATGCAACAGCTGCCACATTGCCAAAACACTAATGTGAGGTTGCACTTACAAATGTCCTCTTGGTTATTCCCTGTTTAGTTAAGATTAAGTGCCTTCAGAGTTATAAAAACATCAGTTTATTAGCCAGCCAATGGAGGAAGAGTTTGAAAAATACAACCAAATCACTGAAAGGCAAGTTCCGAGGATGAGAGACAGATGTAGGAAACCAAAATTCAGAAGAGAGAAACCATATTTTATTAAATGCAACTTGAATCCAGCAGTCCGTGGAGTGTCTTTGTTTAGCTACTTTTTTCTCTGGAGGCACACATTTTACTTTATGGCTACAGCTCACCCTAATGATTGGTGGGAACTCAGAAAATTTTTGGACATATCTTTGGTATAACAACAAAGGGAGCCTTTGAGCCATTAGGCAGAGTTCTGTTCTGGGACCACTGAGAGACACAGGTTTCACTAAATCTTTTACATTTCACAGAACCATAGAATGGTTTGGGTTGGCAGTGACATTAAAGATCATCTAGTTCCATTTAGACATCAGGGGCCCATCCAACCTGGTCTTGAACACTTCCAGGGATGGAGCATCCCCAGCTTCTCTGGGCAGCCTGCTCCAGTGCCTCACCACCTCAGTGTAAAGAGTTTCTTCCTAATATCTAAACCTACTCTCTTCCAGTTTGAAACCATTCTCTCTTGTTCTGTCACATGTAAACAGTCTCTCTCCATCTTTCTTGTAGTCTCCTTCCAGGTACTGGAAGCCATCTCTTCTCCAGGCTGAAAAATCTCAATTCTCTTGGCATTTCCTCATAGGAGAGGTGTTCCATCCCTCAAACAAT
>JAWMRC010000089.1:39588178-39604319 GCA_035584755.1 Thripadectes ignobilis
TCACGCTGCTTTTGATGCAGCCCAGGACACAATCTGTTTTCTGGGCTGCAAGTGCACATTGCCAGGTCATGTCCAGCCTCTCATCCACCAGCACCCACAAGTCCTTCTCAGCGGGGCCGTTCTCAATTTCATCTCCTTTCCTTTTATCTACTAACATATCCAAAGAGGGTGTAATTTTTTATAATGGTGTTGAAAGTCACATGGTTTACTTTATTGTTTTCTCTTCCACAGCTTTACCATGAACATGTACCTCTTTGTATATGACTTAATGCAATTCTGTGGACATTCATGGATATTTACAAATATGATAATCAGGTTCATGACATTTGGAAAAGGTAGGATTCCTTCTCTATTTTCCTTAAGCATTTTGAGAGGCAGTGACAGACACACAGAAATATCAAATTAAAGTTAAGAGTCTGAATATATGTATGTCCAATACAAGGGACTGTAATTCAGTTAGAAAAATACTCATTTAAAAAGGCTGAACAAATTACTGGCACCTACATTCTGCCCCTATCACATCAGGAATAAAGCTTGTTTTGCTAATGAGCTTTAATTTTCAGCAGCATACCAGTAACATTTGACTTAGACATAGATCTAAATGTGACTAGTTCCAGTCATTATGGTGAATATTAGTCTTACTGAAGCCACCGGGAGGGAATATCTTCGTGGTTATTGCACATGACTGCCTATCTCCAAAAACATTACAACATATTTCTCATTCTATTGCCTGAGGTTAAGACACAAAAATAGAAAACTAGTGACTGGAAATTTAAAATTATTTAAATGGTGGAGAATTGAAGACATAAAATGACTGCTTTCTGGTCTACATGTTTTAGGCAGTGCCATGGGTAAAGGCAGGAACTCCACATCTTCTCATATTTAGACATTCTTCATGCATTTCCTCAACATTTCTTCCTATTTAGAAATATCCTAAAGCAGTATCTCTAAGCCAACAAATCCAGAACAGTGTTTGCTCATGCATTAAGTATAGGGAATTTAATTCTTTTTTCAGCCCTTTTCCTCTGCTTCAGAGCCACAGACACAGAGTGAACTGCCTTCTCCAATCCTTGAAGCTTTACTTCTGCTACCCAACAGTTTGCTACTGTGTGAACTTTATTTCTCGACACCTCCAGCAGTGATAGGGCAAGAGCAAACCCAGTAGTTGCTCTAGACCTTTACTGTATAACTGTCCTTGAATTTTCCTCTTCACTTTGTCTGTAGATTCGTTGGCTGACACGTTTTACTCCATAGGACTTGTAATGCGCCTTTGCCAATTGTTATCTGTATTGGAGATCCTACACATCCTCATTGGCATTGACAAAACCCGTCTCCTCCCCAGGTTTTTGCAGGTAAGTTCATTTCTCAAGACTCTTCTTTTATGAACTACACACATCAGCCATGGTTGCCCCTGGGGACAAGCCCAGGCTGAATTACCCTGAATGTTCCACCAGCCCACTTCCTCAGAGAGCCTGGTCTGCTGATAGTTTGCTAACTGCAGGAATTGAATCCTCATAACTGGCTGGGAAAGAGCTGACATCTCAACCTTTTTCTTTTTGAGCAAAACAGAATAGTGAGTGCTACATGCCTGGCCCACAACAGCAGGGACTCAGAAGATATCCAGGGAAACAGTCACCTCTAGAAGTGGGTCAGCCACCACTTCTAGGGCACCGTAAGTGGCTGAGGATACTAGCTCCCCAGCCAACCTGTTTACAGCCAGAAGCATTTTGGAGCCCAAGTTTCAATATTTAATTTTTTTTTGTGTCATTTCTTCACTGACAAGTGCATATTTGTTTTATAGACAAACACAAGACAAGATTTTGGGTAGCAAGGGGATGGCAGTGAGAAAACAAACAGCACATCAAGCCTCCTGAAACATGGCTGTCAGAGCATAGAAGGAAAAGAATTGATTAAGAAAAAGAAATTAAGCATCAGAAAGACTGATGCTGGGAGGGGAAAGAAATAAAAATTGTCATATTCTTGCTGCAGGGGTCTCTGCCCTTGCAGACTCAAACAAGTTGTGGCAACATCCAGAGGTTCTGATGCTGTTGAGGGGTTTACAGGGCATATCACAGAATCATCAAGGTCGGAAGAGACCTTCAAATCATCTAATCCAACTGTCAACCCAGCACCACCATAATCACCCCTAACCCATATCTTCAAGTGCCACATCCAGACACCTCTTGAACACTTCCAGACAAGGTGACCACCACCTTCCTGGGCAACTTATTCCAATGCCTAACGACTCTTTCAGTGAAAACTTTTTTTCTAATATCTAATATGAATCTCCCCTCACAAACTAAAGGCCACTTCCTCTTGTGCTTTTGTTTGAGACATGGAAGACAAGAACAACCTCCACCTCCCTACACCCTCCTTTCAAGTAGTTGTAGAGAGCGATAAGGTCTCCCCTGAACCTCTTTTTCTCCAGACTAAACAATCCCAGCCTCCTCAGCCACTCCTAATAAGACTTGTGCTCCAACCCTTTACCAGCTCCATGGCCTTTCTCCAGACACACTCCCTCCAGCACTTCAATGTCCTTTTTGAAGTGAGGTGTCCAGAACTGGTCACAGTAGTCGAGGTATGGACTCACCAGTGCTGAGTACAGGGGGACAATCACCTCTGTGGCCCTGCTGGTCACACTATTCCTGATACAGGCCAGGATGCCACTGGCTTTCTTGGCCACCTGGGCACACCCCCAGCTCCTTGTCTGCTGAACAGCTGTCAAGCCACTCTACCTCAACCCTGTCCAAATCCCCTTGTCCAAATCATTGATGAAAATGTTAGACAAAACTGGCCCCAGGTCTGAGCCCTGGGGAGCACCACTAGTGACCAGCCACCAGCTGGATGTAACTCCAGTCACCACCACTCTCTGGGCCCAGCCACCCAGCCAGATTTTCACCCAGTGAAGAGAGTACCTTCCAAGCCATGAGCTGCCAGTTTCTCCAGCTGCAGGAGATGGTGTCAAGCATTTTATTGAAGTCTAGATAGACAACATCCACAGCCTTTCCCCCATCTACTAAGCAGCTCTCTTGGTCATAGAAGAGCCGGTTGGTCAAGCAGGATCTGCCTTTCCTAAATCCCTGTTGGCCTTTTTAATTTTCTCCCTATATACCCCACTACATTCTTATAGTGCCCCAAGTTACCTGCCCATCCTTCCAGAGGTGATTTTTCTTTTTTAACCTGAGTTCCAGTCTAAGTTCTCTGTTTGACCAGGGCAGTCTCTCTCCCTGCTGGCTTGTCATATGTTCAGCTGCAGGCAGAAAACCAGCAAAAGGATAATATGCTATAGCAGAAAGCAGGACGATACTTGACATTTTCCTTGCCACACTCTTCTTTTCTCCTGGGAGTTAATCTCAGGTTTGGTATTTTTCTTAATGCATTGGAAAAAGCAAAAACATTGACTTGAATTTACCTCAAACCTTTCCAATCCCTAGTATTTGAATAATGGTGAAACTCATATTCTCTCAGCAGTCAACATGTAAAAGACCAAGAGTAGTTAGTTATGTTTTTAGTTTTCCGGATAGCCCGTTTTTGTCAAATGACATATTGCATGGGTTAAGATTCTTTTCTTTTTTTAATCTCCATTAACTAATTGACTAAATAACTAATTAACTAATTGACTAATACTCTTTTCTTTATGCTGCTCACTGAATATGGTAGCAAATTCATCAAAACGCAAGTAATTTTCCCCCTGCCTAAATCCACATGCTTTTACACTAATCTAGGGGGTGAAAGAGTGTCCTGTCTAATATGACCTGTAACAAACTTCATGTCATGTCTTGGAGAGAAGAGCAGCCTGCTCTAAGTCACTAAAGCAAGGCTTGTCCTGGCAGAGTTTACACATTCCCCAGCCCTGACATAGTCCATTCCTTTCCTAGCTAGCCCTACAGAAGCAGAGATCAGGGAAGCCCACACAAACGCTGCTCTCTCTTGACAGAGATGTCATTAGTGTGAAATGGATATTCTGAGAAGAAAACCATAACCTTTCTTGGGCAGTGCAGTTACTGTAGTGCCCTCCAGGGCAGCATGGAGAAGGCAACTCAGGGCACTGTGACTCTCAGTGTTTGCCTCACACCAAATATGGCTTCAGATCCTTACTTGGTTCTTTCCCCAAGTGTACTCTCTATGCAAACACAACTCTCTTCCCTTGACTTTAGCAGCAGACTCCTGCTGTCCAAGGAAGATGTATGAGCTTTTTGGTGCAGACACTGCTGTCATGTGGGGTTACCTGCTTTTGCTGTGACAGTGAAGGTTAAGCAGTTGTGTGGCAACAGTACTCCCACAGGTCTTGTCACACGTTCCTCACTGCCTCTTAGGAGGGAAAAAAGGATGTATTTTCCATGACGAACTAGGGAAGGACAGATAGCGAAGAGATGCTTACCTTGCTGCAGCCTACTGGACTACTGCACAGAGTCAGGGCATGGGTAAAGGTGCAAGAGTTTGAGAGTGGATGCCTTCTTCTGTGCTCCCACTACCTGTTCGGACTCTGAGCTTAAAACATATCCCTGGATGCATCCCTTATAACAGGCACATTCATGCATATTCACAGTGAAGTTCATCTTGGATGAGGAAACAGCTGTTACGGGCAATGTCAGGGAGAAACATGGGTGGAGGTATAAATAAACTAAAACCTTGACTAAAACAAGCTGTGAAAGCACACTGTGGTGGCTGGTTGTTCTGCAGGCATTATAGCAAACAGAAGATTTAAATGCGTTCTTGAATGCAAGATTTGTCATGGGATAGTAGCATTGAAGAAAAACACTTTGAGATACATTACAGACAGTGGAAAAGCAAACTCAGAGGTATTTTCTGGAAAAACTCATTCAGAACTGCCTCACTGAGGGACAAAATCTCAGGCCATCCAGCACCTTTTCAGGTACACCAAGTCCAAGTCACACCATGAAAGAAAAATGAGTCCTGTGTGATGGATGCACTGGAGGAAAGCAAGACAGGCGATGGTCACGAAGCTGGTGCAAAGGGATGTATCTCAGGGCACTTGCAGCTTGAGTGACTGGAGAAGTGCAGGAGAATATGTCACATGTCATTGTTTTCACCAAAACATTAGTTAATAAAATGTGGTAGTCTGGACAGGGAGTAAAGGCTGATGAGACTGCTACCTTAGCAAGGAGAGAGGAAAGATACAAGAAAAGACTGGTGGTTTTGTGGACCAAACACCAGTTCTTCATCCTGTGCAAACAGGATTTGATTTACCAAACCAAAACCAGTATAGTATGGCTTTGTGAAAAAAACATTAATTTTTAACTTTAAATATTTAGTAGCACTTTTCTCAATTTTTTTTTTTAACATTCACTAAATTGAAGAGCCATGTAAGGGTTTCAGGTACCATGTAGGATACTGCACAGTCATGGTTATTAAAAAACGGAAGTGAATGTGCTGCCTGCTCCTGCCCAAACCTCAGTAGCCAAATTTGCTCTGTTTCATTTACTTGATTCAAAAACTCAGGCTGCCTTGTGGAAATTTATGCCATTCACAGAACTTGCTATATTCTATGAGAGAACAGTGCTGGGAGAGGAAGGAAATTCCGAATTGATTTTTAAAAAGAAATGAAAACTGAAACCGTTGTATTTTTGCTTTGTGACATGTTAGCATATACTTCCTTTTTATGAATGTGAAAACATAAGACTTGTAGATTTGCTTTCTTTTTTTTCTTTTAATCAAGAAAGCAGTAAAAAAGAATACCATATTTAATTCATGCAAGGACAGATGATCCATACAGGAAATGACCCCTGGCTGAGCAGTAGCACATGCTTTTTATCTGTGTGTGTACATATGTGCATATACTCACATGGGTGTATTTATATATGCACAGATAGGGTGTGTATAGGGGCACAGTGTCATCAGACATTTACTGTACTCTCTTCTTCTTCAAGTAGCATTCTGTCACTTGCAGAAAAGGACCAAAGCCTCTGACTAACCCCTGCATCTACCTTTGATTTTTATGGGCTACCTAAAGGTATGAGTGCTTTGAAAGAAAACAGCACAATGTCTTGAAAGAGAATAAAGGCAAGCAGGCAGGTAACACCCTGATTTATGCAGAAAAAGAGGTAGAATCCCTTTGTCTGTTCTCAGGGGGACATCACAATTGCCCTGAGCAGCCAGGTCTGTGTGCTGTCCACAGACATGCTCCAGAGCAAGGCCACATGTCGTTTCCAGTTTCAGTGTCTGGTGGCTGCTTTGTGTACCCCATTGTTAGTCAGGTAAGACTGCAGTCTAACAAGAACAGAAGACATACAGGGGACCAGCTTTGTATCATGTTCAGTTTCCTACTCTTGTAGGTTCTTAACACACTTTACAGACTGATTACTGAATTCCATCATGTGCAATTAGTAAAGATGAGTGCCCCCATCACATCCCTTCCAAAACATGTGTCCTCTGATGGAGGAAATCTGCCTGTTGTGTTTCTGCTTGTGCCCTGGGGAGAGAAGGAAATCCACAGCCTCTTCCACTTCCAGATCACGAGGCTGCATTGTGGGTCTCCACAGCCACTCTGTCTGACTGCCAAGTGCACGTAATTTTGGAACTGGGAATGGTAACTACCTTCCTACTGCTTGTCCTTTCTTGACTCATGCTGTTTCTAGTACAGTTCCACCCAGATGCCTCTTGAAGAGCAATGACCATTTGGAAAATCTTCCAGCTCTGACATCTAAAAACATGTCCATCTTTCCATTACCAGGATAAAGCCTTGGCGTCTAGGACAATTTCCTGTGGCAATTCCCTGAAATAGCTATTGTATTAAAAACATTGCAGAACACTCTCTCCACATCTCAGTCTGATTTTTAGGTCAGTAACAAAATGCCCACACCACCAATGCTGCACTCTCTACCGCCCTTCATCTAACAATTTTATCTCAGGTCTTATTTCATCTGTTCTCTTCAGCACATAATCCCATTCAGTGCTCACACTGCTTTTACCTTTGTTTTGACTTCTCTCTTGTTATGGTTGTCCTGCCATATTTCTCCTACCTCTGTTCCCTCTGATTTCAGATCCAGTATCAATACTTTCAGTTCCCCCATGTTTTGTCAGGTTCCTCAGCATCGGCATACAAACACAGGATGTATTACCTCTCACTTTCTGTTTCCTAGCCCAACTATATAGAAGTCTGTCAACATCTGACCTTCTTGGAAATCAGTTCTTCAATTAGGGACCTATGGGATCAGCAACACATGATGGTCAGGGGAGGGTGAGAGGCAGCAAACATATTTTTAGCTGTTGTGGCCCCTCAGAGCTTTCCAAGATGAGTAACCAGATCCCTGAGAGACAGACATGGTCTCTTTCCGTATGAAAAATTGCTCTCATGTAATTTTGCTGAATAGTGAAGTGAAGGCTGCTTTATCTGAGAGATGTGGTTTGCAAATTAAAAAAAAAAAAAAGTGTGATCCATGCAGGAACTCATAAATATTAAGTAGCAAAACTACCACACAAACCTGCTGAGAGATGAAGCTCCTATTTTGTTTAAAGTAGGAGTAAGGAGAAAAGAGAAAACCAGTGAAGAAGAATAACTGTGCGAATAAAAACAACCTTGGTAAACTTGGTAATCCATTTTAATTTTGGAACTTTTCACTGACTTTACACGTTAACCTGTGGAATCACTAAACCTAAGGTACCTTATAGAAGACATGGCAATGAGTAAAAGAAACCAGTGAAGCTACACTGATTCATACCAACTGGTTAAATGCATGTTTTCTCATTCAACACAAAGAGTGTAAATCAGAGTGAACTGGTAATATTCTGGGAGAGCTTGACAAGCAGCTCTTGGTAATACTGATATATTTACTTTATATGGCAAGGCATGGATACTGTTAGGAAACTTTTCCAAGAAAAGGCACACTTGTTTTTGATTTCTTGAGCTTTAACATCACCAAAGTGTTTACTTTAAGCTGGAGACACTACCTGTTTAATTCACTTTATTTCTTCATTTGTAAAGAAATACCTTGTGGGTTGGATAAAGTTCAACCACTATAAAAATGCTAAGACATAAATACTATGGCAATCATTTGCATAAGAGATAAGCTTAAACACACTTCACCTAATGAGGAATAAAATTGAAAGAAAGTAGGAATTCTGCTTTTCCTCCCTCTTTCTGCAACTCTTACATGGCAGACATACCTTGGGGCACAGATCTCTAAGTTATGGAAAACAGAGCTGGGAGTGTGAGATTAGCACTTTCTGTCATTCTATCACTCCAAGAACAGCCCTTTGCATTCCACTGCTTCCCACACAACCTACGAGCAAGGAAAGCTCATCCCTGTTAGCCCTTCGGGCACCCATGTGCAGCAGAAGTAGTCCTTGCTTCCTTGACATAAGCTGGCTCATTCACAGGTTTCCTTGGTTACAAACCCAAGCTATCCCTGCTGGCAAGCAAACCTCCACACTTACTGTAGCAGATCTGTGATGCTGCAGGCAGCAGTGTCCAGTTCTCTGTGCTGAAGGCCAATGGCATCTTGAACAAAAGCTGGCCAAGAAGCAAAAAATTCACTGCTGACTTTGTGCTGAGTGGCACAGAAATAACAGCTACAGAAGGTCCTACCTGAATTAAAAATGCTCTTTTCTTTCCAGATCTCTGAGAGAATAATTGTTTTATTTGTCGTGATCAACAGTCAAGAAGAAGTTCAAGGGAAATTCATCGTGTGTGTTTTATTTTTCCTTTGGAATTCATTAGATGTGATCAGGTAAGGAGTCAGGGTCAAAACCATGATGGGAAAACAGGATTTTCTTGCCAGCAGAACTCCACTCCCACGTTGCAAGAGGCTCATTTAATGGTTTCAAAAGTGGCAAAGCATATTACCCATTTTAGTAAAAGCTTGAACCTTGTAAGTTAGTTACTGATTTTTATAAAAATCTACATGGTTGAGAGGCAGAGTGACTTACAGATATAAGATAGAGTAATGCATTAACATCTGTAGTTCAAAGCTTTTGACCTTTTTAACAAAAATTTAAAAGGAAATCACAACTACCTTCTGGGGAATAGCAACTTCCAAAACGGATTTACCACCCTGTTGCTTTATTTTTTTAGCACAGTAGGGCAGCACCAGCAGAACCTCTTGCTAAAACGGAAAGACTGTTTTGGGTTCACTGCACTGTGCTTTCCAAAAAGCCAAACGCTCCTGCTGCAGAGATTGAGAACTTTGATGTAATAGGGCACATATCACAGCACAAGGACAACAAACATTTCTCAAATGTAACATAACCCTCTATGCACCTCAGTTTGTAGACTTAGAGCAGGTGAGACATACAGAATTAAGAATAATTTTAAGAAGACATAGCCCTCCGTCACCGCAACCTATATATGGCAGCAAAATCTATTCTTTCTGCTGAAACAGCTTTCTGCTACTTTAAATATGTTGCTTAGGGGACTGACTGAAGAATATGGACTTAGGCAGCAAATGAAAAGTACGTTACAAAAGAGATCTGAAAATGGAGAGTGTCAAAATAGATAGAGATTTTAAGGCAGCTTCAGAGTATTTGCATTACATCTGTTAACAAACTACTACTTGTACTAATTGTTTTGATTATTTCTCCATCCGATATATTTTTGAAGTTTGTAAAGCTAAAATAGTAGAACCTAATCTGAAATTAAAGGGTTCTTTGCAGCTGGAGAGATGCTAAAAGTATAAACAGTATTGGCTGTAAAGTCCTGTCAGTGCCTAATAATGTAATCAATGTCAATGCATCATTATTTTCTACCATTGCTAAAGAACACACTCCAGCATCACAGCAGCAATGGCAGCTGTTTAATAGGAAAGATACTGTGGTTTATAGCAGCATATGACCAATTCAAATAACACACAGTACAACTCATACAGGTTTAGAATTCTTGCCTGATTTATTTTATAGCATTTGTGCCATGTCCTAAGAAACATCCATGTCTTAAAGTGCAGAGGGATCTATCTCATCCAACTAGCCAACTAGTCTTGAAGTATTACAAGCTGTTGATGTTCTTCAACATATTTATCAGGTACTATGGCTAATGATGTCTATGAGCAAATTCTGCAATGTTTTCTATACCTGATATTTCCTGCCAATACCATGAGCAGCCCATGGAGCTCTATAGAGAGGGAGTAGCTGTTTCCTTTTTGTATCAGATTGAGATTCAGCCTTAAAAGCAACAATAATAAGAAATGGAGACAATCTTGAGGTTGCAGAGGTCAAACTTGAGAGAAGATGGTACATTTCCAGCCTACCAAACTCTTCTACAGTCCAGGTATGATGCAAAATTAATCAAACAGATTAACAAGGGAACACAGAAAGCTGTTTAATGCTGTTTTCATCTGTCAAAAAATCTTGAGTAATAGATTTTCATATCTCTAGCAAGACCATGGGGCAAAAAGCCTTTCAGCTGACCAAAAATGTGATCAGACCTGTTTTTCAGTGTTTGGAAAGTTGCTGTACCACTTTAAGACCAAACCAGAATTAGATCACCTTTGGAGACTGAAGTCCTGGGTATTCAGGTCTCCCAGTGAGCAACAGTGACAGCCACAGTAAGAATAAAATGCTGCAAAACACTGGAGTGCAACTGCCTTTTTTTTTGCACTTATTACCCCTTCTGAGGTCCAGGAGAGGGGCAGATGTTCTACAGAAGGTTAAGTTCCTGCAATTACCTTCCTGTTTAGCTTTTTCCAGCAGTGATTTAACTAGCTCAGCAGTCATAAATTGCAATTTTCTCAGTCCCAAGTGACTCATTCTGCCTGTAGCTGCCAGTTGCAATATCTCCATCTGAAATCCACTTTCTAATGGACCAGTACAAAAACATGCTTGTTTCTGATACAGCTTTCCATCTGTAGGGCTCTTTTGCTGTCTGCCTGCTCTGGGAATAGCACCAGAGACAACCCCCCTCTGAAACAATGAACCATCTACTTTTAGGCAATGGAGCCTGAACAAAACTGTTGCTCATTCTGAAATTTATTCAGATAGGCAGCTCCAAGTTCTTCTGCAATTGCTTTGGATTTTTAAATACTGCCTCTTTATTTTAAAAACATCACCATTCCCTCTGCTCATCTGCTTCCTCTCGCTGCAGATACACTTACAACATGTTGTCAAGGATGGGAATACACTACCTAACACTGACATGGCTCAACTTCTCGCTGTGCATCCCGCTTTATCCTCTTTCAGTTCTGGCTAAAGGTAAGTAGGTGGGAAAGGTACCAACAACTGGCTTCCTCAATATGTGACAGTAAAATGTGATCACTTCAACTACCATTTGTGTTTAACACAGTTCTTCTTGTGTTGCCAAAGCTGTCACAAATGTTTACGTACCTTCATATTAACCTGCATGTCACCTATCTTTCTCTTTTTTGTTCTTTCTTCTTTCATAGAGGCTCTCTGGGTTTCAGGGTTTGTGTCTGGTGGGGGTTTTGTTTGTTTTTGAATTGTTTTTTAATGATATAGAAAAAGGTTCATTATTCTGAGTAAAGTAGAAAAACATTCTCATAAAAGACAAACAGATTCCCCCATTCCAGACTGAGCACACTAGACAACAGGTTCCAAAGGTGCCTTCGCCCCCACTGAGGCTGACCTTACTGGTTTAGGCCACACTTGGCCAGTTGTACTTACTCCCAAGAAAAGTACCCACTGAGAGTACACTGAAAGCACTGCAACTACGGGATTGACAGAACTTGCTACTGAATAGGAAATACTTGCTAATTCTAGTATACAGAGCAACTAGCAGCTCAGATCTACAAAACTGAACTCAAGGAGAAAATGTTCATATTTATATGAATATATATGTATGAGAATGCATGTGTATATAAAATACAGTTTGTGCTTTAAAAGTAATTAACTTCTATACAAAGCTTTTGACTAAGGATTTACCATGTTTTTACAGCATATGCAATTTGTGTATCACTGCCTTATTTTGAATCCTTTGGTACATACTCCATCAAGCTACCATTTCCATTCACCTTCTCAATCTACTTCCCCTATGTTCTGAAAATGTACCTGCTAGTGCTCTTAATAGGTAAGTAATTCATCTGCGAGTAAGGTGGGTCTCAAGGTAACCAGGATGCCTATAGCAACAAAAAAAATCAAGTCAGTATTGTGCTTTTCACAAACTCTAGTTGTCTCTGCCACATCTTCTGCAGACACTGCACTACCACCTGTTTTGATTTCCAGTGTCTTTCAAATACAAATATTTGAATTTGCAAGATATACTATGGGTATTAGGCATAAAAATACAAAATAACAGAGATTGTTTCAGTGGTCCTGACCTCACAGCTTTCTTTTTTGTTTGCTTTTTTTTAAAAAAAAATTAATTCCCATTTGATCATACTCGTTCCGTGCAATTACTCCTCACTCATTTGTCCTGGTGGGACGAGAAGTCATATCTAAATTAAGACTTTTACAGCTTGATTATTCAAAGGGATGAAAAAACTAGCCCACTCCAAAACCTGCATGTAAATAGATTCCTTCTCGTCCTTATCAAAATACTTTTGGAAAATTTGGACTGAATTTAGCAGCATTATAGACAAATCTTTATTCTGCCATTGACTTTAATATTAATTTGAAGGATCTTATTTTTAAGATGCAGTGTTCTGTTTCCAAATACATGGAAGGAACTGTGCAAGGTTGCCAGATGGAAGGCTCCTACTGTTCCTTCCAGAGGAATTAATGAGAATTTGGACTCTACTACCTTGTTTCTTACACCATTTTGTGTTTTAATTCAGGTATGTGCTTTATCATCCAGAACATCTTCTCCGAGAGAAAGGCACATCTAGGGACAGGCAGCATCAAAAATAAAAGAAGCTAAGTCGGTATTTTGTTTGGAAGTACAAAATATATTCCTAGCGGACTGAAAGATTTTTAAATGCAAAACCTCTCTTTGTATGTACATTACCTGGCTGTGTAGAATTCTCAGAAAGGCAGTCTCTTGAATGCACCTCAAAATGTAGTAATTTTTGAAAACTTTTGAAAGTTCTGACTGAAAATGGCTGAAGTTTTTAAAATTAGTATGTTTTTTCTAACAAATATTATTCTGAAAAAATGAAGTGTGTATCCACTCACAATCACACCAACAACCACTACTTCACTGCTACTACTTACTTCATTGGCAACAGATATTCTGCAATGATAATACCATTTAATCTGTAAGATTACTTCATATTAGGCTGAAATATATGTGCCTTACATATAAAAAACAAATTGGCTGGAACCGGAATTTCTCAAGGAGCAGAAGCCAGAACCTTTAGAACCTATGAGACTGATATGCTCATTAGCCCCAGGCATGCACAAAGGATGCCTCACATTCTGACCCAGCCTTCACTTATCAAAAGAAGATTCCAGAAAATGCTGCTAAACCAGAAAGGCAAGTGATCAGGTACTCACCTACTATATATTCAAGGGGATATTTAAGGTTCAGAAATAAATACTTACAATCATGTGTTTGCCATGTCTGTCTCTATCCCCACAATGATTTTCTTCCATGTTGAACAGCAGACAGATGTGTGCAAAAGAAGTGTGATGTAGTCAGGCCAAATGTGTTGTTCTTTAAAGGGAAGTGAATGATTATCAAAAGCCATGTGCAAGATTCTAGGCTTTTTACTCAATTGCATTGCTCATCACACTTCTGTAGAACTATCTGTGAGACCACAACTAGAACACAGGGTCTTCAGAGGCTGCGAATGAATAATACCAACAGCAACCCCGTGGACTGTACAGGCAAAAATAGCTTAATAACTCCTTTTGGCTGGCAAGCACTTTTCTGATTATAGATTATCATCTACATTTCAATTCAAGCGGGTGGGGTAGAAAAGTGAGGCTATTTTTTTGAGCTTGACTGAAACTGTGGGGAGGGAGCCAAGATAGTAGCAGGAGAGATTTTAATAGGAAAATAAACATTATCACAATATGAAGAGGCTTTTGCCTGTATAACTTTTTAAACCATAGCCTAAGAGGTTATATATGGAAATGGAAGCTAAACTAATGTGTTATGAAGGGTCACTTACTATAATTTTTAAATATTTAATACATATGGAAGGCAATGTCTGCAGACTGTTGTGAACACAGAGTGTTTGCAATCTATAAGCAACAAGATCATGCATGCAATAGGTCAGCACTGGGTTATTTTTTTTTAAAGCACTGCAAACAGATAGGAATTTGGAACTTACTAGAGAACAGAAGTACTTCCACTGTGAACCTCTGTCTGACTCAGACTGATTCCAGTGTGAACAATGCGAAGAGACACCTAGAACAGCTGAGTAAGATGACAGTTTTGTAGAAGACAGACCAAATAAGTTCACATCAAACCACTATATAACTTGCTAAAGTTAAAAAATGAAAACTTTCCTCCTTGGAAATTCAATCTAATGTGTTTGTCCTGAAACTGCCTGGAGTTAACGCACCCTACAGGACGAAACATGACGTATGATATTGTATTGGGTCTACGTGGCAAGGCTTTGGTAGTGGGGAAGCTGCAAGAATGGCCTCCATTAGAAGCCATGGGCCTCCCCCATGCCAGTAATAGCTGGTTCCAGCCAGTTCCAAAACCGAGCCACTGCAGGACACTGCTGAGCCAAACAGCAAAAATAATGGCATATCTGTGAAATTGTATGTAGGGAAAGGTAAAAAAAAGTGTTATGCAGCACCTATGAGACAGAAGAGTAAGAAAAATATGAGAGAAACAGCTCTGTAGATACCAAGGTCAGTGGAGAAGGAGAGGAGGAGCTGCTCCAGGCACTGCAGCAGATTCCCCTGCAGGCCATGGAGAAGGTCATGGTGTACCAGGTTGTCCCTCTGCAGCCCATGCTGAAACACACAAGACAACATATCCACCCTGCAGCCTGGGGAGGAACCCCGCGCTGGAGCAGGTGGTTGCACCCTGAGGGAAGCTGCCGCCCTTGAAGCCCACACAAGAGCAAGTTCCTGGGAGCAGGAACTGCGGCCCATTAGGGACCCACACTGGAGCAGCCTTTTCCAGATGGGCTGTACTCCATGCTAGAGCAGTGCTTGAAGTGCTGCAGCTTCTGAGAAGGAACCATGAAGGACTGTATCCCATGGGAGGGAGCCCATGCTGGAGCAGAGGAATGGTGTGAAGAGAAACAAGCAGCAGAGATGAAGTCTTATGAACCAAGTGCCACCGCCATTCCCTACCCACCTTGCATTGCCTGGGGAGGGAGTAGGTAGAAGATTCAGGAATGAAGGAGTAAAGTTAACCCTAGGAAGAAGGGCAGGGTGGGGGGAAGGTGATTTAATTTTCTCTTTGTTTCTTACCATCCTACTCTATTTTCAATTGGCAATATATTATTCTTCAAGTTGAATCTGGTTTTCTGACAGTGAGTGGTAAACGACCTCCCTGTCTTTATCCTGACCGACAAACTGTCTCATCCTATTTTCTCCCCGTTCTGTTGAGGAGGTGGACTGAGAAGTGACATCTGGCAGTCAGCTGAGGTCAAACCTACTGCAGATTAAACCATGTTTATTGTCTTATGTAAAAAAAAAAAAAAAGTTTTGTCACTGAGTCTTACAACAGGCTAAAAGGCTGGAATAGGAAAAGGATTCTTTAAAATTCACTATGGGGAGGATCCCAAACCTAAGCTGCAAGAAAAAGGCATGAAGTTAATGACAGAAGACTTCTCCACCTCCTTCTGGTACAGAGGTAACTTGGGGCAGGCAATCGGGATATTCAAGCAGTCAGACTTCCATGTGTGACCACAGCAGGCCACTGTAACTCAACATATGAGCTCCAATGCCTCACCTGAGCTTTTGGAAAAGCTCTGGATAGGGCAAGCAAAAAGATGTTTAAGACAATGACTTTTATGACAATCATTTGTACTTTAATGATTGTAGCCTGGTAGGAAGCGATGGGATCCCCGTCTGAAAAGGGCAAGAGAATCTTTGGCAGCAGGCCAATTTGGCATTTTGGGCTTTAAACTGAAGAATCTGGGCAGTAGGGTCTGAAGTGGTAAGCCTTACCTCAGTCCCTGGAAAGGTGATGGAACAGATAATTCTGGAGTCCATCAGCAAGTATGTGGAAGACAAACAGGTCATCAGGAGTAGTCAGCATGGATTTAAGAAGGGGGAAATCCTGCTTGACCAATCCAACAGCCTTCTGTGATGGCATGGCAGGACAGGCTGATGGAGGAAGAGCAGAGGATGTTTTCTAACTTGACTTCTGCAAAGCTTTTGACAA
>JAWMRC010000089.1:39604659-39676609 GCA_035584755.1 Thripadectes ignobilis
CCCTTGCAGCCAGGAGGGCCAGTGGTACCCTGGGGTGCACCAGGAAGAGTGTGGTCAGTAGGCTGTGGGAGGTGATCCTTCCCCTCTATTTGGGCCTCCATACAATTCTAGACTCCACAGTTCAAGAAAGACAAGGAGCTACTGGAGAGGGTCCAGTGGAGTGCCACAAGGACGATTAGGGGTCTGGAGCATCTCTCTTGTGAGGAGAGACTGAGGAAGCTTGGCCTGTTCCATCTGGAGAAGAGAGGACTGAGAGGGGATCTCATCAATACTGAAAAGTATCTTGAAGGTGGGTGTCAAGAGGATGGTGCCACACTCTTTCCAGTGGTGCCCAGGGATAGGACAAGGAGCAATGGCCATAAACTAAAACAGAGGAAGTTCCACCTCAACACAAGAACTTCACACTGAGAGTAGCAGAGCACTGGAACAGGCTGCCCACGGGTGTTGTGGAATCTCCCTCTCTACAGACATTCAAAACCCACCTAAACATGTTCGTGTGTAACCTGCTCTGGCAGGGTGGTTGAACTGGATGACCTCCAGAGGTCCCTTACCTTCTAAAAATTCTGTGATTAAGTCTTTGTTCAAAACTTTTATCAGTCTAGAGATCCCAGCACCACCAGATTTCTTCCTGCAGGGCTACTCTCCAGTCACTCCTCTCCCCATTTAGACTTGCATCATGGGTTACTCTCTCTCTGGAGCAGAATCCATAATTTCAACTTCTTAAATTTCATGTCGTTAATTGCAGCCAAATGTTCCAATCTATGCAGATCCCTCTTCAAGGCCTCTTGTCCCTCAAGAGTCAACAGCAACTCTCAGTCTCAGCAAACATACTCCTGCCTCCTGATCATTCATAAATATGTTTAACAGAACTGACCCTAGGACTGAGTCCCAAAGAACACCACTGGTGACTGTCAGAAATATTCACTACAATTCTTTGAGCTCTGCCCTTCAGCCAGTTCCTCACCCAGTGCACCATGAACCTGCTTCTCTCACAGCTGGACAGCTTGTTCAGAAGGATGTTGTAAGGGACAGTATCAAAAGCCTCACTAGGTGGGTGACCATATCAGAGAAGGTTATCAGATTCATTACATAGGGCTTCACTTTTGTGAACTCATTTTGACTGTGCCTGATGGTTTTATCGGTCTTTAAATGACTTTCAATAGTACCTGGTACAATCTCTGTAGTTTTCCCTAGTAATGAGCTTGGACTAACAGGCCTGTAGTTCTCTGTGTCTCCCCTCATGCTCTTCTGGTTAATTGGAATAATATCATCCAGTTTCCAGTCAGCAGAGGTCTTCCCAGACACCCAAGAGATAGCTCTTCCAATATGCTGGGATGAATCCCATCAGGCCCCCTGGGCTTACAAAAGTAAAACTGATACAAGCAATCATTTGCAGTTTCAGTGTCCACAAACAGAAAGTCACTGCTGCTGTATGCCCTCTAACTAGCTCCACGAGCAATTTCTGGTTTTTTCCCTTGAAATCTAGGGTAGCAATTCTGCTGACCTCTTTTCTCATTTACACCAAAAAACTTAAACTCAACTATTCCATGATCACTGTGGCCAAGGGAGCCACCCAACATTCCATCTCTCATGAATCTCCTCTACTCACAATGAGCATCTTTCCTAGCAGGCTCACTGAATACTTGTGACAAGAAATTATCTTCAGCATAATTCTGGAATTTCTCAGATTTGCTTGTCACAGTGCCCTGGTATTCCCATTTATGTTTGCAAAGCTGAAATTTCCATAAGGATAAGGGCTACTGATCCAGAGATTTCTCCTATGGCCCATAGATTAAATAATCAGTTCCAGCATTGTGGCTGACTAAACAGTAGACACCAACAATGACACCTGCTTCATTTTCCATTCCCCTAATCCTCACCCAGTGGCTTTCAACCACATTATCCATAACTGCAAAGACTGTACAGTCAAACCTGTCCCTCACACACAGACAACGCAACTCCTTTGCCTCACCTGCCCTGCCTACCCCTCCTGAACAGCCTATAGCTCTGCATCCCAGAACTCCAGTCATGGGACTCATTCTACCAAACCTCACTAATACCAATGATATCACAGATCTATGAGCTGACCAATGCTTCCAGTTCATCCTGTTTATTTCTTGTATCATGTGGGTTGGTGTACAAGCATTTCAGATATGCTCCTAAATACTCAGTGCTCCCTGCAGCTGTGTCAGCATTGCCACCCTCAGGCCATGCTGTGCCATCCCTTGGCTTACACTTTCTACCATACATCAGTAGAAAATCAGTTAATTCTGATGTTTATATACTGCTCTGCTATGCAAACTAAAATACATCAAATAGGCATCACCCAGTGATTCCTGTTAAAAAAGACAAAAATTTCATCTAGACTAAAATGCCAATACAGATGCAAACTGAGATGAGTAAAGGTGTAAATTAGGTTAAAACAGTACACTAGAGATGGCACTATTAAAACATGACATATTTGGCTTTGTTACATGTTACTTAAAAGTACACACAAATGGAAATGTCATGAACTGAGATACTGACTTAGTTGACAACTGCTTTCAGTGAGTCCTTCTGCACACTGAACTTTAGATAGTTTTCTCAGTATACAGCTGCATATGCAGCAGGAAATTACCATTAATGATACACAGTTTTGGAAAAACAAGTACTACATTAATCCTCCACACACCTAATCACTGAAGAAATGTCCAACCACTGTGGGAAGCTCACTGCCATCCCACAGGAGCCTTGTTGGATAAGAAAACCCCACAAAGAATCATAAATCACAGAATATTCTGAGCTGGAAGGAATCCACAAGGATCACTGAACTACTAGATCTGCACAGTATCATTCCCACCATGTGCCTGAGAGTATCATCCAAACACTTCTTGAACTCTTGCCAGGCTTGGTGATGTGACCACTTCCCTGGAGAGCCTATTCCAGTGTTGAACCACCCAATATTTTTCTAATATCCGACCTAAACCTCCCCTGACACAACTTCATGCCATTCCCTCAGTCCTGTCACTGGTCACCACAGAGATCACCGTCTGCCCCTCCTCTTCCCCTCACAAGGAAGCTGTATACTGTGGTAAGGTCTCCTCTCAGTTTCCTCTTCTCCAGGACGAACAGACTAAGTCACCGAGCAGTCAGAGGAGGATTTCTTTCACAGAGGAGATGTTATCAGTCCTGAAAACAAGACAATTCCTGCAATGGGGTGTGCTTTCTAGATGTAGGGTGGTAACATTTCCTTTAAGCTGATCAAAATAAACAATACTGTCACTAATACTGTTTCAAAAGACATTAAGTGCCCAAGCAATTATATTCAGTTAATTTTTGTCTATTCTAGCAAGAAGGAATGCTAAATCCAAAACCTCTTTTAAGATCTGTCTTAGCAAAATTGCAAAGTGGCAAAGTTATTTGTTCCTTCAGAAAGAGTAAAGTATGAAATAAGGAAAACAGGTGGGTCTAATCTAATTAAAATGGTAAAGGTGGAAAAGAGTTGCTGTACTGTCCCTTTTCCCTAGAGGCAAAGAAAAACTCTCTTTATGGGCAAAGAAGGGTAAAACAGAGTAGTATGGGGGAAGAAAATTGCAGCTGTCCTGGAGCTGCAGATATCAGGATCATTGACTTATTTCAGTGATCTTTAATAGCCACTGCAAAATTGACAGGTGTACCACATCTTTCAGAAACCCTGTTCACACTATGTACTGGTAATGTTTTGCCACTACTGCATAAGAACATTGTGTTATTTCTAAAAAAAAGATTAGTAGTTAAAAAATAACGCTCATGCAGAAGTTTGTTACACTAAAACATACTTCAGTAAATGGGCTACATCCAAGCAAATCTTACAAGTTTGTTTTATTTCCATCCACTCTTACAAAGCTTCCATGAACTAAGGGAATATTCCACTCCAGCTTTCGAGGTTCCTAGATGTCACTGAAACAACTCAACTGAAATTCAGCTGAATGTGTATTTCTCATTTAGATTCAGCATGTTTGCAAAAAAACACCAACCCATAAGTTAAAAACAAAATACTGGTTTTCACCTTAGGAGTCTTTATAAGGAGGCAAGAGGGTGAAATAAAACAATTTAAAACATTCTGATAGGAAACTTCTTTGAAATTTGGTTTATTGATGCCTGAGTCATAATATTATGTTTTCACGCATGAACAGTTTTCTTCACTGGATAAGATACGGTGTGCAGCTACCACCCATAAGCTTTAGTCCATACTGCTTTCTTCTTGAACTCAGCAAGAGATCTCAAGGCCAGAAGTGTAACTGTGAAGACAGGGACAAATTAAATTAATTTGTGCAGTCCAGACTGGAAAGGACGTGAGTATTCTCCCTAGTAATTTTCTTAACAAAGAGATGGGTGTAGTTTTCCTTTCACTGATTCTTTTCATGAATCTTTCAGATTTTAGTCCGATGGTTTCTGATGCTACTGCCACTGTTTGCATGGTTTCACTAGTCTTTACACCCCTCTGAAATGTGATGTTGTACTAGGCCTTTCCTCTGCTTTATGACATGTCTCCTACTGAAATCACATCACATTATCTGCTAATCAGTCTATCACTTAGGCATACAGATAGTTGATTACACTGCAGAAAGTATGAATTCGGAGAGCAATGATGCAGGAGGGGAGATAGAAGGCACTGGGAGGAAAGGAATCACAAAGTCTTAAATCTCCGTACAATTCACTGATTGGAAATGCAATTCACTGATTCCTTAATTCAATTAGAAAAGATCCTGTGTTCAGACAAAATACAGTAGCCAAATTAGTCACAGTCTAGTTATTTAGAAGGGACTTTTGTGTTCTAGCACATAAAAGCAAAAAACCAATGAAAAGTTCAAGGGGAAACAATAACTTATCTCTATCAGGGCACACTGAGAATATACTGTGTATATCAGAATCCTCTATACAGAGGAGATTCTCTAACAGCCTCTGGCATCGCTTCTGGTGGAGATCAGCAGACACAACAGGAGAATTTATCAGAGTAAGTAAAGGCTGCAGACCCTAAGAACAGGCTAATTATCTTACTAATGCGAAGAACTTATCACTGGATTTCAAGAAGCCCTAGAGAGAAGCCTTGTGTTAATGGAAGGAAGTAAAAGTACACTTCATTCACTTCATGTGAGAGTATTTGTGGTGTCCTCTTAAAATTACTTGCACTGTTTGTATTCACAATCTTACATATTTAGGTGCACAATGGGACTCGTGCTAGGGCCAAAGGCCCCCACTGTAATTCAAAATATCATCTACTTTCCATATTTATTTTCATATATCTTTTCAGCTACCCTCACTCCTCTTTCCTTTTTTTTCAGACCAATTTACTAGGCTGTCATTGTCCATCTCCTATCCCTTCCCCACAGTGCATTCTTCAGTTGCACCTAAGTTTTGTGATTTTATTCTAGTACTGGAGGGTTTCCACACAGTGTGTTGCATTTTATTTTTAAGGGTAACTTCAAATACAACAGGCAGATCCATGACTGAAACAAGCTTGTCGAACCAGATGTACCTTTAGGTCCTTTGGACAGTCAGTGCTACATAGTAAGCATCAGCAGATGAGAGAGCAAATATAAGAAGACATTACAGACAAGAATATCAACTTACCTGGGAAAGTCTTGTTAAAGACAAAACACAGCTCATCTCACTCCTTTTAACAACTTCATTTTGATCTGCCCTGACAGTTATCAAAAAGAAGGACCCAATTGAAAAAATATCTTACCCTTCAGCAGGTCCACAGAAGACTCTGATAATGCTTCTTTAGGGCTTTCCAACATATTGATCAGCCAGTCAATAAACTAAAGATTAAAACACAGAAAATCTGAATTTAAAGAGCGCCTATATCAAAACGTGACAAATTCTTTTCAGTTTGACAGGCAACCTCTGACCGCTGCTAATTTCAGTTATCTAATCAGAGGCAGTGGCTAATGAAGTTTCTGCCCAAAGTACCCAAATGCCCCAGAGTACATCTCACTGTCAGTGCAATTCTTCACAGCTGAATCTCAAACTCCCTTTGTTCCTTCTCATTATTCCAGCAATAATTCTTTGTAATGAAGAAGGCACAGTAAATAGTTTGCCGCTATCTTGCCTGTTCATGCCTTTAACCTATTAAAGTATGATTCTTTCTTGTCCAAATGTTCTACTGCAAATCCTTCAGAACTCTTGTTGTCTTTGTTCCTCTTTTGAGCTCTCTCATTTTTTGCTGCTTTTCTCTGGCAGTGTGGAGTGTCTGGAGGACAACATGGTATTTCAAACTTATAAAGATGACTTTGAGGGCAAGACCTCAAATTCTTCCTTAAAACCTAATTCGCACTTGCACAATAACAGTTCACCTCTGTGTTCCTCCCACATTTTGAATTCTGATTTCAGTGGTAACTCTGAGCACAGGAATCTGCTCCAAGGAATGAGATCTTAACAGATTCTGGTTTGCACGAAACAGCTAACTGTTAATCTATAGGTTTATAACAGTATTTCCACATGTATCAACTACACACAATCTACAGTAGTTTGCCAAATTAGGCACAATTTTCCACACTTATTTTCAACTCATACTTGAAAACAAATGATACAAACTACAAAGACCAACCCTGATCGCCCTAAATTGACACTGTGCAACTGCAAGGGATCTGTTTCTCAGTGTTTACAAGACTGACTTGCTACCAGCAGCTCCCAACTCTCCTCTCACAACTGTACCTTCTGAAGAGTTTGATTTCCAACTTCTGAATTTTTTTATTTTGCAACTCTCACATTTTCCTTAAGAAACTACATTCATATCTGATTAAAAATAAAGTGATATAGCAATTCAGATGCAATAAAAATAGAATAATTGCTCTACCTAAGACCTGAGCTGACTACTAGAAACAGGGTGCTTTAAGACTCTTGTAAAATGCTTACACAATTTTACCTTTGGTGCTTGTTCTTTCCAAGGTTCTTTAGCCAGCAAAAGCGAAATGCTGCTTGGAAGTAGAGTGAGAGTCTCTTGCACAGCAAACTTGTCAATGGGGTGCTTGCCAATGTGATCCTCAGATAATTCCGGTAATACTGTGTGGTGCTTCCATAGTGACCAGTCAGCACTGAGGCCAAGCAGTAATGGTGCACCATGGTCAGCCCAGGCCACCACAGAAGCTGCAAACAGCCATAGGAGAAAATCTATGCACTAAACAGGAAACAAAATGAACAGGCAAAAATTAATAATACAGAAGGGGGGAAAAAGCCCAATTAAAAAAACCCAAGAGAACAACAAAAAAAATCCATCCAAAAAAGAAACCAACCCAAAACACAGGATCAAAACTCAGATAGTGACTTGCTCTTCAAAACAAAAATCTGAAAATTCAGCTAAAACTCAAAATGCAAGAACTAAAAAGCTCTTAATATTCTTCCATACTTTGAAACAGCATAAGTCTCTTTCTAATTTAAACTAAAATGTCTACAGAAAGAAAATAAAAACAGCACTCTTCTAAAATAATCCTTTAGATTAAAGTTGATACACATTTCCTTTAAAATGGGGAAATCACTTCTTCACAACAACCTGTTGAGGGAAATCAGGGATGGTCACCCTTGTCGTGCTATGAATGTTAGGGAAATATTGTAGCAATGTAACAAATACCTTTCTGATGCGTGCAGCAGCTTATTTTTTGTCTTCAAACAGAAAACTTAAAACAATATTATTTCACAAAACTGTTCAAGCCCTCTCAGAAACAGCAGCTAAACACATCTGACCTGCTTAGACAGTTCTACTAGTTAATTCAAAATTTTCCTTCAATTGCTCTAAATACAGTAACTTTGAAGTAATTATTTTCTTTAGTTGCCTTTACTTTTATCATGATTTAGATGTCAAGGTTATTTTAAAGTAAGAGATTTAAATAAACATTCCTTTATTAAACACATGTTCATTCACAAAAATTGAGATTTTTTTCTGTGGAGGTAATATCACAATCTTCTAAAACATAAAAGCATTGGGAATAATACTTATTACTGAGGAAGAATGTGAAATGTATCAGAACCTTCTTTTTCTCCCGTTCCAAATTATTTTCACAGCATGTACCTCTTTAAGATGAACATTTTGTAGGGGTATTGACTTGTATGCTACATTTCTGATGTAGCCCATTAGGTCTAGCAGCCAGTCCATTCTTTTCATAACTCCTAGGAAAAGAGGAAGAGCATTGACTCATGCAAAACACTAGAACGTACTGTTTTTCATTAAAAAGCAAGCACAGAAAATCACTATAGAAAGAAAGCACTGACTATAGAACAATAATTACCAACACCACTATCCTGTTTGATTCATGGCTGCCATCGACAGAAGACAAAGGGGCCCTTAAACAGTACAGAAACTTTGCTTTTAATGCAGGCAACACACTGAATACACAGAAAAAAACCCAGTTGAGTGAAAATTTTTTCACACAATGGCAGCCTGCAGGTCCCACTAATCAAGTCTGCGCACGTGACCACTACAGAACGTTAAGCCTCCTGTAAGTTTTTGGCCCAGCACTTCATCTAAGTCTAGCACTGATGTCACTGTACGTTGGCCAAGAATGAGGGGAGTGCTTCAATAGGGCTCCTACAGCATTGAGAGGATCAGTAAAATATGGTCAAGGCATGCAAATAAAATTAGTCTTCAATTCAACCCGAGGATGGAACACATTACATTGATTCAGATATTGCTGTCCATAATCTGTTCTATCTCCTACAAACTAATAAGCATGTTCACCTCTGACACCATGTCACTTCATACACTACCATTTCAACGTCATCTGTACAAATGCCCTCTTTCATGCTGCCTCCTCTTTTACCCAACAAAGCCTCACTTCACTCAATTAAAACTCATTATTGTTTGAAGTTCTTCAAACACAGCTGGCAGCTACGGGCATCTGGCAATATAATGCCCTGAGGTTGTTCTTTGAACACAGGCAGACAAAGACCATTCTGCCATGAAAATGAGACATCTTTCTACTGTTTCCTCCTCCTTTATCTTTCTGTGTGATTCTCCTACTTCTCTTGCATCAGCCCCAGAGCTCTGTCAGACCAATAGCTGAGCTAGTTCAAATCATTAACCCAGCAGATTTGTTTCCTGTGTTAATTCAGTGCAACCTTTTCAGAGAAGCAGGATATCTCCTTGGTCCAACCAGTCTCATGGTAACATCCCCCCACCTACTGTGTCACATACCACTAAGTCAGATATTAAATCTGAAGGTTAGCCGGTCTCTGAGGTACTATGTACATTGATGACTTTACAATACCTTACACTGAAAGTCTGAAAAGAGTGGGAGACATGGATATAGCAAAAACTCTGGTCTGTAAACCGCCTTGAGGAAATAAATAACTTGTAGTTGAACCACAGAAAAATAAAGAACTGGAGAAAAACATAAAAGTAATGTTTGATAAAAGTATTTGGATAATACAAAAATTCTGAAGACAGCAGTTTCTAATATGGATAAATTTGGAAATGCTTGGGTTACACCAACTTAAAACTACTTTAAAAGAATCAGTGTAGATTCATCAATATCTGTTGATTGTGTTGATTCTTCTTTAAGCTTAATCTTACCTGTGTTTTCATGTCTTACAATACGAGCATGATAAAAACCATACAAGAGCATCCATAAAATATTTTCTTTCTGGTGATATTCTGCCACAGTGTCAATCACAGCCTTCAAGTTCATCAGAGACAGTCTGCCTTGAGAAACTAAATACACTTTTGTGAATGTGGCCTTCTCTATATTGTTCTGCAAATGCAATTAAAAAAGCATGTTAAATTAAAATGTTCATTTCTTATGGGAACAGTAAATGCTGCATTCCTCTTTATAAAAAAAGCAAGAAATTCCTTGAATATCTAGCAGGCTCATTTTTCCTCAAGATATATTATTCAACAGATGACTGTACATATTACTTGAACTTGACACTGTTCCAAATAGTCTTGCAAAGTGCAATTCAATACAGTTTGTTTTCAGACTGTTTTAAATTTTACATTCCCCTTCAAATTGAAATGGGTCAGCTTGACAGTTCTGGAGACTGAAGTCTTCTTGCAAGACAAATTCACTGCACTGACAAAAAAAGGTTTTGTTAAGTGGCATTTTCCAGTGTGGAAGTAAGAACTAAAAAATGTAAGGAAATGACAATTCAGCTTCCTTAACTATTTGAATGCTTGATTCTCTAGGGAATCTGTTAGCAAACAGAACAGCATGGCTTTAAGTCACGGATATTTGTTTATAAAAGCCTGATCTGAAACCAAGTCCTTCCACACAGGTCATTTCCTTGGCATTTCAGCTGCCAAGAATTCCGCTGTGAATTGATTCCACTGGTGAGCTATAATTTGAAAGTGTTTCTATTCCAATGGCATCCCTAGTCAACTTATCCATCAGGAAGCCTTCTGAGTGTGAATGTAAATACAGCAAGAGTCAAGAATCACAGGATGTTCAGTCAATTATTTCCCATTTTTAACAGAAGCACAGATCTACCAATTCAAGGACAGCCAGTCACCAGGATACATTCAAGCAGGTTGCTATTTTAACCAAAAAGGACTATGGTTTGCTGTTTGCATCATCGGCCTGGAATTCAGATCTAACATCAGTCCTGTTCAACTAATAGAAATAACTTCACAGAATCACAGAATCCATTAGGCTGAAGATCATCGAGTCCAATCTGTGACCAAACACCACCTTGTCAACTAAACCACAGCACTAAGCACAATGTCCAATCTTTCCTTAAACACCTCCAGTGACGGTGACTCCACCAACTCCCCTGGGCAGCCCATTGCAATACCAATCACCCTTTCTGTCATGAAATTCTTCCCAGTGTCCAACCTAAACCTCCCCTGGCACAACTTAAGACTGTGTCCTCTTGTCTTATCACTAGTTGCCTGGGAGAAGAGGACAAGCCCCGCATGACCAACTTATTCAAGATTCTCCAAACTTCAAAGCTCCCAGGTGAAATGAGCACTATTTCAGTTGCCTTGAGAAAGTTTTGGATATGGGTTCTTCTCACTCTTGCTTCCCTCTGCTGCCTGCAGATTAGATTCAGAACACTCTTACTTGCATAGCAGATAAGACAATTAATGCTCTCAATGAGCTAAAACATTCTGGTGACAACAAAATGATAAGGTATGCTTTTTTCACGTGATTTGGTGATAAAAGACTAGATTTCAAACATAATTACCTTTGAGATCTGGACAATGCGATCAATCTCTGAATCAGCCATTTCTGAGATACATTTTGCTACATCAATATATATATCCAGTTCATCTCTCTGCAAACAGAAAAGTAAATGCAAGTTTAAATGTCTATTTCCAGATTTCTAGGAGCTTTGTTAATGATAATGATGAATAATTAATTGAGCCTCTAGCCTCATTTTACTTATCTATTTTAGAAATTCTGTATTTGCTGGGGAATTCAATGTACTTCATTATACAAGAATAATGGTATTTGAACACTTTAAAAGAGATTGTTTTATTTTTGATGAAAAAGTGCCCTTCCTTGGAGGTATTTTCTGTAGCTAGATGGTTTCTTTAACTGAAAAGCTGACCCCTCTGTGGGGGGGAAAAAAAGAAGCCTTCTGATTGTTCTCTGTTTCTGTTTCAGTAACATTTATTTCAGCACTAATACTGTAATTTACCATTACCAAATTATTTATGAGGGAAAAGCAAACATTAAATTGGTTTCACAATGTCATATTCTAAAGTAACCAAAAGCAACTTCCATTGAAATTATGCTGCTGTCTTAACTATTATAACTAAAAATTGTACATCTAATTCATATTTCAAATCTGATGGGTCAGTGCAAAAGACAGGACTTACCATCACTAAAAATATCTAGCTACAATGTTCATACACATCATACTTACTCCTTACCTGAACCTCATCTGGAAGAAGCTTATATATCTTCTCCACCGCCTGGCACAGAAAGCTCCAGCAAAACTGGGCAGGATTGGGAAGTTTCATTGCCTGGATGAGCCCATGTAGAACACACTGGCAAACTTCAGGGGATTTTTTGCTATTCTTCACTTCAAATTGTTGTATCAAAAGCACTTCTGTAAAAGACTGCAGTTTGTCTTCTGCAACATGTTGCATCCATAGGGACAGGGACATGAAAAGGTACTTCAGAGTTTTCATCTGAAAAGAAAAAGCTTTTGCTCAGTTTCAGATTCTAGTTCTTCACTGACCTTGAACTATCGTCATAAAGGATGAAATTATAAAAAACCACTTAGAAAAGCACTCAGAATCATAAGCACCTCTCAGTTATCCTTCCCACTTCTGATGAATTATTTGAATTAAAAAGAGTTCAGACACGTCAATATTCTATTTTCCCTGAAAACTGAGGAACTTATTTTCAGTAAACCCTAAATACCACATCTCTGTATGGGCAGAATAATTTTACTACATGGTGCCCATTGCCTTCCTACATAAAGCATACAGACAGTCTAGACAGCCAAGGACAGAAGTATTGTTGTCACGCCACCATTAGTGTTCCTAACTAGTGAGGAAGAATGAATTTCCAAGCCCCAGAATAACCTTTTTCTCACTAAAAATACTTGCTGAACAGTATTTCTGAAGAATTCTGAACCCAGGAATCCTTTCCTGGTGATACACCCTAAACATCATCACTGAGGAATCTTACAGGAAAGAAGTACTGAGTTCCCACAATTTTTCTCACATACATACACTGAGACTGTAGACAAGAGGAGGTGCCACCCACATGCCCAAAAGCATTGCTGCATTTTTAGATGACTGGGTCTGAGTCACAGCCAGCTGAAGGCAGAGATGTTTTACCTCATCACCTAAACAGAAGAAAACAAACATAAGTTACAAAGAAATTATTTTCCCTTTAAATTTGTTCTGAAGTCATAAAATAGAGGAGGGCTACATTTTTCTAGATATGCTACTTAAAGCTTTTAAGACATATATGTCAGAAGAACCCTCTTCCCATTCATGTGCTTTCAGGAAGAAACCTCAGTACTTGTCCAATAGCAGTTTACTCAAGAAAAAAATGCTGAAATGCTAAGAAAAGTTAAAAAATCCCTCTTTGCCAAATAAAGATAAGATTTAATCCACAGAAGCAAAAATGAGGCAATATCCCTTCCTGTTAAATGTAAGGAGTACTTAGCATGTTTCTACACTTCCACGTGTCATAAACAGAGGTTAATTGCCTATGGATGCTTAGTTGCAACATTTTCCAGGTTAGCACGTGGGAAGACCTTACTCTGCATAGATGTTAAGATGGTTTTGGAATCCTTATTGTTTTCACTTTAAAGTCCTCTTAAGGACTGGTGTAGTCTGTTTCTTAACAGAGTAACTGGTCATAAAGTACCTCTTCATCATCTTTATGCAATGGCATGGATTCGATATAGTTCATGACTGTTACAGCAACATAAGGATAAACAATTAAAGTATTCTACTGGCATTTGGGCCATCAGACAGAAGATCCATTACTATTAAATGTCAGCAAAAAGCTTAATCAGATGCTTTGCAAGTTAAAATGTTCTTTCAGTAATGAAAGAAGCAATCAACATAATATAACTTTTATGAAGTTCACTAACATTAGTGCATGAAGAAAGTAAAGACTTAAGGGTCTAGTGTCAGGCTTTTCAAAATACCTTATACAAGAAGTTAAATAATTTGCAGAGCTCAGAAAGGGTGAAATTTTAACAAGATACCAATTAAAAAATTGCCTTTATCTTGAACTAAGACACAAATTGTATGTCCTATGTTGCATAAGATGCATGATTTGCCCAAGACTGTTCAGAGCACTATTGAATAAGAAACACATACTACTTCAATCTTTTTATACAGTTTCTGCTCAATAGCTGCAATAAATCCTGTAGGATGGGAAAGCAATCTGTTGTCTTCAACGTTCATAAATGAACAAAGCTTCATAGTAGAATCTGTGAAACACTTCAGGTTCATAAAACCAGTTATGAATTCTCAGACATGAATAAGTAACCCAGAGCATCAGACAGAATTAAGCATGTAGTCTAATTTTAATAAAAATATTCATGCTCCAGGTGTAGCAGAAAAAAAGTGTGTAAGAGTATCACATTTCTAGGTGGACTGTTAGCTGGTAATACAATTCTTCATTATACTTTCCAGTACAAAATGAATACTGCTCATCAGCACACAGAAAGACCTATTTCTAAATGCATATATAATCTAGGGAAAGGTGTGCAACTTCTACAACACTACAGAGGAACGATCAAGACTATGTAGACTATGATGTTGTCTGAAGTTTAAAACCAGACATAAAACAAATGTACTGTTTCCTACGGAAATTCCCTGATTTACAAAAGTAAGACTCCTAAATGAAAAACAGGAATAAAAGAAATTCCCTCGTATATTTAACAAGTTTCAGCTATTCATAAGGACTGCAAAGCTCAGTATAGGAAATTCTTTCAATTATTCTTAAAACTGTCACCCAGTGGACTTTAGTAGGAAGTGTTATTTCAAACTAGTGATGGCTAGGTGAACTACCAAGCAATTAAATGTGTGAAAAAACTGCCTGCAGTCTCTGACATGGACACTGGACCAAGCATTTAGCAGGTACTGAAAATATGATTCAATTAGCTAAGTGTCATGATAGGCTCTTCTTACTGTAAATAGTTCAAATGAAATATTCAGACTACTTTCAACAGTGTTGTAGGGAACTTCCAATATTGCTCTAAACTTCTCAGCTCTGATCTTCTTTAGTTTTTTCTTGAGTTAAAACACTGTCCACATGGTGATCACAAGAACAGTATGCTCGAAACATAAAAAGTTGGTCTTAAAAGCATAACAAACACTTGAATCACTTCACTAACTTCAAGTCCTGCAGTAGACTCTAAAGTTAGTGAAAGCTGCATTAGTAAAGAAGTCTTGTGACAAATAAAGAAGACTTAATAGAAAACTATTGATCTTACCAAAGTTCAGCCTCATCAAAGGAGAAAGAACGGATGCCCAGTTTACAGGTGGATACTGATGGCTTTCTCCAACTAATGCAATGGGTGCCAGTGCTACTTTCACCAGTTCAGCTGGGACAGCTTCAGGGCCTAGAACAGAAGATTCAATCCAAACCTGAGTTTTATACCCACACATTTGACTGAACAGCTCAGCAAAAAATGTGAACACTGCACTGAAGTTCAAGCTGTAGTGAAGAACTGAAAAGCATTATAAAATCTTTGTTATTTCCTTCTGCATCTGAGAATTAGCTATCTCTTGTTCATAATCAACTGCTGTATTTTTAAAATCAATCTGACTAAAATGGCTTTTTGTTACTGATAAACAGAAGTTTTCTGGTTCCTCGTTTTTGAGTCAACTCACGAGTTAATTACAGATATTCCTCATCTAGTAAGGCAGTATTTTTGCATTTGCTGTTGGGAGAACAGCAAAGTTTTCTGACACTGCTCTCCTCCCTTATTCTGTAGGTGCAGGCCACAAAAATTGCCAGAAAAGTGCTAACTTTACTTCAACACAGCGAGTTAACACAGTTCTCCTGGAGGCAAAGCACAAGAAATTTTGACCTCCATTTAAAGAAAAAACTTCCTTCTTTAGGACAGCAGTGAGTTCGGTTAGCTCCAACACAGGAGTAATCCCCTCTGCTTTACCTCCTTTAAGTCTTTACCCCAAAACATCTACCTTGTAGCAGCCTTCCTCACATTAGACCATACTTTTTCAGGCTCTTTGCATTTATCACACATAGCAGTGATCTGTTAGAATATCTCTTTTACAGAGAATTTTATCCTAGGATGATTAACTAAGAGGCAGCATAAAGTTAGCCTGATGATGGAGTATTCCTGAGGGAACAAACTAACGCTTAAAGTGATTTGACTTTCATTCTCACAGAGAACATACATCTCACCCACAGACAGGGAAAGGGTTTTAAAAGTCAAAAATAAAACTGAGAAAACTAAAGTCATAAGTACACAATTCTACCTTATCATTTCGAGTAGTACTCATTTTGGTGTTTAAACATCCCACATCAGTGACATTCAAATTAGTATTTAGAAAAGTTCTCTTAGCAAAAAAAAGCAGGTCATTAAGATCAACCTCCATAGCCATAAAAAATTTCCCAGAGGAATACTGTAATTTGATGTTTTCTTACCTTTCTTTCCACCTTCAATGGCAAAGTCAATGGCTGCCCTGATAAAGCTGTTTACAGGTAAGTAGCTAAAATCTGGAGGAACTGTGAAGACAAAAAGACTGTTTATATTCTAAAACATTGTCAGCAAAAAATTATAACCTTCTGCTCCCATGTAATTTTAAAGGCCAAACGGAGCCATGTTTGAGCTCATTAATGCTGTAGGTGACTGTATTTAGACAACAAGATTGATAAATGTACTGGCCTGTCCACCTTTAAGGTAAGCTGAACATTTCTGGTGGTGAGACGAGTCAGCTCTGAAAAAAAAAATTCCTTGACCAACTGAAAAGTCAGGGATAAGAATGTCCTTGCTTAAAAAGATATTGGGCACTGCAAGTTGGGCTTCGAAAAGGAGAGCTTAAAAGTTTTAGCAAGGTTAATACAACAGAGATGTTCCATATCTATCTAACCACAGGCATGTGTGTCAAGATTATACAAATGCAGAAACTCAGGCAATCTTATTTCTGTGACGAGGAAGTTTATCTATATTTTGCATTACTGCTCCGCAACTTGGTTCACACCAAAGTGAACAGCTTTAACTTCATTAGTTTGTGCCTATGATTGGTATTTCATCAATGATGTAATCCTGCCTTTATTTTACCCATGGATATTGAAACAACACCAGAAGGTAACGATATCTTGACTACACTGAACGAGTACAGAATAATAATTTTTTCACTTCAGCTAACCAGAGGAGGTATTTTCTAGAAAAACACTTCTAAGAAGTCAGCTTGCTCTTGTTAAGGACTAGTTTTTAAGTATGGACTTTGTCATAGAGTGGGAAGTGTTAGAACAAAGAGGAGATTAATCAGTTCTCAAGGCACAGAGTGGATAATGTAAATGTCAAATGTGCTATATGCAGTGTAAAACCTCTTTACAGTTTATCCTATAAAAAAATAAAACAGCAATATACAAGTCTGACAGGAACAACCTAGAACCTTACTTTGATACTACAAGTAAAAGCAGGTGTGGGGGCATCCAATTCAGCACAATGATTCCTGCTTCATGTACCAGACCTTTAGGTCTGGCACACAGTACCACGCAATCTCCAATTCAAAGGCTGTCTTTTTACATAATAGGGCTGCCATGTCTAGACTGTATTATCTAATGTGTCCCTTGTCTATTTAGTGATATGCCATTTCTACATGTTCTTTGAGCAGCAATAATAAATCATCTTACCAGATGCCCTGTTCTGAGTAGAAGACAAACAGGACATGTGAAGGCGTCCCAGAAGTCTCGCTGCATTTGTCTGAAGGCCAACCTGTCCTGAGAAACTGATTACCTGTTGAAACAATAAACCATTAGTTAGACAAATTTCCCTACCATTGCCTCATTCAAGCTGGACACAGACATTATGCAGTTTCTTCAAACAGATTTGGCTTGTTTGTGCGAGGTGTCACAGTACACCAGTACATTATCCAAAGCAGGTGAGGCCACCTTCTTACCTGTGTAAGGGTTCTGATGACTTCATTCAGCTTACTTTGAAACTGTGAGGATTGAACAGTTTCAGACTTCAGCTGCCAAAGAAAAAAGAGAATTTTTGTAAGAGGAAAAAAGAAGCAACAAAACAGAGAACAGGTCCTGAAAAGACGGATTACATTTGCACACATACCTTTTTGGGGGGAAGGGGAAGAGAAAAGGAGAAAATGTACATGGCTGAAAACTTTTCTCCAGTGTCATGCACATGGTCTTTACGATAGGAAAATGGAACAGACCCAATTTTACGCATTGCAATTCGGTGTCACTTGGTTTGTACTCACCATGAATTCTTGCGAAAATGTGATGCCCTGGTATATAACCACTGTTGTAAAAATGGAGAAGACACATTCCATCTTGCCTTCAAGTCAAACTACTCCATGAGATTAAGGTACTATTTGCCTACATGTTCTCACCTGTATCATGCCTCCTTCAGAGCCCACCAGTGCAACCAGCCCACTGACAGCAGCCAGACGCTCCATTGTTGGAGAACCCTGGAAGCATGATTCAGGACTAGTGAGTCAATGTGATTACACAACACTACTGTAGGACAAAATACTTGTTTCTTCCAATTTAAAAACCATGACTATTATCACTTGTACACCTCTCATCCCAACAGCCTTTTCAGGTCAGACTCCAGCATGGCAGGTAATACTCATACCCCTCTTGGTAAATGCAGGCTTTATATGGAGCTTCCCTCTTACTCCCCCCTGTCTGAAATCATCATGGATTGACAAATCACTTTTTTTCCTAGCACAGTCTGTATTCCACAAAATACACCAGTGTAATTCATCTCTAAAACACTGTTTTTATTGATGCTTACCTTCAGCTACAATATTAATGTACAAGTTTGAAGTCTGACTTCAAACACCTAATTTTTCTAATAAGATAAATTATTTTAACAACTAAAGCACTGTAATCACCATTCTTTTAGTCTAATTCTAACAAGCAGCACATAATTTTACAAGACATTTTCATTTAATAATTTAGATTCAATCCTTGAAAATTGTTTCAAATTAGTAAAAATGTCCAAATTAACATCTCATTGAGATAAGCATTTCTCATAAATCATCCAAGCAGAAGTGAGACAGGGCTTTTTTTTTCCCTTTGGTAAACGGTCCAAATATGTATTTTTCCTTCCAAATATTAATCAAACAGTGTGTTCAGGTAGTCATAACTTTTCCTAGCATCACTCCTGCAGAAGCAAGGAAAATTATGTCCCTACAGTTAATTTTAAACCACACACTGTACCCTCCCTCCTCTAAAAAACGAAACTCAAAACAACAAGTACAAAACCCAGGATGTGAATTCAAACTCCTTCACCTCTGCAAGCACAGTTTTTATCCAGGCTGGCATTAGTCTGTTACTCAGATCTTCAGCTTTCCCATGACCACAAGCTGACAATCCATGTACTATTACACCCAAAGCTAAAGCAAAACTATAGGTCTGTAAGACAGAAAGGACACATTAAAAAAACAGATCTTCCAAAGGATTCTGTATTCTTTATCATATTTATTATGACAACATTACTTAAGTATTTATTATTTCCCAATAACTAGAAGTTATGTCATTGTCCAAAATACTAGACTGCTTGCTTACTTCAAGTATTTTTTCATGTCAAGTGACATGAGATTTTCTGAAATTAAATAATAACCTTTGGCACATAGAGCCTTTATTTTAGAGCAGACTTTCTAAAATGAAGATAAAAAACTGTAGCACAAGTTTTTGTCCTTATTTCCTATTTTTCAGATAGATATTCTGAACAGCTGATTAGTGCAATACCAGGCTTTGATTTAAAATGCTTGCCTATCCTTGCCTCCTTCACTTCCAGGCAAACATTGAGCAGAAAATAACATGCACTAAAATACGGAGATTATTTTTGGGGGGTACCCTAGGACCCTACGGCTGAAAAATACACCTGGAGGAAGTTGTGGCCATGGTTACAATACACTTTCTGAAGGCTAAGGGAAAGCAAAAATTTGGAAGGGCGCAGATGGTGTATCTTCCTAGCAAGAAAAAGAATTTGAAGAGACATCACATAAAAGAGACAAAACTTGGCAGAATGTAGGGACTAAAGACATGAAGAACTCAAAAGTACCAACTTCCCTTCTAAATGCAATCAAAACCACAAAACCTGCCTTCATTTCATACCTGGTAACTGCTATACATCTGTAGATAATGCAACAATGAATCAAGTGCTAGTCTTGGAATTGCATGGTAAGCACAACAGGCTCATTACTAGTTAATGATGAAAGTAGATAAATATAACTTTCTTGAATTAGAGTCTGGGTAAAGCAGAATCCCATATGAAATAGGTAAGAGAAAAACGGAACTGAAGCAAAGCCCCAACACCTGCTGACTATTTTCTGCTAAGGTCCGTAGCTTGCTCATGGCCTCCTCAGCCTCAGCTGCTTCTATTATTCCAACACTGAAAGCAGAGACACAGGAACAGGCCACTGAATAGGCAAGCACCTGAAAAAAAGGAATATTTAATTCTGTTAATTAGTGTCTGATCAAATTTACTGTAGCAATGTTCATACTGCATAACATGCCAGCATGATAAAAAGACAGCATTTTTAGTTTATACTTTTAAAATGTTTATTCCCCCTTTATAAGATTCTTCACTGATGTTAATGTTAAACAAATACAACTAAAGCTTGGAAATACTTCTGATTTTACAGAGGTCACACTTCTGACCTCCCAGCAAATGCAGGTATTCTCCTCAACACAAGTATCTGATCGTTGTTTATGTAAGCTTACTCAGCATGCTGGGATCCCATCAGGGCTACAAGCAAGTCCAGTAGGCCAGAAAATGAGCACGTAGTGGAACTGTCTCACACACAGCCCACAACACTAGCCTCTTGTCGTTGCGGAAGGATTCACCAGCATTAATGTTTTTCTGGTTCTTCTGCCTCATGGACAATAAGAAGTCTGAACTATTAATGAGGGAAGAAAGCAAGTGTGCCAACTGTTTAACCTCCTCTGTACCAAAGTTAAGCAGAAGAAGAATGTATGACTAAAAGGAAAGCACAGAGCACCTACCTACTCTGCAAGACTGACAATTTCACTTGGAGCTAGTAATGCTCAGATTGCACCTCTTGCTGCAGCAGGCCAAGATTACCTCTCAAGTACAGGATTTTATCCCAGCCATTTATAGCTCTGAAAGAGCCTCTTGCGCATCTCATAAATACAGTAGCATTCATCCTAGGGTGCTGGCCAAACTTTACTCATGTCATTATCTGTAGAATTCCTTACAGAGTTTTTATTTGAAAAAGGTTGGTTTTGCTTCTCAACCCAAACTATCTCACGATGTTACACAGCTGCTGTCTTTTATCTCAGAAGTTGCCATATAGAACTCAGTTTAAGCTCAGTAATGCAGCTGAAGATCTCTGGGAACAGATAAATTATTTCATAGCTGTAAGCCATTTTAATGCATGTATGTACTGCCATAACACATATATACTGCCACAAAAATTAAATTCCACTGTGGAAAACCTTTAATAAAGAGCTTTCAGAAGAATACTAAGAGGAGGAAGAGAATAATACTATCAACCTCTAATAAGTCCCTTGGAAAAACAGGATTATGCAACTCAGCTGTTCAGCTGCTGGAGGCTTACACAGATCATGCACAGACAGCATTGCTTTTTTGGTGCAAAACACCTCCTTGTTCTGATTCTTGTTTTCTGTTGCAAACTCTTCCAATGTCATCACTTTTTGTTCTCCCATTTTACCTCAACAATATTATAGGTTCAGTGCATGGACTGTGTCAAAACCTACAGGACATATCTTGGAAAAAAAACCCTGAAATGTATGCTCAAACTTAGCAGAACTCAGTTTAAGTCTTCAGACATACCTAGACAACAGTAAATGGGGCCATAGCAGCATGCATAAGCACAAGATTCACATTAGCTAATGACAGCAGCTTTCAAAAAGGAAACACAGAAGGCATATTGAAGGAGGAAGTACTAGCATTAAGGTTCTCTCTGAGAGCAACTTGCTGTCTGCTTTCCAGTAGATCAGATGAGCAGCAAACAATTGTATATAGGAAACCCATATCCACAGTTATTCTGGACCCAAATTTCAACAACTGAATTTGCGACTAAGGAACTCATGAAGTCCTTCAAAGAATTATGTCTGTTATCTTTTCAGGCAGCTTCCTAATGTCTGTGCAGCACTACAGGTTATTTTATTATTATTTTTACTGTTTTTTTCAGTAGATATAAACCCATATATTGTGAAAGAAATCAAGCATTCCAGTACTAGACAGTAGTTCAAAAAATACGTCAGTAAAAAAAGTGTAGCTATTAAAGCGAGGCAACAGAGTAAAAGGAAGATTTAAAAGTTGTGTTAAAATAGGTCATACCTCCTGGACCGATCTATTTTGGTTCCTACTGTTGTCCAGGTATTTGCAGAGTTTTCGCAATGAAGCTGAAACGTGCACTCGTGATTCTGTTTGGCTACTGTGACTCATGAACGAAAGAACAAGTCCTACTCCTAAAATACATCCAGTGCTTTAAGAGAAAACAAAAGAAGAATTAAGTATGCTTTGGCTGCACTGAACTCTCCTTAAACCACAACCCTCTTGGCCTTGCCTGATAACAAGCCTGGAGAATTACTTACCACAGTCAGTGTTACAAACAGTTTTTATTTCACACAAGTTTTTCAGGAAACACAGGATGAAAGACAAACATAAGAAAAAAATGTGTATTTAAATAATAAATCCTACACATAGAGTCTCATTATTCCCTCTGCCTCTAAGACTCAACAGCCCAAACAAAAAGTACACCAACTAGCATGAAGTAAGGATCCAAACTTCTATGTGTGATTTATCCTGATCACATAACCTATGATATCCCAGTCAAACATAATAATTGCAGATTCACTGGCTGTATTAGAATTCGGTGTTGTCAGATTCCTACAAGACATTGGTCCATATGCACATGCAATAGTGGATCAGCTTCATCAGGGCAGACATATCTAGCACAACTACCTGTTTGATGCTGAGGATACTTAAAACTGCAACAAGAACATAGATTCAAAACATACAATTTAATAAGGCAGCTGGCACAAACAGCTTCATTGTCTCTGCCTCTTCAACAGATTTAACCAGAAATTCCATTCTGGACAAGAGAACTTTTAATAAACTCTGTACCTGTGTGCCCATGTCAAGTTCCAAGCTAACAGTTTTGTCGGAAAACTCCCAAACAGTTCTGGCTGCCATTATGGGATACTAAAGCATACCAGACTGCTCTGATGGTGATCTCTCATTGGCATATATCCACAATAGCTCAAAGACACAACTCTTACCTGAAGATAACTTTCCCCCCTCGCACATCTCCCTGACACTACATGTAGTGGGTAGTGAGCAGTCGAATGTGGCTGTGATTTTAGGTAATCTCCTAAGCTTCTCTTATCCAGCTTAAAAAAAGGAAAACTTACTGTTTTTACTCAGCTAGGTAAAACAGAAACTCCTGAGAATAACTTCAATCATATTTATAAGCTAATATTTTACAGTAGCTGGGGAAGATGACTGAGCACGGCTAGAAGACCTGGAGTGGTGTTGTGGTAGTGCTATCTTTTTCCAGCAAAGAAAATCAAACAAACCTTTTTAAGCAACTAGTATATCTGAATTCATGAACAGCCAATAAAAATGGGGACATAGCTTATACACAAGAGTTCTACATCCAAGTTTACACTGTTGCTTGTTGCCAAAATTATACAGAAAGAAAATGGATTTTCTCATTAGAGCTACAGTATTTTGTGTTATTGACTCTTAACAGAGACTCAAAACATAAATCAGGGCTAAAGCAGACTAAAACTTCACCCACTTTGCTCCTCTTTCCTTTTTACTTTCACTTGGCTACCGTGTTTGTGAACCACATAAAATGAGTACTTAAGTGCATATCATCCTCATGGTATCTCACGTGTCCCAGCAGATTTTGAGTGTTATGTTGACAGAACATCATGGTGCAGGGAGCCCTGCACCCAGTGATGAGGGCCAGCAGTGCACAGGCAGCACGAGCAGGACACAGCTGTAAGAGCTAGGGGAAGGATGAACCTTCTCCTCTGCTCTGTGCTCACAAACACACCTACAATACTGCTCTGAATTCACAAAAGACACTAACAAAACTAGAAGTTCATGGGAGGCTACAGAGGCAGCTAGGCTGGAGTCCTTGCCTTGTGAGCAGAGGTTGTGGGACCACAGCTGGTTCAACTGTGAGAAGGGATGACTTGAGGGGCACCCAGCAGTATCTCAAGCAATGACAGGAAAGAATTCAAATGTATCAGGGCTCTTACAAGGCGGGAGGCTGAGAGCCAGTGGGCACAAGCTGAAACATCAGATGTTCACATGGAGATAGGGGCAGTCAAAAGTAGTGCCAAGGTCCAGAGACATGTGCTGTCTCCAGCCTTGGGGATTTCAAACTGTGACTGTAAACCCTTGGGCAATGTAGCCCAAGTCCATGACTGAGTCATGTGGCCTTCCAAAGGTCCTTCCCATCCTGAATGAGTTGGTGATTCTATGGAAGTATTCAAAACAGGATGTCTCCTTATCTTATTGTTATACTCTTCTGTGTATAATTAAGGAATAAAATCATGAGTAAAAAGCTGGAGCTCAATGTAAAGTATCATCAGTAATACAGGAAACTCACTTATACTCCAGACTGGTGTCAAAGCAGCAGTCCTCCAGCACATCCAAGGACTTCATTAGAACCAAATTCATCTGTTGACCAGGTATATCACTACAAAAAGAAAACAAAACAGAAACAAACAAACAAACAAAAAAATCTAATGCCTGACAGCAGAAGAAAGGTACTGATCAAACATGATCTCAGCTAGACATAACTATTTATAAGCTGAAAATTCACGATATTTTAAACTATTAGCTTTGGAAATCTCTGTCCATCTCATTGCCTAACTTATTGATAAAAAAAAAATCATTTACATCTCACTCCAAAGATGTCATAGGGACTCCCTTCTTATAAAACATGTACACAATCTTATCAATGAACAGACATCCTTAATGGAAACTAACTGATCTGATATCAGTTACAGCTACATCCCCGTAAGTTTTGCTGTTGTTACAAGTCAGTGTGCTGAAGAATGGTTGAGATTAAGCTTCCAAATTATGCAGGGCAGTGGAACAGTAAAAACCATCCATAAGAAACTGTTAGATAAATGTATTCACTTCAACAACCCTCACCAAACATATCCAAGCCCCCAAAATAAAGATTCACACACTTCAAAATACGAAGCTGATCTAACTTCCTTCTCTTTAAGAGCCTTTTAATGATTGTGTGTAGCTCAACTGTCACCATTGACTAATCATCCAGATAGTCCATTCCCAAATTAAGTGGCTGAATCAGTGGCAGCAAGGCATCTAGACACCAAAGACATCACAACACAAAGATTAGAATTGAGCAATGCTGCACAGTGTTTTAACAAAAACAAGTACCTTGGAAACATTAGCTTCACGGAGTAAATCAACAACTGCTAGTCAAATCCATTCGACACCTGTGTTTGTGCCCCAATTAAATATTTATTAGGGGTATAATGGAAGACAGAATCCCTAGCAGTCAAGAAACTGGAGGAGTATAAAGCCAAACCCACTTCTTAATTTCTCTGGAATCATCAGAAATTTTCAAATGAGGCCAAATGTTCTGAAAAGGAGGCATTTTCTACCAACTGCAAAACATCTCTTTGCTGCCACCATGGCTGAACAACATGCCTTAAAGACAGTCCATTATACTACTTCTGTTGTAGCTCCATCTCCAGATATGTAATTCATATGATGTAAGTGGACACTATCCAGCATCCAGAGCATCACTTAGAAAAGAACCACTGAGAACTGTGAATTATTTTACAATTAAGTCTTCTAGGGTAGCTAGTCCCACTTAAAAGCATATGTGTGGCTCTTCTAGCTGACTGCTTTGCCCCTGTACCTTGGGATATTATGAAAATCAATCATTCCTCCTGAAAGAATGACAAAATACTCAGATATCTCTGGCAAGGGGTGGGTGGGTGGTGAAGACTCATAATAAAAAGCATCTTTTAAGAAACACTGTAAAGCCTCTCAAGAACTGTTTGCCTTTGACTTGCAAATACTGTAATTCCTCAGAACTTAAGGCCACATGCAGAAAAAAAGGCAGTTATTTCCACAACTACATTACATGTTGTAGTCCTTACCTCACTTTTTCTTCATACAAATGTGAGATAAACATCCCCAAACCAAGACCCATGTGGATTTGAACAGCTTGAGACTCATCTGCATTTGGTTTCCCAGGTAACCTGTCAGTCAGCATATTCAGGACCTCCTCAACCTTCTCTTTGCATGATACAATGAAAACTGGCACCAGGAGAGCCAAAGCTGTGGCTGCACAGGAGCGAGCTATAATACTAGCAGTATTTTCACCTGAATAGGATTTCTAGGGGAAAAAAAAAAAGTTTATTTTCTTTTCTTCTTGAGGGAAGCAAATAGAATTCCTTTCCAGCTAGTAACATTCAGCACCTTAGGAATTTAAAATAAATATCCATAGAGCAAAAAGCCACACATATGTACTGCAATCTCACAATAAACAGCATTTCATGGAATCACCTATGGTAACTTTTCCATTTGGCTTACATTGTAAGCATCTTAAAACTAGGGCAATTCAGCATTTCTAAGTGTAAATAAGATTGCTAAGTATGAAACTAATCAAATGGTAAGACAGGAGGCAACTAGAATTTAAAAGCTATTCTGCACATAAATGCTTTGGTCTACATTAGTTTTCAGCTTCCTTGTTAAAATATCCAGCAGCAGGACCAGAAAAGAAAATAAAAACCAGCCATGATACTAATGTTCTTCCTTAAGTATAACACACCAAGAATTTAGCAAGTTGAAAGAAGTACTACCTTAAACAGATCACACCTAGAATGACAAAATATTGTAAGACCTTGCAAGACCTCAGGAATAGTACATCCCAGTGAGCAAGAAATCAGGCAAAGGGGGCAAGAGACCTTCACAGATGCACAGGAGAGGGAAACAGGGTCAGGTCACTTGGAATAAATACAGGGATTGTCAGAATAACCAGAAATGAGGAAAGGAAGGCCAGAGACCATCTGGAAATAAATCTGGCCGAGTGTGGGAAACTGCAGCAGGCCTGCAGGTTCCTTGACGGAGCGAGAGGAGTTTGACCTCAGCCAGATTGTTGTATACCTGTGAAGATAAACAACTTTCAGAGTCTGAGAGAACCCGTGAGAAGCAGAAGATAAGAAACCTCAGAGACAGTAATTTGTACAAAGACAGTAGTTTGTAACTGTGGCCAATAGATGATTGTTTGTAAGTAATGAGCACCAATAATGTTAGCGCATGTACACTTAGGAAACATATAAAAAAGTAGCTGTGTGAAAAAATTAATTAATTATATAATAAAGAAAGTTTTCACTTTCATCTGTTTGGGATCTTCACCTGCTTTTTATCGTCCATCCCAACAACAACAGCAACGACAGGCGAGGATGTCAAGGACAACAAGAAGGGCTTCTTCAAATACATCAATAACAAGAGGAAAACTAAGGATACTGTGGGCGTGTTGATAAATGGAGTGGGGACCCTCATAACATAGGAAGCAGAGAAGGCAGAGTTACTGCACACCTTCTTTGCATTGGTCTTCATGGACAAGGCCAGTCCTCAGGAATCTCTGACCCAGGAGATGAGGGTAAATGTATGTTAGAAGGAAGAATTTCCCTTGATCAAGGACGATTGGGTCAGACAACATGTAGGCAACCTTGACACTCACAGGGTTCATGGGCCCTGACAGGATGTTTCCATGAGTGCTGAGAGAGCTAGTGGACACCACAGATGGGTGGCTCATGATCATCTTTGAAAGGTTGTGGAGATCAGGAGAGATGCCTGAGGACCGGAAGAAAGCAAATGCTACCCCAGTTTTAAAAAAGTGCAAGAGAGAGGACCCAGGGAACTACCAGTCAGTCAGCCTTATCTGAATCCCTGCAAAGCTGATGGAGAGCCTCATTCTGCAGGCCATCTGTACCCACATGGATAACAAGAAGGTGATCAGAAGCCATCAGCATGGATTCCCTAAAGGGAAATTATGCTTGACCAATGTGGTTGCCTTCTACGATAGGACAATTACCCAGATGCATGAGGGGAGAGCAGTGGCTATTGTCTACTTTGACTTTAGTGAGGCCTTTGACACTTTCTCTCACAACATCCTCATAGGCAAACTCAGGAAATGTGGAATGGATGAGTGGATAGCAAGGTGGATTGAGGAGTGGCTGAATGGTAGATCCCAGAGGATTGCAATCAGTGGCACAGGGTCTAGTTAGTGAGCTGTCACTAGTGGTGTCCCCCAAGGGCCAATACTGGGCCCAGTATTGTTTAACTTCTCCGTCAGTGACTTGGAGGAAGGGACAGATGCCTCCTCAAGTTCACTGACAACAGAACTGGGAGGAGTTGCTGATACCCCAGAGGGCTGTGCAGTCCTTCAGAAGGACCTTGACACATTGTAGAGAGGAGCAGAGAAGAACTGTCTGATCTTCAACATAGGCAAGTGCAGGGCCCTGCACCTGGGGAAGAATAACCCCAGGTACTAGTACAGGTTGGGGGCTGACCTGCTGGGAAACAGATCTGCAGAGAAGGTCCTGGGGGTCCTGGTCAATACAACAAGCTGTCCATGAGCCAGCAGTGTGTCCTTGTGGCATCCTTGGGTGCATCAGAGAAAATCACTGCCAGCAGGTCGAGGGAGGTGATCCTGTCCCTCTGCTCAGCCCTGGTGAGGCCATATCTGGAGTGCTGAGTCCAGTTCTGGGCTCATCAGCACAGACATGTAGCTCCTGGAGCAGGTCCACGGGGGAGTGGCAAAGATGATTAAAAGACTGGAGCAACTCTCTTATGAGGAAAGGCTGAGAGAGTTGGACCTGCTCAGACTTGAGAAGACATGACTGAGAGGGGATCTTATCAATGTATACAAGTATCTGAAGGGATGTCAAGAGGATGGAGCCAGGCTCTTCTCAGTGGTGCTGAGCAATAGGACAAGAGGCAATGGGCAGAAACTGATGAACAGGAGATTCCACCCGAACATGAAGAAGAACTTTACTGTGAAGGTGACCATGCACTGGAACAGACTGTCCAGAGTTTGTGGAGTCTCCCTCACTGGAGATATTCAAGAACCCCTGTATGCAATTCTGTGCCATGTGCTCTGGGATGACCCTGCTTGAGTAGCGAGGTTGGACCAGCTGACCCACTGTGGTCCCTTCCAACCTCATCCATCCCATGATAACTACTAGAGATGCTTTTTAGAAGAAAGACCCCTTTACAAAGTTTTTAAATTTCTATTTTGGAAGGTAAAGCCCACACAACTATCACTACTTATAAAATAATGGACTAATTGTAACTGATAGCCTAATGTACATTTATCATCTTCCACATGCAACTCTGTAAAGAAAAGAAAAATATCCCAACAGGATGCAAGGCACTCCTATCTATAGTATGCCTTAGAATTTTACAAGCATAAGAATTTTTTCAGCAAGTGGGTTTTAGAAAAGAAACATTGTTAACCTTGTTCTGTGTTGAAATCCCCTTTTTAAACAGTATAATTTTCAAAGGCAGGAATCACAAAATAATTCACCAAAAACTGTTCATCCTAACCAAATGCTGAATCTTACATCCAAGAAGTCTAGCAGTTATTTATTCGGTGATCTATGTCCCCTATCAGTTATGACAGGGGTCACATGGCAGAGCTGACTCAATTCCATCAGTAATTTTCACCTTTTAATGCTAAAATCTCACTACTGAACTGAATGCAGTTCATGAATGCAGTTACTGAAGTTCTGGTTAAAAATCATCATGATACATTAGCAGGCTGATATTTGGCCTTGTAGGATCCAAGTTCTCTTCTGCATCTGTGACACAAAGCATTTCTAACCTGGTCATTTCTAGTCAGAAGTTAGCAATACCTACTCCTTAGGGTCTATATGGAGCCTTCAGTCCACCATCTACTTAAGAACTGCCTAACATGTGGTTTGAGAATTTCAGGCTGGTTATCATACTACAAGCACATATGATACAACTTCTACTGGTCCTAAGGTGTTCCAGAGATACTGTAAAGTAAGAATCTCATGCTCCATAACTATTAGATTTTGAGAAAGTATGCATTTCAGAGTCCCAAGAAATGGTGTGAGAATCCCAAGGAGTTTGATAGTGTGGACTGCAGAGAGACCCTCATGCTAGAGGGGTTTTCTTTGTACGTATACGTCAAATATCCTAGTTTATGAAGGGTTTTTTTAGTTTTAAAATGTCCTTCATTCCTCACATGTGGTTTTTATCATTTTGGTAATAAAGACAAAAACTTAAAGCAAACACAAATAAAAGCCGAAAACTCAATGAAAGAAAAAGAACCAGAGCAAGAAAAGTTTTGATTTTCCTGTATTACAACTACTGCAGCTTAAAGAGAAGAAGGAAACTTCATGGTAAGAACTCCAGGTATGAAATACAGATATACTGTCTTGTCTTTAATACCACAACATGTACCTGGTAGAACCATGGGAAGACTTGACCTTTAGGCTGGTAGCGGCTATTCACAATACTCAAGAGAGTCTCTGTGACCATAGAAATCCAGTGTTTCATAGGAATAAAATCAGGTTCAGTCTGCAAAAATCAAACCCAAATATTCATAATTATTTTTTTCTTAAATCAAGTCTACCTAAATAGAAGCTCAGCTGTTGATGTTCTAACTGTGATCCATCATGAATGAGGTTATTTTGTCATTCCTATGTACTGTAGTAAGTAGCAGTAGTCAATGCTGACTCTCCAGAGACTACTTTTGAACAAGTACTATTCAGTGAAACCAAAAATATGAGAAAAGAGATTGGCTGTGTTTTCAGTGTGCATATAAAGAGTAACCTCTATCACATCTGTCAAAAACAACAAATAAATGAGTTAGTCACTATGGCTCTCATGGCAAAGCATGTCCACGCTCTTTTGTACAGATCAGAGCAGCTACCAGATGGCATTCACTGAGCAGGGTGAAATTAGAACTTGAAAACATGAAGTATTTCACTTCCACTTACCAGCCCCCCAAACACCTGGCCATATTACTTCATTATCTTTTACTTAGAGTAGAGAATTTCTTCCAGACTGACTCACCTCAGGCATCCCTTCAGTGTCTGAGGAAAGGCTACTTTCATATTTAGCTACAGCAACTGCAAGACCAGTTAAGGCAAAAATAGAGTTTCCTTTCACCACTGGGCTGTCTCTGTACAGAAAAAGGCAAATAGTTACGAAATATAGTAGAGATACACATATCTCAAAGCAGAAAAGTTATGCTACAGGTGGTCCAGGAGAGAAGGCCTTTGCACCTAGCTACTTCATTGGGCTGTCTTCTAGCTCAGCAAAAATCTATTGCATTTCATCTTCAGGAATTAGAGAAAGAATGGGGGACAGAAGTGTTTCAGTCTTTATTTTTTTTTCTCTCTTTCTTTTATATGAAGCCCAGCACACACAAAGTTGCATAAAAGCAGAAGCTTTCTTCCACTGTAATGAGGACTGCTACCCTGCAGAGCAAGTAGTGCTCACAGAAATGCACCACTTGGTCTTAGCTAGTACCATCTCTACCATGGACAAACCAAAAATCTCTTCAAATGGAGAATGCTAGAGAGGCAGGTGTCACTACACAGCAATAGCATCGGAAGACTTAGCAGAGCAGCCATCATTGAAATATCATCTTTAAAAAAAATACTTTTATTTATATCCTTATGCTACAAAAACATTAACATCACAGTAAATGGTATGTTGCAAAGAGTACTAACTTCTATCACAATGCAAACCTTAACTTTAAGGAACTTAAGAAAGAAAATCTGCCACCGACCAATAAGAGAGAGAATATAACTGTGTTCAGTTTCACAAAAAGATATAGGTTGATAACCCAGTCATTCCCAGCAAAACATACTGCAATGTAATCCTCATGGAGCTATCTTAGTAGTTTTACAAAAGCAGCTGCATGATACAACTGTACTAGACCACTTACAGATCAGTACAGTTTCTGCATTAGTTTTCCATTTCTAAAAACTTCCTTGACTGCTCCTGTAAAAATACACCTACACCACAGTTTTGGACATTTGTTCCAGATCCAAAGATCTCATTATCACAATAAAAATATTTCCTGGAGTTCTGTTTTTCTTTTTAAAATAAGAAACACAGGTCTTAGTGGAATGTCGTAGTTTGGAACACTGACACTATTTCCCTTCAGATAAGAGATACCTACAAATAGTTGCAATTAGGTACTTTAGTGCTTTCAAGTCTCTCAGCATCTCTTGCCTTAAACAATGCGCTAATCTATCTATGCAACCTTTGCTGGTTTTGATCATGAACTAAAAGGCTACATTTCATGATGTACCTCAAACAGAGGGAAACTTCTAAATCTACAAACTCAGGAAAGCTGGATGTTTTAAAGTTCATGAAGGTAAAAGTTATCATCTTAACAAGATCCAGGAGGAAAAAGAGCAGTGTCTTACTCTAGATTGAAAATATGAGAAAAAAACATCATCTGTAATAATTTAGCAGTTCTTACTTGGAAGCGCCTTTGATGACATCAGTCAACATATCTCTGACCCTGCAACAGAACAGAAAGAATTCACATTGTGTTCATTATACTATAATATGAACTCAGCTAACTTCCCCTTATGCCTTACATGTGTTCATTCTAGGTTAACAATAATCTCAGCTATCTATCAGAAGACTTAGCCAAAATAATGAAAAGCATTTAATCTGTAAAAATACTTATGTACCATCCAACATTTCTTCACGCTTATGTGCACTCCCAGTGTTTTATAAAGGGCTCTTATTTGACTTAGTACCACTTTTTGTAAAATGCTGCTTCATGCAATAGTCATATATCTGCTTTTGGAGCACATCAAACACATAAGTTTCCAGATCACTGTGCTATGTCCTAACATAATAAAATCTGAATGTTTTACAATGAACAACAATTACAATTTATTCAACACTTACTATACTCTGGAAACTACTATGGGCAGTTGTGCTATTAGGTGGCATAGTAAACCAAACCTATTAAATGAAAGCCATAGGAGTAGTTACCATTTCTTATATGTTACTGTAGATGATTTATAATAGGCTACTGGTTTATAGCTGTTTGGTTTTGCATTCATATCAAGACATAAGCAGAGATGCAGTGAACCTCCTACACTGGCAAGTGTGAGTGAGGAGAGAGATCCTCTATACTACAATACACAGTACTATTATGGCCACTAACATAATTCTACAGAAAAAGAGAACACTCCAATCACAGTTACACAATGTGTGAACAGAAGACTGAAAATGCACACCTCCTAAAACAAGGCTTTACCTTATAAGACTGATTTATAGTCAGCCTTTCAAAGAAACCTACCCAGGCTTTCCTTCATAACCCCACTGCTTTTGCACACAGTATCAAACCTATCCACGGTAGAAGTACTTACAACTTGGTAAAGAGCAGTACAAATCTGCACAGTACTCAAACAATAAATCATTAACACTAAAGTTATATTAAGTTGCCCACAATTTGGCTAAACCCAGTAGGCAAAAGAATTTCTTAACTGGTACTGAAGTTAGAGCCCTGAAGCACTAAGCAATTAAGTAGGAACTGGAAAACGAACAAAAATCTAATACTAGGCTCCCAGTTCACTTACTGCTTTGATTTCTTTCTTGTTAAAGGGAATTCTCTTCATTTTTGACATCGCTTACATTAACACTATTTAAGAAATACAGAGTAGAAACTGATTCAAGAGAAATCTGCAAAAGCAGAATTGCTACAGGCATTCTTATACCCTATCCAGAAAGGGATCAGGCCACTAATACATAAAGAATCTTTTCTACAATACCATATCATTCTGGATCTTATGATGAAAACCTCTATTCTAGACTTAGCTGGAATAAAACAGACACAAATTCCATATTCCTGTTGAGTGGGACTTAGTAACACCTTTTGGACAGACAAAGAGTCTTTCAGTTTTGTTTGTACATACTTTGTTCCCAGTGCACTTATGCACTAGCACAAAACCAGATATTTACACTGTCCATGGATATTTAGCTCTTTCTCTCTGTGAAGCCTCCTACTTCTCACCTTCTCTGGGCCATGCATGTACATGGCTATGATGCCTAAAGATTTTAGTGTATATATTTTTTAGATTTTAAGAGTTCCATAGATTGCATGAATTCTCCTAAGTTGCTCACATAATTAGATGGTGTTAGAAGTTACTAAAACGTTTTCTCACACATTCCTGAATGTCTTCTCAAGGACACAGTGTTTTGAAGAAGCACCTGCAAGATAGCTTCAAGACAAAACAGAAGAGAAGGCCCAGAGCCCTTGGAGAGGCTCCAGAGGGCAGGTCTGAGCTTTCTGAGGGTAGGCACCAGGGGAAATGGGTACTATGGGTTGGGTTTAGATATCATATATGGTAACTACTGGAAGTTATAGAAACTGTAACATCACTGAACCACGTGTTCACATACTCCTGGTGTGCACCTAGGAGATTCTAAATACAGGTACCTCTCTATCTTCATTAATGTTGTTTTGAGCCTTTTTCCAGGAATTTTAGCCATCAGCTAAATCCTGACAGACTGAAAGACACTACTGACCTGACTGAAACAGAAGTAGTTGAGGATATGGATAAGCGTGTGCATCATATGCTTCCTTCTAAGCAACATCCTCAAGCTAAATATTGCCAAATTACCGTATGAACTGAGGTGTATCAGTCCACCACAACATACATCATACTATGGCTTACACTTCTTGTATCAAGGCATTTTCAGTGAGACAGCTCAATAAAGTCTCAACAAGCAAATTTTAATCTTTGCATAATCCTACTCTAACATCCTACAAAATGAACACATTTTTCCATTCTTTCCAGTTGCTCACCCTACAAAGTTTTCAGGCTCTGTAAAGGGGAAGATGCCTCTGAACCCACGCATGTGGGAATCCTTACAGTTATCCAGCGGTCTTTCTTTTCACTCCCCTCCTTCACTGTGGTCACTGCATCTAGTGGTTGCTTGCTGTTTTGTTGGGTTTCTTTCCATTAGTGCTCAGTGTCCTTAAACTTGCAAAACTGAAGACTGAAATCTTGCCCTCCTCTGTCCCCTCACTTGCCATTACAAGTGATCAGGAGCAGACAGGCACTTCCTTACCACAGCCAGGCTGTAAACTGTTTGTACTGCACCTCTTCAGGGTCCTCTTTTCCATGTTTTAACTGCATCTCCAACTCTGCCTGCCTCCCCTGTGAAAATGCAGAATAAGTCAGAAGTGGATCTTACATAGCCAACCATCATAAGACTTCTTCAGATAATACTCAGGTAACACATGTAGCCCTTAACCTGAGGGCTACTTCGTAAGTGATCTTGACTGCTTTTCATACTGTGATATACAATGTATCATGGAGAAGAATTCATAATTTTTTATTCTGAGTGAAGAAAACAAGCTGCAGATGGCACAAAGAGCCTCAAAAGCTGAGGCATCTATGCGGTACCTGCAGGGAGAAGTTCCCTTGGGAAGGGGTACAGCAAGCACCTTTAGAAGTCTGCCAGTTGGAATGGATTCTAATAGCAAAACACTGCTTTCTTGATGCACTACTTAAAGCAAAATTCCTCATCCTTTGCCTTTGTATGACTCCGACCTCCTCTAACCTCCTAGGCTGTTCTTTCTGTACATTCAAAGTGGTGATATGGATTCTAGCCTCTAACAGTTGTCAACTAAACATATTAATCAGGTTTCTTTAACACACAGTCTCCAGTATGAGACAACCACAACTCAACTTGTTTAGGTTGTCAGTTACTGCTCCTTAGGAGGTTATTAAAACTTAAGTGAAAAATACAGGCAGATATACTGTGTTTTTCAGGTATTAAGCACTTGTAGTTTGGGTGTACCAACAGCTTGAGAATAAAATACAGTGAATCTTGTAAAACCAGATGCCACTCATCAAAAGGTGACTCTCCGCAGAGATTAAAGGACCATATACAACACACTGAGTAAAATGAAGGCAGTATAGGCGTTCAGAAATACTGAATTATGAACTATCCAGACTACTCATCTTACATTGTAGTCTCTTTTGGCCACCTCAGATGAAATGTACTACAGAAGCATAAGTAAGTAAGGAGGAACATAAATAGACTCTACTGTCCTGTAAAATGGCAAGAAATCCTACAGATCTTCCAGAAACAAGTTTGGTAAATGCCGAGCTTCTTATAAAATCTTGCCTTGAAAGGAAAGTAAAATAGGAAAGAAAATAAATGCAAGCAACAATGTCCCCCAAAACCTAAACCTGCAATTTGAGTAGCTGCTGCTTGCTTCGTAATGGGATTGGCTTGGTTTAGAAACTGGTATTTTAATGATGGCCAAGATAAAATTTGTTTTGAACATGTGGCAGAAGCATACATTTTGCTGCACAGCAGAAAAGGGAACAGTCAAAGCTTCTAGCATTCACTCAGCAACCTGAGCTGTTTGCACTGAAAACAGCTGATATGGCCTGGAAACACAAACAAATAAGCCCTTCTAGTAGCACAAAGAGAGCCTTGTGGAAGGTGGCTGTTCACTAAACTTTTAAAAATAATTTTCCTGTTGAAAAACCAAATGATACTACACTGATCCAGGCATCAGGTCAGCTAACCTAATAAAAGAGAGGATTTGAGATATTTCCTTATCATTAGATAGGTTTGAAATAATCAGAAGACAAGTCTATTGCAGTGTAACAGCATTATAAGCTGATTATAGGAAGTTCTTTCTAATGAATCATCCCTCGATACCTTCTGTAACCTATAGTAGTGGTATTACTACTAGAAACATTCTACCCAAGCAGCAGATTAGAGGTCTAGTTGAAATTTCTACTTCTAAAAATTTACACATTCTGCAAGTTGACAAAAGAACAAGCTGCCTGAACCTGAATTGTAAACAGAAACCACACTTCTACAAAGTATCCCAGATTATGGTGCCAGTAACTGAAGACTCATTTTTATTTCCCTCTCATAAATTTTATTCTTAAAGAATTAAGCTGTTTTTGATTATTATTTTTGTAACTTGTACAAGTGGTCTTGCTGGTAAAAATAAAACTCATACCACTTGAATAAGCATTAATGTGCACAGTATTATATACCTGGAAATTACCTGCAGAACTGCACTGTAGGTTCGACTCATAAATCCTAACCAGGACTGTGGCAGCAGTATGGAGCAGTGCCATTCAGAAGGTTGAATGTTAACCTGTGCAAAACACAAGAAAGGATAGAAGTAGTTACATTAAGTTGAGCATATGCAGATCCTACGTTCTTCAGTCTGTGATTTACAGGCAATAATTCACACCCTCCCACAGGCCATTACACATAGCTATAGGAAACTAAAATGGTAATGTACTTTGTTCTCCTTTCTGATTTTACCCACACCAAGTTACTTTCAACTTCATTACCCAGAACAGTCAAAACTGGTTGCTCCAGGTAGTGCAACATGTAATTTATCCCAAAGGAAGCAGTGGACTGTATCTGGCAATAAGCACAACACTTAGAAGCACTAGTAAACATTTCTTTATAGTTTGTGAAAGCCCTGGATGCTTCTAAGGGCAGAATGGTTAACTAAGATAAATAATTAACCTGCATTTGTATAATTATTTTCCTAAGTCTTCCTGCTTCATCACCTCTATTTTACGTTCGTCAGGATCTACATAAAGCAGTCAGTATTCTTTCTTTACATGGATTTTACAGCAAAAAACAAAGAACCATGTTAAAGCTTCATGCCCACTGCTAGGGAACTTACAGGACTGGTGAATAAGTACTAATACTTCTGTACAAATAAACCTACTCTACCACACAGTCAATACAAATATGCTCTGCAGTAAAAAAGGAAATCTCATCTTTGACTCATTGTGACTCATTAACACTAGTCCTTCCTTGTTAGCCAAAATTATATTCACACACCCCTTCCATTTCTTTTCATCAATTGCTCCAAAAACTGATGAGCAGCCAAGGTCCCAGACAGAATTGTTTGCCTTGGCTTCCTGAGGAAATGGGCATCAAGTCCAACCTTCCCCTTTGCCTCTACTCTGAAATTATTTTAGACTTCCACACTGTTTAGACTTGTGCTGATCAACAGCCAGCTGAACATGAGCCAGCAGTGTGCCAGATGGCCATGAAGGCCAAAGGCATCCTGGCTTATATCAAGAATAGTGGTCAGCAGGACCACAGAGGTGATTGTTGCCCTTGTACTCAGCACTGGTGATACAACACCTTGAATCCTGTGTCCAGTCCTGGGCCCCTCATACACTGAGGTGCTGGAGCATGTCCAGAGAAGGGGCACAAAGCCAGTAAAGGGTCTGGAGCACAAGTCCTGTGAGGAGCAGCTGAGGAAGCTGGGTTGTTCAGTCTGGAGAAAAGGAGGCTCAGGGGTGACCTTACCACTTCCTACGACTACCTGAAAGGAGGTGGTAGTGAGGTGAAGGTCAGCCTCTTTTCCCAGGCAACTAGAGTCTCCAGCTGTGCCAAGGAGATTCAGGTTGGCCATCACGAGGAATTTCTTCATGCAAAGATTTATTATGCATTGGAATAGACTGTCCAGGGAAGTGGTGTAGTCACCACTCCTGGAGGTGATCAAGAAATGACTGGACACTTCACTTAGTACTATGGTCTAGCTGGGAAGGTGACAATTGGTCAAAGACTAGACTTGATGATCTCAAGGGCCTACTCCAACCAAAATGATGGGATTTAGTTTTGACTAGTCTCAGTGATTCGTGAAGGTCACCACATAAACGGCACTTGTACAAGACAGCAAAAGAAGGCCTGCAAAATACTGCTGGTGTTCATGCAGGAAATCCAAAGCTTTAGGCATATTACTGCATTTAAAGCATCTAGACAATATGGTCTAATTAGGAACATCTAAAATTTCCAGATGTGTTTGATGACAACAGAACTCCTGTGCTGCTTTTCACTAATTTTCTTCATGGCAGTAAACATTTTGCACACATAAGGAATACAAGGAAGACAAGAGGGAACTGAACATGTTCACATAAAAAGAACATTTAAAATTCATCTGCGATTAAAATGAATGGCCATAACACTGAAAATTATCCATAAGCAGTGCTTCTACCTACTTATTTCAGTACAGGAAACCAGGAGCCTTTATTTGTCATCTATTACAGGATTACACAGTGATAACAACTACATTAAGTGTTGGTTAATACTAGCAATCATAAACAAAGGTGGTAAGTGAAGTTTCTAGTGTCTTGAGTGCACAATTTATATTTAAGAAAATACTGGCCAGGTGGAGAAGCACAGGGAAGGAGACTCCAGGGTCCTGTGAACCAAGGATGAGTGATTGTGAAAATGCCACACTGGTCCTGGGATGTTCTTAAGCAGGCACTATGGCCAAACCAGGCTGCAAAGCAGTTTTCAAGGAAGAACTGCAGCCTCAGGCTGGAGCTTTGAGCTAGTACCCTGAGCCTGTTGACTGATGCTTAAGGAAGACATGTTTCCCCAAGAAGACACAAAAGCATAGACTGTGTTGGTCAAAATGTAAGATAGATAATACTGGCAAATCACAAGACATATTACTCCTATATTTCAACATTGCTGAATACACATGGGACAAGTTCTGTAGAAGAAAGTAATTTCAGATGAAATCAGAAGTCTATTTACCCTCTCCAATGCACTCTCAATAAAAATCAAACACCACGGCAAGATCTGGGTGAGCTTTCACCACTGGTGCCTTTGTGCTGCCACAGATTGTTGTATATTGCTTATTTGTTTTACACTGATACACAGCCAGCACAGGGCACACACACAAAAATGCAGGGAACAGTGAAATTAAACACATCTCTATAATTTCCTTGGGTATCTAATTGAGATAATACTCTTAAAGAACCAAGAAACTATGATACTATTAATATTTATGGTCTATCTTAAAATCTGCAGTAGAACAGAAAGATTGGGAATCCTGGTATATTCTTTTACTAAGCACAACACCTTGACAGCCCTGCCAGCTTACATGGTCCTTAAAATCAGCTCATCTCCAACAAATGTGCATTTGTGAAAACATGTTTTAGACAGTACCTTTATGTCAGTGAAATGTTTAGGCATGTATTTAAATGCCCCTCTCACACATGGGACATATAAAGTGATCTCAGTTATTTCATAAATAAGACTACCATTACATGTCTTATAAATGTAATAGTGTAATGTAAATGTAAACATTTCAAATTTTGCTTAGAGGCTTTTTTTTCACATACTTGCATTCATACACTTTCAGTCCTCAGCATTCTTCTGTGAGAAAAAAATAAACTGTTTCTCCAAGGCACAGTAGACTGAGGAGGAGAAAATCAAATATCTGCCAACAAACTTAATTTCCAAATACTGTTTCATCACTGGAGGAATTCCATTGAGTACATTCAGTAGTAGAAATCAGCACAAAGTAGTTCATAATCTGAACTATTATCCACCAAGATATCTAAGCACAGAACACATTACAGTGAATTCCGGTCCAGAAAATCCAATTATCAGATTAAAGTACTTCATGTACAAGGTTTAAATAAGTTCTTGTATACCTTAATAACAACAAAACCAAACCAGAAAAGAAATGCACAAAAGGAGCTTTCCACTTGACTTCTCAAAGATGCATGTCATCACAGCACATCTAATGAATACACTTAAAAAGTAGGGAATGCCTTTTCCATGAGTATATAGAATGCTCAACACCATGATGCTTGTAGAGGAGTATTTAGTACTGTACAGCTCATCACTGGAACACAACTTTGCAACTGTGCCTGTAAACAGCTCATTATTAGGCCAAAATAACTTGTCCTATTTCCAACATATAGAAAGTACTTGAATACTGAGAAACATGCAAAGGCAAGATCACCCTCCTCCATTTAAAAAGACCCCTCAAAACTGCACCACTTCAGACTGTTCAAGCCACCATTTACCACAGTCTGCCAAAAGCCGTCTGCCTCTGTGATTTTTGCATGCAGCATTAACTGCTCCCTTCCCCTCCACTATAGAACAACAAGATGGGTAGCTAGCTGAAAGCCTAGTAACTTTAACCCAAAACATACATTAATAGAATCAACAAAACATATGGCACATAATGTGAACATATGTAACTATTCATTCTCATTCATTTTCACAACACGTAAGTGAATCTGGTAAGAAATAATTATCATAAATTCCTAGGAAGAATTAGTTCCAAAACCTGAAACAGTCGCAAGAAATAATAGCTAAACTAGCCCAGGTGACTGGGATAAAACTCAGGGACTTCTTGTACATTATGACTCAGTCAGTCATAGAAACAAGAAAACCTGTGGTCTATATAACTTCTGACCACTGTCATTACAATAACTCACATGTCCTCTCAGAGTGAGATTAACAAACTCTGTTTAGTAATGTATCAAACAGCACATCACCATTTCTGGGGGAATGATGATCTTCCTCTTTCAAGTTACCAGTGGCTTGTAAAAAGCATTACAACATTTCAAACATACCATGGTTTATTGAACATATTTTCTTCTTCCCATAAGACACCTGTTTCAAATAATTTCAAAAAACTCTTCTGTATCTTAATCTGATGCTGCTGACAGGTATCACAGATGCATCCAATTCACCATCTAGAAGCATCTAGGAGACAGAATAAGTCTGGCCCATTAAGGTTCAGTGGTAAGTTATCTTTTGCTCCTATTACTGATAGATTTGAATGGCAGCTAAAACCAGGTATTTGTCATTTGTATGTTATAAAGACTTAAATAAACAAGAAGAAAATCTTTCCTCTGCATACAACTTATTTTTTGGTGGTAGAAGCTCAGGTATCACATTTTTACACAGGAATCTCATAAAGATGAAATGGGTTTTCCCAAGCCTGCCACTGTGCCCCAGTTGTCAGAAAACTAAGTTCAATAATGGCATCTAAGCATACACAAAGACAGACAGATATGCAACCTGTAGGTTCATAGATGAAACTGAACAGATAAAAACATGACTTCAGTATGGTAATGACTGCTTAGTCCTAAGAAAATGCCATCTCCAATTTAATGGTATTTCCTTGATGTTTACACCAACTTCACATTTTATTCAGTTTTATGCTAAATTTATGCTTCAAAGGCAACTTTAAGAGTTCCTTTTAATAGACCACTTCTTGTTTTATTAAAAAGTCACTGTAAGGATTAACCCATACCACTCCTTCCCCCACCCCAATAAAAAGGAGTCAAAGCAGTAGCAAAAAAGTGTTATTCTGGTAATTTCAATCCCAAAATACCCTGACTAATATGCTATGTTGAACTCTGAAGCAATAACTTTTCAAAGCCATTTTAATTCCTATACCACTGCAGGGAAAAGACAGGCCTAGGTCCTACTAACCCAATTTTCTTTGACCAATACTGCTATTTGGCAGCTTTATAGCTTAAACTCCATGTTTTCACTGTTAAACTCTGCTCCCCAGAAGAACACTGAGGACTACACAAACACTAAGGCATGAAATTTAGTTCGATGAGCCTAGGGACTTGCTTCTCATCTAGGCCCAAACATCTTTTTTCTGACAACCCTGACTTCAACTATCTCTATGTGCAAGGGGGAAAAAAGCAAGAAAAAACTGTCTTTAGAAGCAGTGTAAACTGAGAACAGAAATACTGATTTCTGGTCAGAATTTTATAATTACTGTGGATTTTCACTAAAAGGCTTCAATTAGCATTGTCTAAAGACATTTTGTGTTTAGGTTTATACTTTAAACACACTTTGATTTATTTCTAATTTTACTACACCCTGAATCAACTGACTTGGAAAAGTACTGAGATATTTGGTAAAATATTTCTGTCTGGTCACTGATACATATTCACTAACTAGATCCAAGTCACCACATTCAATAAACCCACTATGTTTTGTCCAGAAAACAATTTTAAGGTTGTGTTTCTATGAAGGCAGCTTGTTCACACAATAAAAGTCAATATTTGATGTGCTGATTGATTTTATAATCACTGCTAGAACACAAAAGTACTTTTTTTTTTTGAACCAGAGATTTTATTTGGTGTTTTAGCAAGGCAACAGGCAAATGTTTATAACACAGTAGTTTAACACTGACCCTGGTCCCCTTTAATTCAACTCATATAAAACTTTCATACATGCCTTTTATTCTAATGCAATTAAATATGTTTTTCTCTAGAACCTCTGGTCCTGAACCCAGTCCCACTGAATGAAGCAATTACATAGAGTGCAAATTCTTTATGGATACTAGGGAAGCCCATGCTTCATTTGTAACTCATTAATCCACATCTCTTCCACTGACATAGTATGAAATATCCCTGTGGATTTCCCCTGGTACTCTCCACTGGAGCATCCAAATAGTTAGAAAATGTTCATTAGTTTACACTCCTGTAATGATAAGAGGTATTATCTCCAGTTTCTGCTTTCGTTCTTTAGCAGTTAAGATGTCAAGATGGAAAAGACCTATTAAATCTGCATACATGGTTAGATATCTTGAGATCTGTGTTCAAGGGTGGTAGTTAGATTTTTTATTTTTCTAGTTTGAGAGAAGAATTTGACATATGAAGTAGTTCATAATCCCATTGACACTGACTTTATAACGCAGGATGGGGGATGGATTTCTATACCCCAGTCCAACTGGTGCAGACTAGCTTTTGTCCTTGTACTACCTGGCCTAACTTCCACTGGGATCCACCCGGTGTTTCTATGGCCATATTAGGCCTGAGGGACCAAAATGATTAAGATGTTGTATGGGCAGTAAAAAATTCTATGCATATACTAACACATGGAAGTGTTTGTGAGACAGTACAAAGCAGGAAGACTGCACTAGGCAGAAGCAGCCAAATTTCAGTGTGGCATACACCCATATCACTTGACTGGAAGCTTCAAGCAAACCCTGCTACAAACAGGTTTGTTAGAGAGGGAAGTGGTTTGCTTACTTAAAAAAGACTGAAGGAGTTAACTAGTATGAACACGGTGTGAACACACAGGAAGCAGGACCTAAGCACAAAGCCCACAGGATCAGAATGTAGCTCCCATGCATTATCCATGGCAGATACTTGTGTTCTGTATCAGACTTTCAGTCTCTCCAATACCCCATTTGCAGAATCTTCCCACTCAAATCCTGTACTGTGCCTATTTCATAACAGAAAGTGGTTGGTGTCAGTGATTTTTCTAGCACCACAATGGAACTTCACAGCAGGTAAACCACACATCTATTGGGTGACAGTTACAAACCAAAATCAGGACCCAGATCACTCCCCCAGATGCATGTAATTAACCTCTATAGGAATACAAAATGGTTATACGAATAGAATTATTTTATGAACTTTTAAGGAGTTTAACACACTTCCACTTGTGGTAAAAATTGCTCTCATTGGCATAAAATCAAGAAACGAACATTTATTTCCCTGGTTCCAGTTTAACTGCTTTTTTTGTGTTTTTTTGTTTTTTTTTTTTACTGCTGTCCAAAACTTTCAAAGATCAACTTTCATATTAACCATAAAAGTACTGTAATTCTAAATTCTCTTAAAGACTTCATTACAAGCACTTTATTTTCCTTAATGATTAAGTGGGGGCTTATTTCATGCCCTTTTTCCAAAACCAAATCAAAAGTTTCAGCACTGCAAGCATAATAGGTCAGGGTGCTGAAACATTTAAGAGACAGTAACAGAATAAAACAGCAAGTCCTAGCAAGGTGTAGATTTGTTTCTCCACAGAGTCCCATCATTGTTCAGACCTGATATTCACCTACAACTGGTAACACAAGACAAGTATAAGGTAGGCAAAATAGATAAAGGCAAAAGTCACCTTCTGTTTGTTCTGACTTTCAGCTGGGGCATTTCTGCAGTGAAAACTTTAAAAAAAAAGTATTTATATGTTTAATTCAAGTTAGTAAAAGTGGGTGACCATGGTGGTGGTGCTAGGTTGATGATTCTGTGATTCTAGTTGTACCTCACAGCAAGTTTAGTTAACTATCATACATTCATATATGCCATTGCTATCTGATACCAATACTTAATTAGCAGTGAGGCAGTAAGTGAGGGAAGGAGTTGTAATACTTGCGAAAAGTTAAGAAAAGTCAGCAACAACTTACCTCATGAATGAGTGCGACCAACATTTGCTGGAAACTGCGCCCCCTGCTAGCCAGGAATCTATTAATAGGCTTGCCATCTTTGCCCATATGGACTGGAAGGTCATAACACAGCAACATGCCAGCTTAAAGTGGGAGGGAAGGGGAAAAGAAAAGTCAATGCCAATACCCATGCTAATAGTTCAGAAGTCTTGCAAAAGTCAGGGAAGAACTCAAAGCAAAGTTAACTCAATAAAGCCAAAAACTGAAAAGTGTAAGTGGCATTACGACACTAATGTTCTGAATTGGGTTCACCTTCAGATTCAGAGACATCTTTGGGTCAAAGTACAAATACCTGTCTAACATAAAGACAGTGACAGCTTACCTGCAAGGCCTGGTGTCATGCCTGGTTGCCTGTTCCTTTCATACATTTTCAGCAAGAAGTTTGGAACACCTGCCACTGTCTTCCCCTGGTCTGAGCGTGTGGTCTCTCCTCTCAAGGCAGAATGATAAACACCACGGGGCATGTTGATCATCTCCTGTTTCACCAGTGATGTTGCAAACTCTTCAAATGCTTGATGAAGTGCAATGCAACGAAGAGAAGAGGTGAGGGACTGTCAGAGCCTGACGACTGAGAGACAAAACTAACCCTGGAAACCCCAAAATGACTCTGCTGCTTTCCCACTTCAGGTTCATAGTGGAGCAGCAGTCTACACCTGATGTGAAATGGAAGAAAGGGCACCTACATTTGGGGAATTTTCCCTCCACCTGTAATTCCAATAAAGTGGAAAACAGCATTGCTGAAAATCATGAGAAGTTGCTGAAAATAAGAAATGTGAGGCATTCCAGTATAAAACTACTTAAAGCTGATATAAGCATTTTCAAGGCTGGGAAGAAAAATAAGCTTAACTAGTCCATAAGCTCTTGACTGGATTCTTTTACTGGTGCATTAGTAATAGCAGCACATGCTGACAGGACAGCAATAAATAGAACTGATGCTTAGCAACATAGTGAAGAGCACTGTCTCTAAAATCAGGTTGTTCTCAAAGAGATTTAGAAGAAACACAATGCAAAGAGGGTAGATGGAGAAAGAGTGTAGAAATAGAGAAGTATTATTAGATTCTGTGCTTTCAAGCTATGGATTTTATAGGCTAACCAGGTTTAAAATTATACAGAATTAAGTTACTGTTCAGTTGCAAGTTCAAGAAACACCTATGTCATGGAATAAAACAGCTGTATACTGAAACTTTTTCATATTTCCTATCTTCAGCAAGTTCCCTTGATTTTCAGCCATGTTCTTTCCCACTTCATAGTGAAGTTGCAGTCTAAATCCAACAGGTTTTGTAGCCTGTCAGGAAGGGCACCTATATCTGGGGATTCTTTTTCTCCACCTATAATGCCAATATTCTTAAAACAGAACGTGCAGAATGTTCACTACAGTGATACAGACAGAAATCCTTTGTACTCAATCCTTTGTTGGAAGAGTATATATCTATTGACACGAAAACACTATCCACTCACCAGCTCATGACTTTTATAAAAACTTTTTTGTTTAGGGTAGTCAAAACAATAGAAAAGAAATTCACTGGAAGAGGAAGGTATTTCTCTGCTGGAAACCAGTCATATTGACAGAGACACCACAGCACCGATAGTGTCCCTGCTGTCATATTACTGTACTTGCTGGTTATGCCAAAGGACTTAATATTTACAAGCCATTCAAAAGCAATTCTTCAGGCAGGAGACAACCCAAGGCTCTAGACCAACAGATATAAGTCAAAATACAAAATTTAGATCAATTGAGTGAAACAACTGGATCTGCAGCAAATGCTAGAATATGGTATTTTAATCCTTGAAATCAATCTGACGGTAAATAAAGGCAACTAACATCACAGGAACAAAATCCTTATTATCATGATTATATCTTGGAAGGAAGTATACTAATATGAGTAACTACTCGTTACTACCAGTAACAACAACAACAATATCAACTTTATAGCTCTTTATATGGGATTATTTTTAATTCTCTGACTCCCAGGTTTGAGACAAGTTCTCAGGCATCCAGGATGAAAAACAATTAACATAAGAAATTAAGGCCATCATAACCCTTCCAATTTCCTGTGCATTCTAATGCTTTGAAAAAATATGAAAACTAAAACAACAAATCAGTTTTAAAGGAGTTTGAGAGAAAATGCTGCCTAAAACTCAACTTTTCAATGCTTCATATAGCAGCAGTAGTAAACTGGAACTGCAGCACATTCCAACTGTCACAGAAAATCTAATTTTAGTTTGTCTCCTAACTTTATCTCAGCTCTGTTGCAGAAATATTTCATACAGATTTGTTTGCAAGCTTAGACATTTTTCTGCCTGCTCAGCTGAAGAAGGCACTTCAAAAAATCCTAGAATTCAATAATAATGCCAGCACCAAGCCCACCTTCCCCTTGGAACTTTTAACTGCAGCTGGTATAGCATCAAGTGTTCAACTCCTCATAAAGCAACATGCAGACGCTGAAAAAACATAAATATTTTTCTCCTTCTGTTAGGATTAAAGGAGAGGAAGAGAAAAATGGGAGATCTCACAATCAGCAAGCTAAACTTCCTTTAGAAGTTTCAGTTGATTTGATGTGCACTAACAAGAACTTTGGGGAAAACTCAGAGTTTGTCTTCTTAAAAAGCATCTCAGTCCTACTTCTTCTAAACAGTACAAAGTAGTGAATTAATCTCAGAAACATGTAACAGCAGGATACCAGCAGATGAGAAAACACAGATTCAGCTCCTACAGAACAGAGATGTTTTAACTCTTGGGCCTGTCTTAGACAATGTCCCATGAATCCAGTTTCATACTCTTTCAGTGGAGCAATTAAATCACAGCAACCATCTCTGCTAGTCACTAAAGCTTTTGCTCAACTGTTCTGCACTGAGTCAACGAACTGTTAGAAGACACCCCTGAAGGAGAAAGAATTCATTGAATGTCTGGATTCAACTGTTTTAACATGTGGTAGCTGCATTTTTGTATTCAGTTTGTACACTCCAAAGTCCATTTTGGTTTCCCATTTTCCCAGGAAGCTGGCTATCTCAGTCCTCATTACACAGCTTGCACTTTCTGTTAAAATACATCACTCTCTTTCCTTGAAGTAGGTTATGTCAGTTTACTCAGAAAGGTTCCAGAACTTAGTAGTTAGACTATCTAAGGAAGGCTGCACATGCCACTCCATGATGCCAATGCATGCAGAGTTTGATGAATAGATCTTTCTAGGAGCCTCCACTGGGAGAAAATACTACAAAGCACTACTACAGTCTCATGGCAATGTTTACAGGCTACAATCACACATCAAAATACCAGGCATTCTACTAAAAATGAAATGACAATGTTTATGTCCCAGGACAGCATCTCAATCTTGTAACTGGAAGTGAAGGACAGCATTTCTGAAAGTAATCAAGTAAACAGCAAAAACTCACACTGAAGGTCATTCAACTGCACAGGTTTCAGAACAAGTGCATCAACCAGAGACCATCTGTTGATGCATACTTCACTATCAATACACATTACTACAATTACGATTCAAGCATAGAACTACTATCTGCATCAATGAAGTAGACTTTGTATACAACATTGTTTTCATACCATTAATACTCTGTTTATAAAACCGTTTACTGCTTCAGTCTGTGCTGGACTAAAATATACAGCTACCTTTTAAAACATCTGCTCATTCCTCCCCACTGAAGTCATGAGTACTTGAAGTACATAATAAGCAACTGGCTTTCACTGTAGACAGATAAGGATTTTTAAGTTATAAGCACTTTTCCCACCATCAGGACCTCTGACACACTGTCTTCCTAAAAAATGGCTTGTAGGCTTTATTTTGCTCTGAACTTTTACTTTACATTTTGCCCTGTCATTTGTTAAGAAACAAATAATAATCAAAAAAAAAAAGGCCACACTTTAACACGACACTCTGATAAAAAGAGCCACATGTCTGTGCAGTCACTGTGATTATATATCTGCAAAGCAACCCCAAATACTGGATAAATTATACCTCCTAAAACAGAAGCTGGTGTTAAAGACAACAGCTTGATATAAGAAGAACCCGGCACAAAAAGACATGCCTTCTGCTCCTCTTCATCTTCATTCATGTCTGTCTCCTCCAGCGAGTCAATTTCTGGTCGTGCCTGGAAGATTTAAAAAACCCCAAAATGTTGGCAGAAAGATCCCAAATCCTCATTACCATCCATGATTCCAACTGTCAAAAATACCAACTAAATACAAAAAGCTATAGATTTCATTAATTTAACGCCATTTTATTAGTTTGAAGCTGACTGAATAAAATCTTTTCTTCTACCAGACTGAAAGGCAATGCTGGTTGATAAAAATCACAGGGTATATAAATCCATATCCGTAATAGTAAAAATTATCTTGGCACTTACAGACTGACCTCAAATTCATAAAATTTTATTTTCACTTTGATTCTTCTTCAATTTAAGAATGTTTTGTATTGGCACTTTAATATACAAAGAATATTTTTGCTAGATGTTATTTTTACATATTAGCTTTTAGAATCTGAAAAACTGCAACATATTTACATTGTTTTCAATTAAAACATACTCATTTTCTAATTATTGTAAAGTAACTGCAGCAGTAATAGAGAACTAGGTACTACTGTCAAATACTTCGTATTGCAGCAATGTTTAGATATTTCCTTCATTCTATCTTGTAATCCTCTATGTAAAAACACATTTTTCATTTGGAAGGTTTACGTTGAACTCTTTTCATGGATTTATATGAAGCATGCTTTTTAAAGTTGCTTAATTCAATCTTTTCATAATAGCCAGTCACAAAACACAAATGGAGCCGATCCTGTAAATAAAGCGGTAAATAAAACCTTAGGGAAGTATATACTACGCCATGAAGTGCCAATGAACTACTTAGTCTACTAGTCGCTCTTACAACAAAACTAACCAAAAAAACAGTCACACAGATGACCTTATGTCCATCTTCTTGTATGCTTTTTTTTTATAAAGTTACTGAGTCAACCGATCTGAAGATTCCGAGTTTAACAGCCATCTACATACTTAAAAAGTTTCTCAGTAAATAAGTACCTCAATTCCTTTCTTTGCCTTTCCTGACAAAAAAGCAAAATGTTATACAGTAAAAGTTCAAAACAAAAAAACACAGGAAAACTTTTCAGCTTAATTCCAAAAATAGCATCCATTTTTCAATCTGACTTGCCCATTTCAGGAACAAAAGCACCAAGCACTAGTGTGCTGCAATGGATGAAGGAGCAATCACAAAAGCTGCTTACTGCAAAGACTCAGCTGCAAGCATTAACAGAAGAGTATAAAAAGGAAATCAGGTGTCCAAAAGATAACCTGCTAATCTAACAAACAAAATAAGAAAAATTACCTTCTGCCTGCTTAGCCCTCACTCAGCTTCATTTGTGCCTTTATCTGCTCATAAGTCTGAGCTATGCTAATTGCAGATAATATCATCTCATTTCACCAGAAGGAGCCTTTATTCGTCCACAAGGTTCTCCTGGTTGCCTGTTAGAGAACACACAAGGCCTGGTTTCCCTTTCAAGAGGATATAATCCATGTCAGAGAGAAGTGTCAGATGTCTGTACTATTAAACATACAATATGGTTACCTGTTCAGGAAGATGAAGAATTGTATGTTCTTCAGAGTCAAATGATGACAATGATTTATAGGCTGAAATGGCTACAAGAGCATCCTAGAAAATTAACATGAAGAAAATCACAAACACAGCATAGGGTATTGCTAACTACTGGAAACTCTACATACAAAAAGCTTATCAAGAGTATGCTGACAAAGTGAATGTCCATAAAGCATTTAAAATAACAATTTTTTCCTAAGGCACTATATTTGAAGTAAAATACACTGGTTCCACCAGCCATATGATGATTATAGTTCAAATGCATTACAATATCCCGCAAAAGAATTGAGTTAGCTGTCAGAGCAGGATCTTTGTGAAGAATGCTTCACCATGTCAAGGCTGACATCTTCCAGAAGTTAAACTAGTTTGTGTTATAACTCTCCTTGGTAATGGCAGATGTTAGCATCATTAGTTACCACCTTTCATGTGCAGTATATTGTTTCAAGAACAGTGATAAATAGCCAGTAACAAGAAGAAAACAGTTTAGGAATGAGATTACTGATGCTATCTTGACAGAAAAGTATAAAACTTAACAGTCAGTTGCTGACAACAGGAATTAAAATTTTCAACTGTATCACATACCTTGTTCCGTGTATTGTTCCAAAGGAAGCTGATAACTTGAGCTTTGAATTTCTATAAAATCAAACAAAATATGTGTTTACAATTTCTTTAAGGAAATAAGCAGTTGAAATAGAGGCAGTTATCTGAAAAAAGCTGCTGCTACATCAACATGCATTCAGCTAGGAAAGTGGAAAGAGTGCAGGTTTGAACTCCAGACACATTCATATGTCCTTACATTATGGGAGAGGGAAACCACAGATTAACCCTTGCATTGGAATTTTTCACCTATCTCCCAGGACTCATTAATGCATGAAAAAATTGTGAAACTGTATGGGATGTGCATTATGATTAATTAAAAACAAGAAGGCTCATTTAAAAATTATATAAAAAGATACAGTAAAAGGAAGACTCACCTAAGTTCATGAACACATACCTCAAATTCATTTGTATTCACTGTTAATGAGGGAACCAGGGCAAACAATTCATTCAGAGCTTTTAAAATGAGGGGTCTTGTATCACAACTCAGCTTTGGTGACAGAGCATTCCATGTAGAACGGATGCAAACAACCTGGAAGGAAGATTGGAGGCATCATTGCTAAAAGCAATCCCAACTCGACTTAGAAAACATTTCTTTTCAGTGTTTGTCCTCACTCTTGCTATTTGGAGAACAGGAATATGGTTCGTAAACAGGAAAAAACAAAGCATGTTAAAAATTAACTTTTATATCAGTTGATAGAATGCAATAATACTGCACAATACTTCACCAGAGAAAGCAGCTCTCAGTAGAAATAACTATGACGCGGTTAGCAATATGCAGAGCTGTAGATGTATCCTCACACAACACTACTGTTCTACTTAACTTGATCAAATTAGCTTAAAAGCAAGCTCTCTCTCGAAATCCAATAGGATGAAAGCAGAGGAAGCAACAGAAGAATCTATTTTCCCTGAGAGTCCTCCAAAATGAAATTCCCTTAATCTTTAAAAGCAACCAAAACCAACAAAATTTGCAGGACAATTAAAAAGTGGAAAATTTCAGGAATTCAGATATTATTGAAAACTGTCAAACTACAATAAAGACTAAACACTAATTCCTAATATTGAACATCTATCTAGCTATTCACAACAACTTATACAAAAGTGAAAATAATGACTATGCATTTATGCTGTAACTACAGCACAGCAGTGATAAACATTTGGTCTCACGTAGCATTTCCTGGGTACAACACAGACCTCACTCAGCTCATTTTCACCTTTAATGATCTGCACGACAGCTCAATGAGCAGTCAGTACAACATTTTGTATTTCTAGGCACTGAAAAAAGTCTGTAAGATGATCAGTCAGTGGTACAGTTCCAGCCAAAGAATTATACAGAAATCACAAAAAGTAGTCAAGTTCCACAGGAATGTTGACGAAACAGCATTACTGCACTAAAACTTTTTCAGTTTTCCTTGTGAGATTTTTTTCAGTTGCCCATGCTTTCTCTTGGGAAGGAGACATGTATTTAAGGGAAAACTTAAGTAATTTTCATGCAGTATTTCATCAAACCTCATGTTGCTACCTGTGGAGAACTTCACTTTTAAAATTTTTGCCACTGTACCTAAAATAATTCTGATAATAATTTGTTGTTAACATTTGTCTTTCAGATTTCAGGCTCCACTTCAACAAATACAGTACAAAAGAGGAAAAGATGCAAAACAAATTCACAAAAAAACCACCCCAACAAATAAAACCAAAACCCACAAGAAACTACATGTCTCTTCACCCTACTCCCATCCACCCCTCAAAACTACAACAAAAGAAACAAAACCACCAAACCCAAAATAATATATGTTTAGAACAGAAGTCGAGATAAAAAATTAAAAGAAATGGCAGAGCAAGCTATGAGTACAATACTCAGCCTTTTAAAGAGCAAACCATATCAGAACTGAAAAACAAAACTCTTCTTTAAACGCTCTGAGCAAATGCCAGGAAAATTTTTTTCAAGTGTATGAAATTACAATAAAGCAACAAAAAAATGAAGACATGGAGAAATATAAATCGATCTATGTAACAAATCAAATAAAGATACGTTAATGAAGATATTCCACGAGGGCACAAAGAAAGATATTATTATTCTGCACTGAGAGTGCAGATAATTGCCAAATTAAGCAGTCACTTGAGTGAGGGCAAAACACATTTTACACTGTAGTTTAAAAAAACAATTCGTTTCAAGTTGAATCCATTGCAGGAATAGCAAACCCATTAGTGTGTTTCTGTGGTACCCATCACGGACAACTTGAAAGACGTCATCTGATAAATTACTAGTGAAAATGACACCTGTCTTTCCCTCTTTTCAAAACACATTGTTTACAAGAATAAGAAAAAAGCTTTTCCAGTGTTCAGAAAGATAGACTTATCTACTAGCACTGGAGTTTCTTACTAAACTATCCAGAAATACTAAGTTTGTAATGAATTAGTTGTCTGAAAAGAGAAAATACACTGTGTATTAATATGTGAAGAAACAAAGTTGTATACTCATGGCGTCTTATTTTAGGAAAACTAACAATTCGTCAGCCAGCCAAGGTTTAAATGCATGCATTCCTGTAGAATCTCACATACTCTTCAGCTTCGGCTAACAGGTAAAAAAAAAGGCCATAAAACATCACCAGCATTCTAACAGAAGTTTCAGATTTAGTAGATATCCATACCACACAGATGAAGCTAGTGAAATCTACAGGAACAATATATACCAAATGTCTTTTATCAACTACATTGAAACAACATATTGGTTTTGGACCAAGCATATTTGGTATGCCAAAAACACTGGCCTTCCAATAAGTTGCACATAATCAATAGTATGAAAATAATCATGTGGTAACTTATACTGTATTCAGTTGATGATTGCTTCCACAAGTATTCATGTAAGCATCAGACAAACTAAATGCAGTGCTGCTGCCACACAGGATCCAGCACTCAGCTGACTACACTATATTTCAGTATTCTTGTCAACACCAAAATATTTTCACTATAGAATCAACTTTAATGATTTTGTTTCTCTTTCACAAACAGAAAGGATTTATTTTCTTTACTGTATGTATAAAACATTCATACTAATGGCATGGATTATAGTAAAATTCTACTGACTTGAAATCTATTGATATATGCCCTTCTTGAGAAGTGGAAGTCTGGCAGAAATTCAATTTTTCTACTGGCTAAAGGAAACAGCCTGAGTTTCCAAATGCTAAACATTTTATTGAAGGGTACAGGCATCATTGAGAAGAGATTTGGTTTTTGTCTTAGCTAAAGAAGCAGTGCAGCTTGGAATACACCACAACCTAAAAAGTTTTGCTGCACTCTGAGGAAAAGGAGAATTTGCAGTATGTCTCATCTGTCCAAAAGCTGCTCACACCTAACTTCTTGGTCTTGAAGTGGCTGTCACATGACTTCAGATTGGGCAATAACCCAAATAAACTTGGTGAACTGATCTGAAGAAGAAAAATTACTTGTCCTGGCTAAACATGATCATCTGATGCACAATAAGCACAGAAGCTAGAAGATACTAAAACCACCACTGAGGATAGAAGTACATTCTGGCCCGTCGTTAACAGACTTCACTCTCAGTTGCTGCAACAGTAAATTTCCTTTGGAAAAAATGTTTTAAAAGTCCAAAAGCTTAGGACTCTACAATCCCTCTTCAGCAAGTATTTTCTAGACTTGCAATATAACAGCAGTCCTACAGAAAACTCCTACCAAATGATGTATTGTGAACCAATGGAGCAGGGGGATGGGAACAGTGGGAGACTGGCACTTCACACACCATAAATAAACACAGTAAATTAAAAAAGGTTATAAAAGCAATAATAACCTTGACACAATGGCTTTCTGGAGGAATGGGCAATTGTAATAAATATCTTGTGATGAAGTTCACTGCTAGTCATGAATCCCCAAGGAAAAGTCCTATAATTCCACATACACTGCTCAGCTCCACAAAGCTGTCCTCTGAAAATGCAAAATACTCTGGAAAACTAGCAAGATAAGAAGACTTTACAACACTGGTATGCCAATTACTATGTGGAAAAAAAGAATCAGTGCTAATCAGAAAATGTATGTTCACAGATCTAGACATGCTAGTGTCATACTTTGGTAAGAGTTCTTAAGTCTGTTTTCATCTTTTTGTTCTTTGTGGGTTTTTTTCATTCTGTGTTTGTTCAGAATAACATATCATTCCCATCTGGAGACATTAACAACCACGCAGTACTTTTGGTACTGGTTTACATTTGTGTTTTCTTGTTATTTTTAAAATTTATTTTAAAATAGCAAGCTTGCCACTGCACAAGCACTGACTGCTACATGAAAAAAACTAAAAGCTAAGTTTTACAGATGTCAAGAAAAGACAAAGCACTCTTGTGTCAAGTGACCTACTGACCTAAGAGGGTGAGAAATCTTGGGGAAAAAACAGGGAACAACAACATTTAAATCAAATTTCACATATGATTTGAGAGGGAGAGAGGGGATGGAGAGCAAGCACACTATTTGAAGCAGTACTTCCTCTGAGAGAAGCATCTATCTGTTCATACCAAACCTCAGCAAGGCTGGTACACCACGTCTATCACAAAATCCTTGATTCAGACAAATATTTATTCTGGAAGGGAGCTCTGGAGGTCACATAGCCCAGCCTAACTCACAAAGGAGGGCCAACTGATTAGGTTATGCAGGGACTATTTCGCTTGCATTTTAAGGAGAAACAGTGGCTTTAACAGTTGTAAGATAATGGGTGCAAAAAATGCTTCTGACATTTCTTCACTCTTTGTTTTGGGTTCACACTTTGATACCTGCAAGTATCACAGCTTCTTCCAATGAAAGCAAGCTATAAGATTCCTCTCCCTTTGGGTGCATCATGGACCACAACACTTGTGTAAAAAATAGTTCTCAAACTTCTTGATTGTGGCTGGCATAGCTGATTGCTTCCTGTGACCACAGTGCTGCAGACATCATCTTAGAGCCTGTATGTTTCCTATACTAAAATAAAACATCAAAGCAGAAAAGGGTTTTCCTTCTTGATTTTTTGAAGTCCAGATATATTTATATTTCTCAAAACTCACACTCTCAAAAAAATTACGTATGCACAACTGGGGTCTCAAAAAACCCAGAAAGAACAGTTGGAAATTGGTTTCAACAGCTTTCTAAACAATTCCATCACCTCCTAGCAACCTTAACATAGCTTCCCAGAGTATGCACAACAGAAAAAAGGGTATCCCAGTGGAACCACAATTCTTATTAAAACAATAGTAGGTTCAGCAGAAATAAAAGAGTGTGTCATTGTTTGAAAAATTATCCTCAGGTAGCTACTTTGGAATTTTTTGCCTTCCCTTGTAATGTTTTTTCGGTAAAACCTTAAAACTGAAACAGTATATTCAGACAAAAAACATGTCAGTAACAAAGTCAACATATGGCATTTATCATTTACTACAGAGTAGATCCACGTCTTCTCGGTGACTGTCTGAAAAAAAAGCCAAGTGGGACAAAAGTCGATGAACAACAAGCAAAACAAGAAACACAAGGACAAGCCAATTTAATCTTACCTCAGCCTCACAAAGTGCCTGGAGACCCTGTAGCACTATGGCAGCAGGTGAAGCTTGATCAGGTTTTGTGCATTCATTTAATACCTGAGAAATTGCAGCCAACATGTCTGCTCCGTGATGGTATGGTCTGAGGGAAAAGACATGAAGATGGAAGGCAATATTCATGCATACACACAAGTTGTAATCTATACACAAAAATCCACTGAGTGCTGGTTTTGTTCATGTGACAACTAAAACAGCCTAAAACTGGGAGGAAAAAAAAAAAGATAAAAGGTATAACAGACAGCTCTAAAGGCTGAGTGACATGAAGAATTAAATCAGCAGGCACCAAGTTCCAACTAAAAGATCACACAGTGGTTAAGTTATAGAAGTTTTTGTTCAGATATATTGTGTATACTAAAAGATTACATCATTCAATAAGTGACTAAGAATGAAAACACACTGTTAAAGACACTATTTTATGATTCTTTGTTGCAGTCTTCTGCAAGTGGTCAGTATTGTGCATTGGTGGAGATTCTGACACTAAAAGCCTTTTGTCCCTCTTACATCAGATAACTATGTTTTTCCAAATTTTTTTGTTGCTGCAGTGCCATTTGCCCCTCCTTCAACGACTGCATGGGCTGCTTATTAGCTTTCCAGTCTTTTACTATCCATTCAGTTTTACTGGGCTGCGGCAGAGGAAGTGTCAAGTGCCATTTCAACAAATCCTCATACTATTTCTTTAAGAGCATTCAGTAACTTGCACCTGTCTAGGTGATTCATATGCTCGGAACATTCTGACTTACTCCATTTGCTCTCACTTTCTCTCAAATAATTTCTAAATGCACAAAGAATGTGCATACATCTGAACCCTAACTATACCACTTACCTGGCAAAAAGAATATTACAGATGCATTGAGATTTCTCTTTTGCTTTTCACTCTTTAAAAACTTCCTGAAAATGCTGTTTGGCTAAATTGAAGAGGATTGAAGAGGTAAAGGAAAGGGTATTTTCTTTAAGAGCTTGTTTTTATAGTTGATGATTAAAAGATATATGAATCTTCCCAGCTGTTAGTAACTGACCTTCAAGAAAGAAAGTGAAAACTGGAACTCAAGATAAGTGACAAAGAGAAAAGATGGTATTGTGCACATAAAACTAAAAACTAAATACTAATGCATTTAAAAGTAATCTTTATAGGAACTGTAAATTATTATCAACTTCTGATACTCATGGATTGTTAAGAGCTGGAAAGGTTCAATATATCATCCAGTTAGATTTGCACAATCATGTTTATGGTACTATATCTCAATAAAGACCATAAGTTTGCCAGTGACGAAATATGCTTTTCAAAAAAACATCCAATCTTTCTTTGAATAGATCAAAAGATAGATGATTAGTTGTTTCTTCTGTTGTTTGGCCTCTTCATTTTTCTAATTTGCAAGTGTTATGCCTAAAGTTTCTTCTACCCTAGATCAGAATAGGTTGCATGTTTTCTTTCAGCATGAAAACCATTTAATTTTCACAGCATTTTTATGTGCTTTCTATTAGTCATAATAGAAAACCTGAAACTTACTAGTTCCTCAGATTAGGAATGGCTGGGTCCATGTTTCAACTAGAAAAATATTACTCACAATTAATGTAACAGAGTAGGTAAAAATAATTATGCAGCTTTTCAAAAAAAAATTTGTTTTCCCTTACAAAGACATAAGATGGGTAACATTTGTGCTTACCTCTGCCTACATATATCTCTTACACAAGCTGCTTTAGCAATCAGGTTTTCCCACTGAGCATCTTTGTCAACAGACACAGAGGGCATATCAGACATTGCCAAGAACTTCTGCAATTCTGGGTAAATTCGATCCTAGGAAAGATTTAATTTAAAAATTATCATCACACCTTCAAAAGTTGGTGACAGGATTTTCAACTGGTAGCACTTCTACATGACTTCCAAATACCATATTTATTGCATACCATATATTGCTTTTCTTCACTATTGGAATCTAACGCTACATTGAGCTCTGTTTTCTGAAGACCAAATCTCTATTGCTAATTTAAAAAACTGAGAAGCAAATAATTGTCATGTAACTTGTGCTAGTTTTGGCCAGGGTAGAGTTAATTTTCTTCACAGTGGCTGATATGGGGCTGTGCTTTGGTTTTATGCTGAATACAGGGCTTATAGAGACATTTATAATATACAAATATTTATAATATAATATAGAGACTTTTTTTTATTGCTGATCAGAGTCTGCATAGAGACAAGGTCTTTTCTGCTTTTCGTACTACTGCGAATGGGAAATCGGGATGGGACACAGCTGGGAGAGGTGACCCAACCAACCAAAGAGATATTCCAGATTACATGACAGCATGCTCAGTATACAAAGTAAGGGCAAAAAGGAGGAAGTGAGGGACTGTTTGGAGTGAAGGTGCTTGTCTTCCCAAGTCACTTTTATGAGTGATGGGGCCATGCTCTCCTGGAGATCGCTAAACACCTGCCTGTCCATGGGAAGCAGTGAATTAATTCCTTGTTTCTCTTTGCTTACAATCGCAGTTTTTGCCTCCCCTATTAAACTGTCTTTATCTCAAACCAAGAGTTTTCCACCTTTTACCCTTCCAGTTCTCTCCCAGTCCAGCTGGTGGGAGAGTGAGTGAGTGGCTGTGAGGTACTCGGCTGCTGCCTGGCATTAAACTACAACACTAAGATCTTGCTCTTACTGCATATTATGAAAAGCAGAAAGCTGTCCTTCAAACACATTTTCTTCCTAACTCCAGTCTGAACCCTCACGAAATGAAAAGAAAGTTTCATGAAAGACATACTATTGAAATTTTTCACTAGAACAGAAACGGTATAGGTACCACTTACACCACTTACTTCATAGTGCTGATAATGACATACTAATATAAGCAATCCTCCAAAATTAATTTCTTTCCTTGTCAGAGGCAATGAAGTTTTTCAACTGTACTTTAATATTACAGCGAATAGCTATAATAATAGTGAATAACTAAAAGAACTTTCTAACCTGTCTTTCCCATAATGATGTCATCAGCCGCGAAGCAATAGCTCTGAGCTTTGGCGTGCTCCCCAGCATGTATATGGCACGTAGAATCTGAGCTACACAAACCTAGAAGAAATTTTTTAACTGTCACTGTTATTTTATACGTCCAGGGACAAACTCTAATCTACAAATCATTATTTTACAACCACGTACAACAAGGAGATAACTCTCCAACTGCAATGTCAGAATTAACCTGGAAGTCATTTTTCAAAAAACTTTAGCACAAGAGCATGTGTCTTCTCATGGCACATATAATGATGATACAGTGTAGACAGTAAAGCATAATGCACATTTCTCTCTAAAAGAAATACCATATCACATCAAAAACATTATAAAGTTATGCTGACGCTTAAAAATCAGCTAAGCCACATATTGCTCAGTCTAAATAATTTTTTAAAAATAAATGTCCTCTTATTGATACAGTTTCTGTTCTACTAAAAATTTTTCACTCTGACCTTGTGTACACCAAGCGTAGGCAATGTATACAATATATCCCTGTAAAGTGCAGACTCCAAAGGTCTTCCCAGTTTAAATACCAGTACTGGGATCAGATTTGGAACCTAAAAAAAACCAAACATAGGAAATAAATTGGAATTTGCCAACATGACTCAAGACAGTGAACTTGTCAGAACATATTACAAAATCATACCTTTTTTGCATTTTTTTTCTGCCTGTACATATGACAAACCCGCCATATTATAATACAATATAATATATTGCATCCATTACTATATGGTACAAAGCTTCCAGAGAGCTGCCTGTGAAGTGACAATAAAGGAAAGGAGACTTTTTGATCAGAGTTTCAGGATTTTCATACCTGAAAGTCCTACAGTTTTTTCTTGTGTACGTTCTTATCAGTATGTAATTAAATCTAATATTAAATTAAATTTACTCATGATTTCCTTGGGTTTTTTCAACTTGATTTTATGAGTACTTAGAAGTAATTACACACACATACACACACACACAAGGGTGGTTTATACAGACACTCATTAAAAAAATATTAATGGAAAATTCTGCTATGACATTCTGTCAATATGCATTTTTACATAAGCAGATAATATTTTTAAATGTAAAAAGATCTGTCTCAGTCCACAGAAAGAGCAATATTGAATAAAAATTCAAGTGCTCTTGGATTTTGCATACTTGGATCTGTTTTGGTTCCAAATCACAGACAAAAAAAGTACCACTTGTTCTACAAGACATCACTATCTTTACAGGCGAGTAATTTAAATCTGTATTTCCACAAACTTAAACTATGTTCTGGAATCTGCATTTACTACCTGGTGAATTAACTATAATACATTATTTTCCCCACCTTTCAAATAGCACTAGACATTCTTAAATAGCATAAATCCCTTTATAAGCAAAAATTTTCCCACATTTTGGACTAATTGACAAGTATCCCTCCTCCTATATTTCTCAAGGTTGTTGTCTACCATCTATATAAGTAATCATCACCCTATCACCTGCCTAGACAGAGGACTGGTTTTATGTAAGTATTTCAAAGCAAAACCAATAAATGGGGTGAATTTAGACTAGTATTCATTTGAGCAGACTTTAAAACCCAGAATCACCTCCAATGTGGGTTTAAAGTGTTTCACTTTTCCACCTGTTCATTCCAACCTGAAAGAGCATCTTCTCCCTGGCAATTTCTCTTCCCTTTCTTTCAGACCTTTGGAATCAAGAAAAGTTGAGCAGTTTTACAGCTTCTGTTGTGTCCTGATTTCTGCTGGTGGTAGAGAAAATTTTCTTCACTTTGCTGGCAATGATTTGTCATCAAAACAGTGTTGATAACACACTGATCTTCCTTGCTATCACAGTATTCTTTGAAGATCAAACACAGGTGGGCCAAGTAAGCATACCAACCCTCCAGCAAATGGCACAGTTCGATTAACACAAATTCTGGTCACAGTCAAAATTCAGTAATAAGATGTCTGAATTAATACTGAAACACAGAAAAATGAAACCTGAACACAAAACATAAGATTTAATTTGCTGCCCAACTTTTCCTTTCTGCTTCCTACTTGTAATGATTTGTTTAGGCTAAGCTGTGCACAGTACAATTGTATTTCCCCAATTCACCCATGCCAAAGGGACAACAGCACTACCTAAGAGAAAATTATGGTTGTCAGTAAAGAGGAAGAAAACTAAAAAAAGAACCCAAAAGATGACTTGAGTGCCAAAGGCTCAACATACTCAAAGAAAGAACCTGTTTTGGTTAAATCAAGCCTTAAGCAAAAAGGAGCTTGCACAGAAACTCAATAATAAAAGTATACAATAAATCCCCTCAAAGACAGGAGACCTTATAGATGAAAGCAGTTTTATTTCTGGGCACCTGTTGTACCTTGAGTATTAAGAAAAACTATATCACCTGAATTATTTTTATCTAGATGTTTGAATGATACAAGATAAATTGCAGGATGATGAGCAAGTAATGGGCATTCCACACTTTTGGGGGTGGGAGTAGTCATTGGCACTATCACAGCAACCTGAATCACCACTTTAAGTTTCAAAATTCTCAGGAAAGTCACACATGCTCCTCCACTGATACGTAAGTTTTTCATGCATCTGTTAATATGTGTGAACAGGAAAGAATTGTCTTCTAATAATATTATCCAAAAAGTTTTGTATGCAGCAGAATAATTGGAAGACTCGTAGCTCAGAGGATAAGAGGATTTCGTCAGTTCTTTAAACCACACCCATCCCTGATAAATGCTCTGTTGGGCAAAAAAAGGCTGCATAAAAAAACATCAGTAAAGATTTTAGATATGCTGCTATAATGAACAAAATACTTCCCTAAATTTCTTACTTCCAGTCTGTCCCCACAGTACCTCTTCCTTCTGCCAGAGGCAGGGTCTTGGGCAACTATTGTGACTTAAGCTAGTTCTCCAGCCAGTTGGCTACTTCCTGCATTCTTCTCCTGGAGAAGAACACTGGACTAGACAAAGGACAAGCAGACTGAATGACATTCAAAATAAATTATAATCAAAATAAATTAGAGTCATAGTCCTTAGTAATAAAAGCATTCAAACCATTTAAAGTCAGTCTGCTTAAGTCCAGCCTTTATTAGCTGCAATGGGAAGCTCATTTCAAGTCTTGTGTCCACATTACTTTTGTTATGAAGTTTATTCTACACTGAACAGATAGTAAATGAAAGTTCTACAATGACTTTCACACTAACATCTACTAAACAGATACTAAGCTTGATGTACAGAATTCCCAGGAAAAGTCTAAGCCTACAGTACTGTAAGGCCTGTTACAAATTTATTTAAAAGGTATTGTCCTTTAAAGACTACTTGTTTTGAACTGTAGATTTCAATTGTAAAATCAGGAAAAAACCAAAAATGTTCTGGTACAGCAAAGCTGCTCCTCTCTCCATCTCACTCATGTAACGGATAACCAATGCTGGGATTAATTTCAGTATTACATTTATGCTAAATATTCATCCAAGGTGCAACAGCTCCATGAAGCTGATATGACAATTTATTACCTCCCAGTAGGAAGAAAGCAGCTTTGTAGCAGGAGGCACACTGCCTGTCAACACTGCCTTCTGCATTCCCCACACTACCAGAGGATGTGGAAGTTGAGTCAAGTCTGCCATTGGAAATCTGAAGGGTTTCCAGATGTTTTTTCATTTTAAAAATTAATTTGCATCTCAAAAATGATGCTTAGGTTTCTCAACAGCTCTCTCTCTTAAAATAAAATTAAACATGCAGGACAAAATAATATCTACCTGAGAAGCCTTCTCTGTGGTTTGGTGGTCTGATTTCTTTTTTTTATAAGCTAGAGGACATTTGTTCTTCTTCAAAAGCACAAGCCAAGGAAGGATAACAGGTTTATTTCTGGCCTGAATTTTGGAAGAGAGTTGTCCAGTAGGCAAGGCAGCAAAATGAGAAGGTTTTTGCAAGTGTTCAGTATTCTGGCATTTCTCGCTCCAGTAAGCAAAAGTATTGGATGATTCAGACAAATGAAAGGACCAGTTTTTCAAGTAAGTGCACAAATGGAGCTAAGTTTCTGTTTATAAAGGCTATAAAATAAATGTCTTTCAAAAAAAACAGACACACTTTTTAGAAAACACAAGCTAGGTTTTCAAAAGTTTCATGTACTCTAGCAGGACTTTAACCAATAAGTTTCAATAATGAAGAATCTGTCATCAAGACCCGACTACAAGATTGCTTCCCTACGGCTACTCTCTGAAGTTTACATAATCAAACAACTACAAAAAAATAGCATCAGGCACCACCCGAGTGAGCCAGATCCCGTTCAACATATCCTTACACATGTTTTCTACCCAAACAAAAATGCATTTTACCTTTCTGGTTCTTAATGCACACCTAGACCCCAAAGAAGAGAAAATAATGCATATTCAGATGGATTTCCCACGTATCATTTAGTACTAAAATAGTTCATTCTAGAAGTTGAAAAATCATAAAAGAACGCATGTCCTCTACAGACTCATAATCTTCAAATAACCATAATAGATCCTGTGCTGCTATTCACCAGTGACCTCAGTCAGACAATTTAATATCTTCCCCTTGCAGCACAGCAAGGCTTCCACATAGCGAAATAACAATTTCTGCACAAGAAAATTCAACTAATCAGAAAGGCTGTACAAAGTCTGTCATTAACACCATGTCACAGCAGCCTCTGCAGTGATTTGACCTAAGACAGTCTAACCACCCATGGACTACTCTTCACTTCTCAGCCTTTAAAAAATATTTCTGGACCTTCTTTCATAGTGTTTCAGACCAATAGTCCAAAATGCCTCCCTTAAAAACAGATTTAATATCACTAATTCTACACCATAAAAAGGCTTTTACTTAGTGGGATAGGAAGACACACATACAGAGAAGTCCTCTACAGCCTTTCTTAACGAAAAGGGTGAGAAAAAAAAAGAAAACAAAACATAACCAGACCAATGACTGCAAAATCAATTATGCCAATATTTTTTAAATCCAGCAATGTTTTTTAAATGCTCCATTAATTTACTTCAGAGACAACAGACTCTTTATAAAACAACATTCAGCGTGAAATTCAGCATTCACTGTAAGTGAACTCTGTGAAGAGTTGGAGTAAAGATGAAAGCAATGAGGACAGCATTATCGATGCATGTTCTCTCTTTCTGACCCTGTTTTGTTTTGAAACACAATTCTTCAACTCAGATTTTACATAGCAATCACCTGTGGCATTTCAATATCCACAGCTACAACCACAGCTACAGTGTCACTTTGTGAACTACAAAGTAACAGAATTTCACTAGCAGCAAAATAAGCGACTATCCAGATCGCTTTTAAAAAAAAAAAAAAACAAAAAAAACAAAAAAACCCCACCACACAATTCTTTCTGTACTATGACCTTCACCATGACATCTCAGCACTCCTGTATATTCTTCTGTAGTACAGACAGTTCACATACTGACAGCAAAGTGGACACTTTTTAATTTGGCTGTGTGACCATTTTATTTAATTTCTGCAATACTCAGCGCTGAAGCCTTCTAGCCCAAGTTTACTTTGATTTAAATATGATTTAAAGATTAAAAGTATTCAGAATATATCTGTTGTACCTGCACAAATATGTGGCTTTAAACTGAGTGTTTAAGTGCTGCCAACACCAAAGGAACAGATAGATATGTTAATAGATAAAACAGTTAATATAGATAAGACAGTTTCAAAATCAGCTTGCATTTAACAGCCACTTTTTGTTCTCACTTTCCATACCCATCCTCTGACTTTCTTCTCTTCTTCAGAACAGCTTTCTAACTACTATGCTGCACACCATCTGTCCACTGCATCCTTCAGAAACTGCTCTAAGAAACTGAAGACTCAAAATGTCTAACATGTTTTTTGTGATGAGCTTTCCATACTGTTAACTTAAAGGACATTATCACCACTTACTTCCACCGTCTTTTATAAAGCACCATTTATTTACATGGAACTGAATGAAACAGAACCACCTAAAGCAATTTCCAAAGTATGACTCTATCATCAATATGCTAGTGATAGTTACCTTTAAGCTGTCCACTGAGTTTATTAAAGTGTTCAGTTATGCCCCCCTTCCAGGAGATTCAGTGCATTCTCCACCTGTACTATTATTGTAAGGGAAAGACAGGACAAGTCTGTGGTAAAATTCTTCCTGCCTTAGAGAGAGCACTGCATACATAAGAAACAATGTGATAATCTTTAGTGCAATATCACACTGTAATAATCTCTGTGGAGCCATTATCCAGACTCAGAACTGAAATAGCTTGTCAGAGTCAAGACAGATCCCAGGTGATGCCAAGTTCAAATAAGCCAAACAGCAAGTTCTAGATTTAAAGCATTAAAATCTTCTAGAATAAAAGATGTAAATTAAAAGATAGAAACGCGTTAGATATTGCTAACTGGAGAATATTCAAGTGTCCTTGGCTGCACTTAACTAAGGACTGAGAAGGGAAACATCATCCCAATTAGGTGTATTATTCTTCCCACACAAGACTTTCAAGTATTACTCAGCAGAACACCTGCTGTATTACTGATTATACTGATTGCTTTATGTGATACTACTAAAAAGACACCTGAATATCTTATATATTTTGCAGAAAAGTATTTTTAAGCCCACAGTAATTAAAAAAACCCTAAATACTCTCTATTTGCAGACCTTGTTAGTGAACACAATGTGAGCCAGTAGGACAGTATCAACAACTCAGGGTTTGAGTTCTGCATTTTAAACAATGGTTTAAGCCTGAATGGCTTCTTAGTTCTGAAATAGTCAAACCACCACAGTTAGCTCAACAGGATCAATCTTACTGCAGTGAACAAAAGCTTTGTCTTAAAACAAGAAGAACAAAAAAAGTAGAAAAATACATTCCCATGGTAACCATAAAACAGCTACAGGTTAAATTACTCTCCCTGTATCTATCTACAACTTCAGTAATTCTGCTGACTTGCACTTTGAATTGTCTCAAAAATTGCTCATTTAAAGTCAGGGGAGCAATTCTAGATTACTCCAGGGAAATTCACAAGTCATTCCCTATAGTCAGATTTCAGCCCATTCTGCTCAGGTGCCATATTACTTCAGTCATTTTTTCAGCAACTTACTGCTTTTTTGGAATGACTGCTAAGTTGCATTTGAACAACTGTATCAAATAGTTAATAAACAAAGCATTTTTCCTCTCCTCTTTCTGTAATATCCTACTGATTGATCATACAACTCAAGGACCTAATGCAACAAGTTAGAGACAGTCTACAAGACAAATACAGGAAGCCCTCTCTAAAAAGCCTAGAGTTATCTTTGTGGGTTTTACATAGCTAGCTAGCCACAAAAGAAAACTGCCTTACTTGGAGCAGTTTGGATAAGAAATGAAAGAAAGTTTTCCACAAAAGGGCAGATGTATGCCTTATCTACTCTTTTCCTAGAGAATAATAGTTAATTTACAAAGACCTGTAACCCTGCTTACTAAATATTTAGCGGACCTGTCAAACTACTCATAGCTGTGTTGTACTACTCACACTAGTTTTTGAATGCTGACTTACAGATATATTTTCAAGAAGAAACTACACTAAAGAGATATCCAGGTGGTACTGTGTCAGCTCAGCTCTGCATTTACACACAAGGGCAGTTCATTTCGCTTACTCCTACCCTTCAAACCCAATTAGGTGAGTCCTACTTAAAGTGAGAAACTGAAGGTTTGCAAAAAACCCAAACCAGGAGGTAGGTCAACAAAGCATCTCTTAAGTTACCTTAAGCTTTGTGTTTTCCCTCAAAAAGCCTGCCTCTTACATTTTCATGCCTTAGGGTTTTCATGAATTTGTAGATTTTTATACTTCTAGGTAGTTTCTTGCATTTAGAGCAGCTAACAACCTCTAACCCTGTGCTAGCTGTCTTAAGGGTCAGATAATAGCTGGAACACCATGCCTGGGAAACATGTACCAGAGCTAAGGCAATCAGATACCATGTTAGTCAAAACAAGAAAACAAAGCCCAGCAACCTTGGAGAAGCCCCAATAAGGGAAAGCGGCGTGAAGATGATGATAAAGGATGAAGTAAGGGGTCTTAAGACCTCCAACGCCATTCTAGGAGAGGCGTGCCATGCGGAGAAAACCAAGGGAAGTTCTGGGTTATGGACATTTCTTAGATTGGATGCAACCTTTAGATATGATAATTGAATAGTGTTATAAAATTAGTACGCTGCCACGTAGGTAAGGAGCTTTCCCAGCTCTTGCACCTTGTTGACATTTCTCAAACACACACACACACACACATTTTCTCTCTCTTTCTCTCTGCTGCCCAGCCCGCTGTGGTGCCCTGTGTTCCCCCTCCAAAAGGATGGGGGGGTGCTCAGAAAAGCTCTGCTTGTAAAAGGGGTTTTTCCCTCCCCTGCTCTCCTAAGGTGGGGGAAAAGATGTTTCCTCTCCCTTGTTCTCCCGGACTGGACCTCAAGAACCTCGAGCCCTACTTGAAGGCTTCAAGATGAGACCTGTAATGGGAACTGGGTACCAGCATGAGCTGCTGGGGTAGCTGAGCTGTGGGGAAGCAGCTGCAAAAGGGAGTTTCTGCCTTGTTTATAGTGGGCTGGGAGGTGATCTGACTTGGGCCCAGGTGTTGCAAGAGTCAGTTTCCCAGCCTGTGGGTGAAAGGGTCTTTCACCTGGGGAGGGGCAGGTTGTTGTCCCTTGTTTGCTTCTGTAAGACATGGCAGAGTGGCTCAGGGGTTGCCTGGGTATGTGTGTGAATGAAAGGGATGCCTTTTGGATTAATTTACTCTGCATGCTTTGAAGGGGTGGTGCTTGGAAAAAGAGCTCCCATGGTATTCCTGAGGCCGTGAGTTCAAACTAGCACTGGTCTTTTCTACCTGTTACTTGTCAACACATGTTGTACTCTTTTATACTTGATATATTCTTTTATACTCCTTTACATTCTGTACCCCAAAACCCTGTAAGTAAAAGAACTCTTCTCTACTTTAACTTTACACACATAAAGTTGTCCTGGAAAGTTCCCCTACCCCCCCACGGCAACAGTTACAAGAGAAAATACATCTGGAAGACTGATTGCTGGCTTAGGATCACATTGTCATTGTCAGATCACATTTTTCACTACTTCTATGTTTTACATTCTTCCCCTTATCATTGAGTAGCTTCACACCATTCCATTCAGCCAGAACTCTAAACAGAAGGTAAGAAATAAAAAGTGTTGTTTTCTAGCAAAACCATGCTATTCCTAATATTTCTGCTCATTAAAAGATTTTTTTTCCCTTGAGATAAGATACTAAAGTTGCTTATTTTTATGCTACCAGCTTTCCAACTTGTTCTTAAACAACAGCCAAAATTGTAACTTTTTTTTAACTGCTGTGCTTTGAAAAGAAAGCAATTAAAAAACTCTGAAGCAAATATGTCTTTATGGTGTAAATGAAATTTGAATATAGATACTTTTCTCTTCCCTTTTTTACAAATAAGATATGATTGCTTCTGCATAATGTCTACAGCATTACAGTACTGTTTCCAGACAACCCTCTTTATCACTCCAGGTTATGTAGATAAATTTCAGCATCCTGTATAATTCTGGCTTGAATTCAGTACTGAAGTAGACAAAGACTATTCACGTATTTTTAAGAAGCAAGACTAAGGGATGTCACAAAGAACTTGGCAGTCCTCCAGCAACCACAAAAAACCCACAGAGAATAATTCACGAAGTCACCAGAAGTTAGAAATGGTTTGGTAGCCTCTTTTCAATTTTCTCATATTGTATTTTCATACTTACTAGACAATATCAACAAATAAGTCAGTCTTTTTTCTAAGTCTGAAAAAATAAAAACCACTCCAGAACAGAGACATAATACATATTTTGTTGTAATTGACACAAAAAAGTGAATTCTAGCCAGCTGTGCAGGATGAGGGTCAGTCTGCATTAGGAACCGCAGCTGCAGCCTCAGAAGCTCGTATGTTCAGATGCCTGCAACTGGTGAGAGTCGGATCCAGCAGCCGTGTACTCTACACGCTGACCATCTATGCACCATTGCTGGAGAAATCCTTACTGTAAGTACCAGGAATGCAGGTATACCCTTGCCACTTGTCAGACCTAGGGTCATGAAGCTGTGGCAGCCTTGCCCCTCTCTGGCTGAAAAATCCAGCCCAATTCCTGAAAAAACCCCAACTAACAGAAAGTCTTTACCTGAGAACAATCAACCTTGGCTATTTCTGAAGTAGCCTGGAGCACATCGCGAAGAGTGTCTCCATTTTCTTGGATCAGCAGATAAGCCAACAAAAGAAAAACATGGGCAGGGACTTGAGTGCTAGCAGGTAGCAGTGATTTCACTGAAGACAACCATTTAGTAACTGCGGACTTCTCTTTCATGAGCTCTATGATCTTCCAGGTTGTGTACAATGAACTGTAGGAGCTGGTTATAGGGAAAAGGAGTTTGCAGGACACCTGAAAAAAGGCAAAGCAAATAAAAGTCTCAATCAAACAAATACAGTACCAGGAAAGAGCAAACATAAGATCCAAGTTGCGAACCAAAATATTTTTTATGGTCCCACTCCAATAAATGTAAATTATAAACAGCAATATACTTCTTTGAAATCCTTTTTATGAATTCTTGCACTACGTATGATTAAAAGGGTTGATAATTCTATATTCAGGAGTTCCCACTTTGTCTGACATTCATCATTTCTGTTCCTGCTAATGACTGGAGGGCCATTTCCACACTAAAATGGACATAGTAAAACCAGAGTATGTAAAAAGTTGAACTTCCTGACAATGACAGGAGAATCACAGAAGTTTAACTATCATCTACATTATTTTTAGAAACCTGTCTTAACTTTTAATACCACAGTTTCAGTAAATCTGACTTCACATTTTTTGCTTAACTGCTACGTTTCTCAGAACAAAATATTCTACAATTGCAGTCATGAAAGGTAACATTTAGCTGCAGGAAAGTTGTAAAATATGAACAAGGAATCCTTTTAAGCTGCATTTTTACATTTGTAGGAGTATGTATATTTTAAAGTTCCTGCAAATAAAGTTCAAAGTTTTTCATTAACACAGAAAAGTTTAATGGAAGGCAAACCATCTCTTTCCTACTATTTCTTTGCTTCCTTAGAAAATGCAATGTTTTCAGAAATATCTTTCCATTACCAAGACAGTAGTTTGCAGATGGTGTGACCAAGTGAAGAACATTTATATAAAGATCAGGTCAAGAAAATATTAGAAAAGAGGTCTCCAAACGCACATTAAAAATGGAATTCAGACTCTGAAAGGGTAGGAGTTTAAATTTTAAACAGCTAGGAAAAAGAAATTTTGAGCAACAAAAGCTGTTCTAACTGTAGAATTTCATTTGAATCACAAATTTATTTTGGCTAATGGAAGGTAGAATGCCCCTCTATTTTAAATTATTCTTTTAAAAAAAATAACATTATAATTAGCTTATTCTATTACTTACACATTACAATTACTGTATGTGAAAAATTCAGCAATCTATAATGGTATCTCTGCTGGCTGGCAAGATCACTTGGAGTCAAAAATCTCTTCTGAATAGAGCTGTGAGATTCCCATTTATTGAAAAAGGTAGTTAAACTTTATCCAGGACATACAGTGGGCTAAGAAGAGTTTCAGAATCCATAAGATGTACTGTTTAGCTACCTGCCTCTAGAAGATAATAGGCCCTGAAATCAAAATGAAACTAGTAAAGATTTTTTGCTATTGTCTTGGGGGGTTTTGTTTATTGTTTCTGATCGATTACTTATTTTAAATGCCTGGAAAAAACTGCTCAAATTGGTAGAGCCTCAAATATTATATTGATATTTCCCACTCCACATTACATCCACAAAGGTTTTGCTTCAACATAATTGTACTCACTCCCTTCTCCATTATTTCATCTGCATGAAAAAAAGCTATGAGCATAATTTTACTTTAATACTGCATTCCATTCAAGTGGGTTAGGCAGAAAATTTCAGTCTGTCAACATGAAGATATATATAGATAGATAGATAGATAAAGATATATATGAAAAAAACAAACTTGAATGGCAAACCATAAGTGAAGGTTAGTGCCATTCTAACTTTCAAAATCATGAGACTACAGGTACACTTCTACTATCAAGCCAAAAAAAAAAAAAAAAAGCAAGCCAATAAAGAACATAAAACTTTTGGGTGTAATTATAAGCAAAAAAAAAAAAAAAGGCATACCCTCTATGGATAAGTGGTCAAATACCCACTGTGATCTACAAGATCCTTGCTAAGGATCCTATGGCATGAAGAATCGCAGACATGAAGGTCAGGGCTCAGCAAGAACTGAAAATGGCCGGAGATGTTAAGAAAGAAGTTATTCAGATACATGAGCAGTCAAGGAGAAACACAGGGAAGACACAGGCCCATTACCACAGAAGACAAGGAAACAACTTACTAATAAAGCTGACCAAGAGAGGTTTCCTCCTGACCGATGGGTTTTTCTCAGGCTGGCAGCCTGTCACAAGTGGAGTCCCCAGGGATCAGTACTGAGCTCTGTGTTGTAACATCTCCATAAATGATTTGGATGATGGGACTGAAA
>JAWMRC010000089.1:39677000-39716587 GCA_035584755.1 Thripadectes ignobilis
GGGGGCATTGCTAGCAGAGAGAGACGTGATCATGCCACTTTGCTGGTGCTTGTCAGATTGTGCATGGAGTACTGCATTCAGCTGTGGCCCTCATAGTTTCAAAACAGACTGGAGAATGTCCAAAGGAGTGCCATGAGTTAGGTCTTTTCACTCTGTAGAAGTGAGGGCACAAGGGGGATGTTTTCCAAAATTTGAAGCTCTCTCTCCACAAAGAATCACATGGAAAGGACAAAAAGCAATGGATATAAGTTGCCTGGGAGAGTGGCAGGGATAGCTTTCTTTACATTACAAGAAAGACATTTTTGACAATGAAAACAATCATTCACTGGAACAACCTGTCCAGGGACATGGTAGAGTCCCCATCACTGGAGGTTTTGAAGATGCCATTGGACGGGGTACTAGATAATCTCATCTAGGCTCCCTTTCATATCAAAGGCTGGATCAGATGATCTCCCAGCCTGGAATGTTCTGTGATTCTATGAAAATATACCATAACTTCATCTTGTTTGCTCCTAAATACTTTTGTTCAAAGCTCATTCACTGTGGACACAACATTTACTTTTTTTCCCTATCTCTTTTCTTGTCCATTTCCAGTGTGAGGGAAGTCTAAGGACAATTCAATTAAGATTTTATTCTCTTAGGATTGATCTGACCCCACAATAAAAATGCACTGAACTCACGGTAACATTGAAGAGAAAGCCTACATTTTTTAATCTTTTAATTGAGAAGCAAAGGTTATTGGCATAGTTATTACAAACAATGATCAGGCAAAAAGAGTGTCTGTCTCCACATTCTCATTGCTAACCATTACCACAGACCAGCCATGCTGCTTGCTATGAATTCTGCAAGCATCAGTGAAACCGAAGTGTAGAGACTGCTCAAGAACTCCCACAAAAGACAAGTGTTTTCAGCTTAGCATGGCTAAAGAAAAAGTTAGTGATCAAAAATTATTTAAGCCCTTAACAGAAAAACTTTCCCATGCTTTTCTAAAGAAAGAGAATACCAGAATTAGTAAAACTAATTCTGTTACAGAAAGCCAGTGTAATACAATGTACTGTAATCTTGTCCTACGGTAACTCAGTAGTCTTGTAAGACATTAAACCAAACAGAAAAAAAACAGGTGGGCCAGTGACACAGCACACAGAGGACCAAAGTGCTTCACAAACCTCTCACTGAAAAAACCTCCAGTGCTATCTGTACAGGCCGTCACTCAGTAAGTCCCATTAAAAGGAAATGAGCTCTACTTAAAGACATCTCACAGTCTCTTCTTTTGGAGCAGAATAAAAAGTCTAAGCTTTACTGAACTTTAAAACATTTATTTTTCAGTAGGAGTACAAATAGGCTTCCTTTTTCAGATTCGTGGAAATAGAAGATGAAGTTGGTGAGGGACTCCAGAACAAGGAGACACGGCAGAACTCAGAATTGGTATGCTGTTTCTCTCTCCAGCTTCTCACATCACCACCCTTGCTACACAAAATTACAAGAATATAAAGGAGAAATGGAGTTCAGCTTCCCTAGTTTGAATCACATCTTGATCAAAGAGACTTGCTGCCCTTTGTTCTCAGAACAAAGGGGACAAATGGATGGATGGGAGAGAATTGGCACATAAGTAAATAACATAAACAAAAAAACCCCAATCCAGTAGTACAGATAAAAAGAATCAGGTTAATGAGCTAAAATTTGCTAAGTGACACTTAGGTATTGTGTAACTCTCTTCAGCCAAAGGAGAAAGAATGATAGTTAACAGTCACATACAGCATCAAGGAAAAGGATAGAGATGAGGAGAATAGGCAAGTCTGAAAAAAACAAAGTTAATACACATAACCTTGTTTTCTCTAAATCCTGTTACTTGCTTAATAATGCAGGGAAATTCTTCAATCTATGCACTTTCTTAAAGTAAAAAAATCCTATTTGTTAAAACAACACCTAGCATACCAACTCAATTCCACTTTACCAGTACTCTAGTTTTATGGCCTATACATATTTTCAAGTCTTTTCACAGACTGTATTACATAAAGATGCTCACACACACAGAGTCTTTCCAGACAGGCATAATGCAGCAAAATTGCTAAATACCTTCCCTACTTGCCCCAAAAAAAGGAAAAAAAAACCTTATCACTTTACCAATTCGTGTTTATCCTTCACATCTTCCTTCTGTAATATTCCCAAAAGATTTACAGCCAGCTGCTGCCTGGTTGCTCCAGAATCATCCCCTAAAAGGCAGTCTCCAACTGTTGTAGAAGATAAGATCTGTAGCACAGGCATCACCAAAGTAAGGGCTGTGGTTGAGATGTTCTGGGTTTCTGAACATGAAAGGAGCTTGTAGGCTATTTAAGACAAGGTGGGGAAAAACAAAGGTCATGTAAGAAAAGAACAAACATAATTTGTACTTTTAGACATGCCACAGACATTTCTAGGAAACACTCCAGTCAAGCAAAGTAACAGTCTCCAGATTTAGAGTATGTGTATACTAGAGTTAAAGGGCAAAAGATTTTTTGGTAAAACTCCAATTTTATTTAGAAATACATACATTTCTGCTGTGTATAGCAAAATGCCTCATGGAGCAAGAAATACAATAATGGAATGTAGCAGACCTTTCCTTTTACTGGTATAACAACATTACTCAGAATTGCGAAGTCAAAAGAACACCCAAACATTGCCATGACTGTCAGGGCTGCTCTCAATACCTTCAAAAGAACCTATTCAGGATGCATGAACTTCAGTTGTTAATATCCTGTTGCTGATTCAAAATTAAAACAGATAATCTCCAAGATAGCAGGGAGCTTAAAATACAGTAACATTCAAAGAAAAAGTCAGTGTAGCAGGAAACTGTATCTTTATTGCCATTACTTTTTAAATTCAGGAAAAATTCTGCTTATTAAAAAAAATAATTTTGCTACCCAATCCAACTCCAGGAGAATGCAGTGCTTACTCTCATAAACAAGAAACAAAGACAGTTTTAAGAGTGAGGATTCCTCTTTCACAAAAAGAGCTTTACCTAGACTCAAGACACACTTTTGCTGACTTTCTGGTGTTTGTAGCAGTAGAAGGGCTAGCCCAATAATACACTGGTCCACTGGAAATACCTATGAGCAAAAAAGAAAACAGTTCAAGTCTCTTTTGTTTTTCAGTGCCATTAAACAGTATAAATAAGCAACTATCAAAACACGGGAAGGAGTATCTTCATGAATCATACTGAGTGCACATCTAGTAACAGAGTAACAACGAATGTTAACAGTGTAAAATAGTATTTTAACTAAATAACTGCATTTTGTTACTTTATTCAAACCATTTTAGCTCAGTTTAAACCAATTCCTATACTAAAACCAGGTAAGTTTTTGCCTTCTGAAGGTCTTCAGACAAACAGTAAAATTAGAAACTTTTGCAACCACACTGGTTGCCAGCCATGTATGAATGTCTCTACTGTCTTAAACGTTCTTTAATAAAACTATTTTACTTTTTTTCCCCATATACTCTTACCTCTTTTAAGAGCTCAAAGTTGTCCTCTATCAAGGAAATCAAAGATGAACATTCTCCTGTTACATTTAAACACACTTCACAGAAGCATAACAGTTGCAGACAGACCTGGGATAACTGGACTTTCCAAAAAACAGGATAACGTAATAGGCTGAGGAATAGCTCTTGCAGATAAAACAAGGCTTCTGTAACTTGCAGTAAGTCTTTAAGCTGTAGAGAGATAGTTAAAACAAAACAAAGCCAAAACAAATGACTTAGTTCCTTTTATCTAACAGAATTTAGAATTAGTTTTATTAGCTCTGCTACTTTTCCACTGCAAATAGTATTAAATCTTTGAAGAAACTAATTTATAGACTAAACCCAGGAACCCCTTATCCAATTTCCCTGAAAAAAACCCCCCCGAAACAATTTATGTACTGCTACTTAATATTTTGAAGTAAAATGAGAAACATGTGAAAGAATAAAAGATTTTGTGGTAGCTGATAAGAAAAATCAGTTTTTACTCAAAAGCAATAGCAATTCATTTAGCTCTCGGGCTTCTTGCAACAACATAAAAACAAAGTGGGGGGAGATTTCTCAGAGAAGCTAAATATTTTTATAATAGAAGCATCTGGCTCTAGGATATTTCCTCTGTGATGTAACCAAGATTTTAACATACATGTCAGAAGAGAAAGGCAGTAGTGTTGCCTGCTTTTGAGCACCATGCAATCTACCTACTATGAAAATTAAAAGCTGAAGTGTGATATCCAGAAGCAGTATCTCCATACTTGAAAGCCAACTAAAGAGGTTTCAAGAAGCAGGCTGCCTCTAAGTTCCCCTGTAATAGATGACAGTTCTTGAAAATTCTGGCTCCAGACAAACACACTGTTCCAATCCAAACTTTGGAGCCAGCATTAAGAATAACACTCCAATTTTTATTTCCCTTTTGTTCTATAAATAATATGTTCTAATCAGAAGCCTCATGTCCACTGAAGTTATCAACAAAAAAGACTGTGGGTGAAGAGCCGTAGTTTTGACAGCCTGGTTTATACTGTCAGACAAAATGACAAGGATGTGCTTCAGCATTTATACTACACAGAGGATTAAATTAGATTAAGCTAAGAGGAAGAAGAACCCGAGAAAGAAGGGGAAGGAATTGAGAGATTATAAAAGGGCTCATCAAACAGGCTTCTTGAAAGAAGTACTTTCCTTTTCATTGTGAAGGTTTTATCTCAGGCAAGACAAAAATGCTCAAGTATTAATATGAGTTCAAAAATAAGCAACTAATTTCTAGTTAAAAAAAAAAAAAGTGCCAAAACACATGGAGAAAAGAAAGATTCGTAACTAATTTTGTAAGTCTTCTTCAATACCATTTTTATGGCTAAATGTTACCAAGTCTGAAGCTTGGTTAATATTCAAGGCACAATGTTACACTGAAGTTCAGGTAGAATCAAAACAAAATCAGAAATGTCCTTGTGACTAGAAAAGGTCAGCATGTACCTGTCATCACGAAGAATAAAACTGCACCAAGATATACATGTATGACACAAGCTACAGTTTTACCAAAAGACTATGAAAAGTATGAAAAGACTGAGTACAAAGACTTTACTAGCAAAATGCTACCAAATATCCTCAAAACAAGCCTATTTATCTTTATATTATTCCTGTTAACAAACTGTCTCTCCATGGCAATAAGGTCATAGCACCTCATGTTTGACTGAATGCATCTCAAACTGAAGATGTTGTCCCATTATCAAAAGAGGAAGGAAAAGTTACATAGGTACAAAAAAGCTTAACTGATGTCACATTAAAGCATGAGGCAAAGCTGAGCTATTAAGCTTAACCAACATCCTAGGCCCATAACCAAAGTGGATAGGAAGATTAAATTTCTAGCTCCTAGTATGTATTGCTGTGCATCTTAAAAAGCTTCAGTATATTCCATAGAGATTAAATTTTGTAAACTCTCTGTTACAAAGAGAGAGGAATATCTAGAAGTAATTCAATCATACTTCTCATATTGTTTGTTTCATTTTAATATTATCCATTTAAGTTAAAAATTGTATGTTTTTGGCAAATACCTTACCATTTAACAACATTTTCTCATTACTGTCTTTCTAAGCTTACTGTGTGTTTACTGGGGCCATGAGTTGAAAATAATTATGGTTAACATGTTTTTCAATTTCCACCTTACCAGGTGTATCAGATTTGAACAGTTAAAGTTCTACCTCCTACCAAAAAGAGACATTTTTTTAGATTTCTGTACTATCAACAAATCAGGTCTACAGAAAATGGAAGAGAATGCTATATTCGCACACTTGGAAGACAATATTACTACTACCATCACTGCTCTGATAACATACATTTGTAAAACATGGGGTCAGGCAACAACTGTACCTGAAGGTGTGGAATCAAATCACACAGAAGTTGAAGAATGTTACATTCCAGCACAGAGGGTGCTTCTTCATGCTTTGGTCCATGAGGCTGAAGTAAGATCTTAAGTAAACCTGTTCGGAGCTCAGCATATTCCCGTAACTGAGATGGTTCACAATACAGGTATCTTAGAAATGGAGCCATTATGCCAACACATGAACTCTGTGCCCTGCAGTTCAAGAAATAAGTTTGCCATGACTGCTTTCTACTGAAAGCTTAACAAGCAATATGACATTACCTGCAAAAATTTACAGGATGCAATTAACAGAGAGGTGTTAAGAAGAGCATTACTAACCTCACAAAAAACCCTGGACATACTCGGACAAAGAACTGTCATGAGACCTTATACAGCAACCATACCATGAAGTGCTATTTTGAAAAGACTCAGTATATAAACATGCTACTCAATATGTATATGTATATTATGACACTCAATTCTACTTTTTCCCTCCATAAAGACTCAAGAAAGTGACTTTGCTTGCTGAATGTCATGAGATTAATGTGCCATTCTGAAGTAGCACTGCGACAAGACTATTCAAAAATACCTTTTTTAAACATATAAACCAATTTCATTAAAAAGGAGTCATCAGTTTTTGCATAATAGTCTTAAATTTTTTACTGGGAACCCATCTGGGTTAAAGCAGTTCCTGTTTCATGCAATTGCTTTATCACAGATGAAATCTTTTGGCTTGACAATGGTACGAATACAAGCTGTTCTTGACATCATTAAAACAATCAGACAAAGCTGATGGTCAATATATTAACAAATATAGAATCATAGCATCATTTAAGCTCAAGTCCAACCATTAACCCAGCATTGCCAACCTCATCAGTAAATCTAAATATCATGTCTACATGCCTTTTGAATATCTCCAGGGATGGTGACTCTACCACTTTCCTGAGTTTGACAATGCTTCACATGGCAAAATTCTTCATAAGAGCCAACCTAAACCTCCCTTGGCACACCTTGAGGCCATTTACTCTCATCCCGTCCCTTGTTACCTGGGAAAAGAGACTGACCCCTACCTGGCCACAATCTCCTTTAAGGTATTTGTAGAGTGCAATAACATCTCCCCTCAGTCTCCTCTTCTCCAGGCTAAACAGCCCCAGCTCACTCAGTCACTCCCCAGAAGACTTGTGCTCCAGACCCTTCACCAGCTTCACTGCCCTTTTCTGGACATGATCCAGAGCCTCAATCTCTTTCTTGGAGTCAGGGTTCCAAAAACTGAACAAGGGATTTGAGGTGCAGCCTCACCAGTGCCAAGTACAGGGGAATGATCCCTTCCCTCATTCTGATGGCCACACTATTCCTAATACAAGTCAGGATGCCACTGGCCTTCTTGGCCACCTGGGCACAGTGCTGCATCATGTTCAGCCACTGTCAGACAGCACTCCCAGGTCCTTTTCTCCAGGCAGCTTTCCAGCCACTTTGCCCCAGGCCTGTAGTGGTGCCTGCGGCTGTTGTGACCCAAGGACAGGACCTGGCACTTGGCCTTGCTGAACCTCATACTGCTGGCCTCGGCCCATGGATCCAGCCTGCCCAGATCCCTCCGAAGAGCCTTCCTGCCATTCAGCAGATCAAGTGGGAAAAAAAAGGTCAGTTTTAAACACTAAAGTCTTGATGCAAAGCTGGAGAAAGAACTCAGTAACAGGTCTACATCAACATATGTGGCGCTTGTTTATGTTGCGCTTAGGGACGCTGTTTAGTGATGGACTTGGTAGCATTAAGTTAGACGTTGTTCTGATGGGCCTTTCCCAACTGAAATGGTTCTATGATCCTATATTCTCAGTCTAGCACTTTACCCACAGAAATCTTGAAAAACAGCACCAAAGAAAATTTTAAATATTTTCCTTTTCAGCAAGAACAAATCTTGTTTTAATTCAAAACAAGTCACCCGCAAAAAATCCACAGTTCATTTCATCATTCATACATCTGATGGGACTCTTCACAAGTTCCACCAATTTAGCAGCTGAGTGGAAGACCAAGTTCCAAAGAGCATTTGAAAAAACACTCTGATCAATGAAATCAAGCAAAACCCACTTTTCCTTGAAAGTCTTACTGATGACCACGTAGTCTAGGCCCATTAGAAAGTTAAGAGATTAATAAACTTATTTCTTTACTCATAGCAACAGAATACAGTAGCCAATTTCTCAGCACTATTACTCTGTTATTAGTCTTCCAGAAAACAGGAGAAAAGGATACTTTTACCTGAAAAGCACACATATAAGTGTAAAATCACTGAAAACTACTATTTTTAAGGCTGCTACAGAATTTATCTTGTACTGAAGCTCTACTGGACAAGTTCCTGGGAGGTAAGCACGAAGAAATGTTGAAATTGTTGTCAGTTAGGTATTTGTTCATGGTTAGAGATGTTCTATAATAAGACTGGGCCACTGACATTTTTCTAGGTTTTTTTAATCAAGAAGCATACATTGTTTTTCAAGACCTCATCCCTTACCATGAGATGTAACCATCTGTACTGTTCCTTCACCATTCCATCATTTTGTATAGATGAGTGATAGCTACACTGTATTGACTCTTTTTGACTAAGCAGTCAAATTTTGACAAAGCTAATAAGCAAAATGGTTTATTTTAAAAAGAATTTCTACATGTTTACCACCAATCATGCTGTATTATTCTATATCCATAAAAATTTTATCTATATAGTTAATAAAAAGATAGCAATTATTATTTCTGCCATTATTTTAAACAGTGAAAAGGTGTGATTAAATTTTAGTTATTTTTCTTACTGCTCATTGCAGCTGCCTTCAACAAAACAGCTACACTGATATGACTCAGTTATCTACGTTTGCTAGTTTTTAATTATTCATTTGTTTACCTCTCTGGACACTGATGGAAAAATAATGTTATCTGCTGTAGCAAAACTGGCCAGCAATCAGGTCTGTTTTCAAGGACAGTGATTAATGGCTGAGGAGTATTCCTGAAACAGAAAGAAATTACATTTTTAGCTCTAATGCAGAAAGCAGTACGCAAAACAATTATCTTCAAAATAAGTGAAGCTGTAGAAATAGACAATTAAACCCCCTGGTTTTACCAACTCCCCTTACCAGCTTTGCTAACACTGCTGTATTATCAAAAGAGTGTAGTTTCTCAGAACTTCCGGAAACAAGATTAAAACAGAGTAAGTCTATTTGAAACATCTTGGTCTCTTTTTTTTTTTTTTTAATTAAATAAATGCCTAAGGATCACTGTTCAAATGTGTGGTCTGATTTGAGTAGTTGGTAGCAGTACTGGGCTGTAGCAGTGAGCTCCAAGTAAAACCCACAGCAAAATCTGAACCACTTGTCACACATCATCAGTCCAGTCTTCCAACCACAGGTACAAATCTTCAGCACTTGAGACGAACCAAGCTGACCGTTATTTCACTTAATACTTTAAATTTGTTTCCAACTTATTTTTGCCTACTTTTTTTTGTCTTTGTCACATGGTAAAAGAAGCAGGAAAAGAGAAAGGCTGGTCATACCACCAGCCCAGAGACTTCACTTTACTCCTAGCTCTCTGATATTGGAAAAGATCACTGAGGCCTACTAATCAGCTGTTTGTTCTCAGATGAATTTATCACGAACATCTTCCCCACTGCCAAAGTCAATGACTGAAGGACATCTACAGCACCTAAAGGTGCAATGCTTGCATTGTACAGCGACTACCCTTGTATAGTAGCAGGTAGAAGAAAAACTGGACAGGAGAGACTGAAGAATATAATTTGTTCTGTCATAAACAAAATTAAAGTAATTTAACTAGAGTAACTTACTGCCCAGAAAAGCTGTGGATGCCCCATCCCTGGAGAAGGTCAAGGTCAGGCTGGACAGGGTTTTGAGCAACTCACTCTAACAGAAGGTGTCTCTCTGGAAACAGCAGGGAACTGCAACTAGATGATCTTTAAGGACCCTTCCAACTCAAATCATTTTATGTTTCCATGATAAGAAAGGAGAAGAAGGTATGAGAGCCAGAACATAAAATTTCCCAGAGAGGTGGGAAATTTGAAAGAACTGGTGATGTGAAGGCAGATTCATCACTACCTTCCATTGTCTCCTCCTGGAGTTAACCTACTGTCTTTGCTGTGACTGGCCCACTTATTCCCACCTGCCCAATTTCTCTTTGTCTCAGCCAGCTACAAGCAGAGCAGTGCAGATTCTATGCTGATATACCAGCAGCTTAACAGCAGACAAACAGGTATTTTCCTGCTCTCAGAACAGAGACAACTTTTCTAATAGCAAGTGAGAAAAGTTGGAAGAGAAGTGTGCTGCTGATTCCCACCGATCTGCCAGACACCTGTCAGAGGGCTGGGCTATATGAATAAATAAAAAGGCAGCAAATTCACACACATCACAGCCACAGATAGAGGCGGTGTAATTCTGCCCCACCTTCAGTTTGGTTAACCACCTCTACTGTTCACACATCCAACAAATCTGTGCCACACACCAGAGAAACCTTCAGCATGTTTTACCTATACAGCAGATGGTGCACCAACGGAAGTGATACATCTCAAGAGACACTGCCTCAGTTTCAGACACTTACCATGGCTTTTAAGTAAAACAGTGCAAAAGAATTATAAAAGAAAGAGAAGGACAGCACACACAACCCCATACCTCTAGCAGAACATTAAGTTCCCTTGCATTTGTTTACAGGTCAACTCACTTTCATGCATGAGCTGTCTCTCTTAAAGGATTGCAGATATGTAATACTGCAGTGAAGAAACACAGTTTTCTTGATATATTACTAATTTTACTACAGTGAGTGATACAGTCAAATAAGCCTTTTAGAAAGGATTTATAATAGTATTTCACTTGTTGTTTTAAAAATGTCTGAGGAGCAGAAAGTCCAGGATCTGCAGCAGTCCTTTTCTTAGAGAAGACAGTATTCATTGAGACACACTCGCATTCAGTAAGACTGTGCTACAATGCAGGCTTCATCTTGAGCAGCACCAAACCAACACAGCTCCAGGTGAAGTGAATACACAAGAACATCATAAAAGGGTAAAAATACATGTATCTATTTTTTCCCATTACACAGCAAATTTGAATTACATGATGTGAGGATGCCTTAAGGTTTCCCTTAAGTGAGCTAAAGAGGTAACACCTTCTATAAACAGGAAAGTTTAGAGTTAGGCGATGCGCAGCAATATACTATCTCTGAAAAACCATAATCTAGCAGATATATCCTTAAACCAAAAGAGGTGTTCCTCACTACGGTTTTTTCACATTCTCAATGTTAACATTGCTTGAATCCTAGGCAACTGACTAGTTTTGAGGATAATCAGAGCCACATTGCCATTAGCTGAACAAAATGCCCAGCAAATTGTGAAAGCTGGTTACAGAGTACTTTACATACCTAAATGCCTCTTGTTTTCTTTGCTATGTGGTCACAACTGATCTAACAAAAGAGGTGGGGTTTTTTTAGACTGGGTTCCCTCTCTGCTCCTCAAACCCCTTTTCTTCTGAAGACTTGTGTTTCTTTCAGGCAAAGAAATAATCTGAAGACAAAATTTTTTTCAGAAAGCTGGCTGATGCAATGAACTACTTACTAAGAACACAAAGTATACATCTATTACAGACCCAGCCTTCATATTTGGGGCTAGAAGCCTGGCACCTCCCACATTCATTTCCCAAAAATTTTTTAACTTACACACATGGTCTTCATATGTCCATATTCTGTAAATATTTTACTAAAAAGTCAGTCTTTTACAATCTGTGTACAAAGACTAGAAAAGCTAAGGTTATTGCTTCATTGCAGCTTTCTGAGATGACAGCATGCAAGAGATACAAAACCACGTCAGGACCTTGAAAGTGTGTAAAATTAAAATTGCTTACTATCCAGTAAATAAGCAAGCCTTTGACAACAGTTTTTGTGTTCTGAAACTAATATAACTGCATCAAACTGAATGATGAAAGAAATTAGCTAACCTCCAGAGTGAACAGTGATTAATAATGAAAAAGTCCTGCTAAATAAAAGGTCCATTTGCTAATGCTAATAGCAGAAAGGAAAATGAGGTTTGTAGATACAATTTATTATCAACGCTCACTTAAGATTACAGCATTGTATAAACCACACATCTTTAAATTACATTACAGTACTACTACCCCAAATTACTGCCAGTGGCTTCAGAATAAAGCAAAACACAACCAGACACAACAGTTACCCATAAGTGTCAAGAGAAACAAAAGATAAATCATGTATGTCGGGCAACAGTAAAACATGTAATCTTAACCTTTTTATTATATCTCTGGTAACAGAAGAGAGCTCCAATCTGATTTAAAGGACAAATGCAGTGACAACTGTCTTTTGGTATGAAGAAACAACGTCTTTAGTCAAATTACTTTTTCAAGTATGCAGATGTGAGCCCGGACCTTTCAGAAAGCTGGAATAGCACTTTACTCCAACAAATACCAATTTCTAAAGCTTTTTTCTATCTGCTCCGAATTTTGAATTCAGAAAGTTGGTAGCTCTCCAGAATTTTAAAACAATAAAACCATGCATGGTGAATCACTAAGAATAATGTAAAATACTAGTTCATAAAAAAAAAAGGCTAGTAGCTTTCAGAAAAAATTTATAGCCCAAGTTCTGTACATGTGTATCATAATCTACCTGCACCAAAAATGCTGACAGGAGCCCTCCTGGGTCAAGATAAAAACCATCTTATTAAAGAAAGGCAAAAGCTATAAAAGAAAGCAAAGGAAAACAGAAAACTGTATGCTCTACTTCCCATCAGCAGGCACTGTGTAGCCACTTCCTGTGAAGTAGAGCTTCAGTGTGTATAGCCACTGCTTTGGAAGACAAATTCCTTAATAATTAATCTACGCCAGGCTCCTTCCTCTTAGCTTTTATTTCTGTGCACAATGTCATACGGTATGAAATATCCATCCCTTTGGTCTGTTTGAGTAAGCTGTTCTGGCTGTGTGTCCTCCCAAAGTCCTGACCACCCCTCCTTTAGTGGCCTTTAGCAGGATGGCAGTGGGCTGGATGACAGCACTGCAAGGCAGTATCCAAAAGACTGGTGTGTTATCAACACTGTTCTGGCTGCAAATACATAGTACTATGATGGCTGCTATGGAGAAAGCTAACTTCATCTCAGACAAACACAATACAAAAACAACAATAACAACGGAAAGAAACAAACGCAAAATGCCCAAATCTGCAAGACATTATTTTCTTCCATTTCTTTTCAGGAATTGTTTATTATATTATGTCATCATGAGAAGCTGTATTATAAAACTAATTCTATTATTCAGAATTAAAATTGACCTTAACCAGATTTATTTACTACCCTGTAATACTGGTGACAATAGCAAACCACTTGAGAACATACTGGTACTCTTTGATTCTTCATTGATGATTTCCATATTGAATACTTTTGCGTAGCTGACAGCCTTATATATGAACACTGTAACAGGAGATTACTGTTGATGAGCTACTGAATACATTCTTCTATTTCTTAAAAAAAGCAAGTTTTAATAGCTTCTGATAGAGTATAATTAGAAAAATTGCTACATAACAATGAATGGATAGATTTTTCTGTACACTAAATACCAAAAGTCAAATTTCAAAATCACAGGGCCCTGGCATCTCTCTTCATTGAAGTTAACTGCAACCAAAAGGGAAAACAAAAACCATATTGACTAAGTGTAAGTGTGCTGCTTATTTTCAATTCTGTAATATTTTCATTTAAATCATTTTGAGTTTTCAAATTTCACTTTCCTTGTATCTTACCAGCAGTTTCTCTTTCGGTAGGTGGGTGGGCAATAAAAGCAATCATCCTTCTTCACCCGACTGGCCAAAGGTTATTCCTTTATTCCAGCCACATACTACTACCTTCTTCTTCACACAAAGCCCATATTAAATTGTTTTAACTTAGCCTCTTCTCCCAAGAGACTTTAAATAAGTTTGTTTAGTACTAAAAAGAATTTTTCCAAATGATTCCATCTTACTACCCTTTATTACCTGCCTTTTGAATTAAAACTGCCCTATAGGAGAGGACCTTGTAAGAAAATCTGATATGGAAAGAAAAGCAAAGAATTTCAGGAATGTAAGTGCATCCAGCATTCCAAAACATATTTCACTTTTCTTCACTATTTCATTCTGCTTAATTAAAGACATGACTTCTGTCTTTTAAATAAAACATTTTATAACCTTAAGCCATTATAGCTACAGCCTCTTACAATGATACCTCTTAACTGTCTAAAAAGCAACCTGAAAAATGTTCATGACGTTCTCCAGAAGAGATATAATAGAGGCTCTTAATGCCAGTACTGACTCATATCACTCTTGACTTTCTCAAGAACTGAATGAAGTCATCAAGATGTTCCCTTCAAAAGCCTACTATTCCATGGTAAGTAGCTTTAGATAAGTAGCTTTAGATGCATCTTTATGTAATTTATTTTTACATGTCAATCACTTTAACAGTAAAGACATTCAGGAACTTGACTTTGATAATGGGAATAAAACAGGAAAAACAAGTGAGAGGAAAGTGATTCATAGTCTTAAAATAAAATACTTATTGTTTTCTCACACATAGCCTTCATGCTGTCATTGTTCTTTTTGAGCATATGATGGCAATCTTATCCCCCTACTAGAAAACTCCTTAAAACTGTCAAAAAAGACATCACAGAACCAGAGAATCATTTATGTTGGACGTGACATCCTCAGATCGTCTAGTCCAACCTACACGCTCAAGCAGAGTCACATAGTGAAAGCTACTCATTAGCACATGCAGTCACCTTTGGTGTTGCCAAGAATGGAGATTCCACAACCTCTGTGGACAACTTGTGCCAGCACTTGATTATCTCCACCATGTAAACATGGCAGAACACAAAACAAAAGAGTAAGACTGAAAGCAATTTTTTTTTTCTGGAAATCAGACAGAAAGTTATTATTGTATCTAAATAAAACTAATGTGAAACTCACCTGATAGCATACAGATTCCAAACAGACTCATCTCCATCTTTTCCCAGTTGAATAGCTTGAATCTGTAGTAACTTGCAAATAGTTTTAACTAAACCATGCACATTCCTGTTGACAAAAAGAAATAACATTACTGTTATGTATGCAGTTACATCAGCTGATTCTTAAATAAGAGAAAGAACAAAACACTTGAAGCCTGGAGTTCTCCTTAAGGACTACATCATGTCTATTTACACAGTTTTGGGTAAGTTGTGCATCGAAGTGTCTTTGTTTTGCTTTTCACAAAATGAACAAAATAACAGAAGGAGTAATTAAAACATCACTTGAAACTTTTGGTGGTTTGTTTCTACTATATATTACAAATACATTTGCTGTCCCCAGCTTAACTGAAATGTGTACATTTACTATGTTAAAAATTAGCTCATCTCTGAGTGCAAATGTACAGGTAAACATCAAGCATTGTACACAAATTTCAACGATGCCACTGTCTAAGAACTGAAATCATATTTCAGCAAGATACTTGAAACATCTAGTTTGTGCTGCTTTTTGATTTTAGGAGCAAACGATTATACAACACAGTTACATACAGGTATTTTATCTACCTCCTCCTATGTTCCTTCATTTACCATTCAGGGAAACTCAAGAAATATTGAATTCACGTATCAGTATCAAACTGGAATTTTGATAGGATTTCCCATATTCTCCTGAAGAAAGACTAAAGAAATTAAGGAAGTCCACCATAAGGGGGTAAAAAAGCATTGTGATGATGCAGTTAGAAATTGTCTAGAGCTTATTACTGCATGGCTGACCTTATAAAGGCAACTTTCAAAATTCTGCTCTGCTCTTCATAATTAAATGCCTTTCATACTCTTAAAACAAGACCATGTCAGAACCAAACCACTCCCTTCTCAAGAAAACAACCCAGATTCTATAATGAAACAAACTTTCAGAAGGTAAAACCATAGAAGCAGAGGAAAAAAAAAGTCATGGTTGATTGTTCGAATTTTCATTTAGAACATGCTACACAGTTGCATCTCCATCACCTAAAAATTTATTAGACAGCTTACTAGTCACATTAATAAAACACAATTACTCCTCCCTTTATTCACATAATGAACAGTAAGAACTAATAAAATATACAACTATAATAGATTATTACCTGACAAAATGTTACTTTTGTCTCAAAAGAGAAGACAAGAAAAGAAAAAGAAAAATTTGGTGCTGGGCTTTGGTGTTTTTGTTGGGTATTTTTACACAGTTTCACTTTCTTCCCTTCCTATTAGGGAAAAAATCTGAGAAATCTATTTTATCTCTAATTCCATTTATCCATCAGTGAATGAAAAAGTGCAGGTGAGATGGAAAAAAAAGTTATGTAGAATTTGCAGATCTCATAGGACAAACAAACTATCTTCCTAATTTAAACATTAACAAACTGAGATACAGGAATATTAACTGTTTGGCCTAGAGTGCAGTATGCTCCACAACATCTTCCAAAATGATGAATGGATGTAAAAACATTTAGGCTTTTAAGCCATATCAAAAATTCTGAACAGATTTAAGCAATTTCTACAAAAGAACAGGGAAGTTTCACAAGAACACTGTCACAAGACAGAAGCTTACACAAGGAGGTGTACCAATATCAACACAACAATGTGAGGCAACATGTAATCACAAAGCAGTATCCTGACTTAATATCTGCTAACACTTTACTGAAGATTCAAAACGTTCAAAGGCAGAAGACTGCATAATTGTAGAAACAAAAACAGACACCTTCACATCATTCATTAAAAATAAAATGGGAATACATAGGCAAATACCAATTGTAATTGTTTCTTACTATAATTGTCACCACCTGCAGAAAGACACTTTTCTATAAGCTGGTATGGCACACCAGGGAACATCTAGAGAGTCCCACAGTGGATCTCCCCAACCAGAAATGCTTAGTTTTATGTTCCAGATACAGGCAAAGTATTATATTCTCTCTTCTGTGCCTTTCACATTTTTATATACAGTGCTGGAAAACACTGACTCAGATTAAAACTGATAGAAAATGCTTCTGTTTTCTCTCTTTCTTCCAAAAGTTGACCAGAAATAAAATGTACCTTTAATCTTTAAAATTACTGGCTGTTGCAACACCTGGCTCTTGAAATGCTGAAATCTGACAACACAAGAAAACATTAGGTTCAACAGAACACTGCTTCAAAGCAATGAACAGGAAGGTGTACTGCAACCTTCTAAATCATAACGTAGTCAATGTATTACACAGAGGAGAAAAGAGATTTTTGGAGTGTTATAGAGAAGGGAGAGAGAACAACTTTTTAGATTCTTCATTGCTATAAAGAGCCAGTTAAATGGGAATTTGCAAGCGTATTTCCCAGCTTCAATTAGGTAACTATGCAGCAAGGGGGAAAAAAAATGAATCATAAAACACCGAGGAAGAAAACTGTCTTTCCTGCTCTGAAACTCCTGTACTGCTGGTCCTAATTTCCAGGCAGGAGGTGGGGAGAGAATAGCTGCTTTAGGCTTTACACGCACCTCCTGAACACAAGGAGCACAATACATTGCAAGGATTTTCCCCAGTTTCTACAGGCATGGATGTTCAGATGACAAAAACATTCTGAGAACACATATACACACACAAATTCTTAGAATTACCGTCATCAGTTGTTTGATAGGTATCTTAGTAGACTGACTTGATTATTTATCCTCATTCACTATTGAACACAGGTCACAGAATGTTGCAAACCAATCTTACAAACATGTAAAAATGTGTATGTATGCATTTACACATATATTCTTCCTGCATATGAATAAACACACAAACTCACACATGAATACATGTTCTGTGAAGTTTAAACTCCTAGGGCATCAGAGGAAACTAACCCTAAGTCTAAAAGCTAGATGTGGTACAATGATGTACCAGAGAGGTAAGAATAGATTCCCATTTGTATTCTGAACAAATAGTGTCAACCACTAAACAAGTCACCTCAAATAAGCATAAGATGGTCATCTCTGACAAAACAAAATGACTTTTGGACTGTTCATGATTTGATACACCCGACAAAATATAATCCAGCAGCTGGTCTAAACCACTGCTAAATTCATCATAACAGAAGGAAGAGGAGCAAGAACATAACATCTGTCTTTGCCAATAAAACATACACCTAACTCCATTAAGCACTGGAAGTGCTCAGTGGTTGTAAATGCTTTTCTGCTAGCTGTCCCTGGCTGCTAATTTAATATTTTTTTTATTTTAGAGATACTACGCATACAGCAGTGCAAAGCCACAGAGCAATCCCAGATGAAAATTTGGCAGGGAACAGCATGACAAACAGCATGCTACAATTCTAAGTCGAAGGAAAAAAATGTATCAGTACTGAAAAGAACCAATCTGAAATTGTCAGTTTAATCAGCTCCTGGGGCTACAGACATTTTAAAACCACCGACTTACGTGGTTAGGCAACATAAACCCTGCTTTGCAATCCATAGTGGATGTGGTTTGAATCGTAGCAGCTTGGGGGAAGAGGAGGTGGGGTGGGGTTGGAAGGAAGTCAAAAATACATAAAAGGTTCCTGGACAATTTGCCAGCACTTACTATAGCAATCGTGTATTGATTTCATACGTTTAAAAAAAAAATTAAAAAAATCAAAGAACTGTGTAGAAATGGAGCAGATCCAAGTCCTTTCAATACCTAACTCTGATTTTGTTTTTAAGGTTAACTCAGTCCCAAATATTCCATTTTATACTTTTTATTTGCTAAAGTACAAAGCCATATTAACATTTCATTTCCTTATAAACTGTTGATACTGTAACAAACCCTCAGCTGAACAGAAATTTCACATTTCTTCATCTGCAAGCCACTGCTAATAAAACTTTTACTCCATCTTACCCTATAGACTCAGACTTTCATAGTCTTAGCCTCAGGTACTTTTGCCTTTTTGTTAACAATGCGGCCTCCTTCCTTAACTCCAAACCAAACCAGCAAAATTTTGTCATTTGAAGGACAGTGGTTTGCAGAAATTACCTGTATTATGAAAATACATTTACAGAACTTTTTCTAGGGATTCAGATAGCAACTGTAAATTAAACATAGCATCAGCATCGTCACAGCAAGATTCTAGCTGTAAACAAGCAAGTCACAAGGCGAGAAAAAATTAAGTGTTTCACTGGTTTACTCAAGCTCACCTTTGGCTCAGACTGAAGATGAGAAACCTTAGCCTTAAACTACTTAAAGGTGAGCAGGGGTGAAGCATATGCCTTGAATAGCATAGTTCTTGCAACTACTATGCTGAGGCCACCAGCATAATATATCACAGACATAGCAGGATCGACTGAAAACAATTCTAGCGGTCCCTAGCAAGAAAATCAATCAGCTTGGTACAGAAATCCAATTACCTGCCGAAAAGGAATTTTATATGGTCGGTAGATTCGAATGGACACATCTTCCCCATCATCATTTGACTTCCCACTTCTAAACTTTATGCAGAGTCTTTGTCCCCACAACTGCATTTTCTCAGTATGTTGGACAGTCAGTCTAGCTCAAAAGACCACTGTGAGATGTAAGTAATACATATGAAGAACTTTGTAGAAGGAAGTGGTTGCAGAGTTAAGTAAAGAGATTTCTTCCTCAGCAGACAAGGAAACAAACTGCAGCACTCCTAATCCCAACACATATTCTTATGGTAACTTTATTTGAGCAACTAGTTATTTGACAGACTGATTAAGAAGTTTTTTCTCTCTGTTCTGGTTTTGGCTGGGGTTTTCTTAATAGTGGCTGATTTGGGGCTGCGTTTTGGATTTGGGTTGAACACAAGGTTGATAATATAGATATGTTTTTGTTACCGTTGAGCAGTGTTTACACAGAGCTAAGGCCTTTTCTGCTTTTTGTACTGTCACAATGGCAAGGAAGTCGGGGAGGCATGGGAAATTGGGAGGAGATGTAAGTGGGACAGGTGACCAAAACTGACCAAACGGATATTCCAGACCATATTACACCACATTCAGAACACAAAGTGGGGGGAAGAGGAAGGAAGACGGGGAAGTCTGGAGTGGTAGCGTTGTCTTCCCAAGAAACTGTTGCACATGGTGGGACCCTGCTCCTGCAAATGGCTGAACACTTGCCTGCTGTGTTTTGTTTTCCTCACGTGCACAGCTTTTGCTTTCCCTATTAAACTGTCTTTATCTCACCCCAGGAGTTTTCTAGCTTTTACCCTTTTGATTTTCTCCCCAATTCTACACTGGTGGGGGAGTGAGTGATCAGCTGCATGGGGCTTGGTTGCTGGCTGGGGTTAATCCATGATGCCCTCCCATCCAAAAAAAATGAAAGTTTTCTGCCATTTTGCTCTGCCTTCCCAGTGACAAAGGCAACAAAACTAGGCAGTGCATTGACTTCTGAGGTTCAACAGCTCCAACTTCAGAGCACCAGTCTGAACAGCTAACAATTTCACCTTACACCCGTAAGAGTTCTAATATCAGATCCACACTGTCACACAACCAAGATGCAGGCAACATGCTTCAACAGAATGGCAGGCCAATATCAGTCCTTAATGCCACTGTTTATCTAAAGGTACATTACAGAACCTTTCCTCTTCCCCCATATTTACAAAGGAAAAGCGATGACTGATAACCAGCCGCCAAAAGTACACAAAAGTAGGCAACCAAATACTACCTTGCTGAGGGAATTAGGTTGAGAGCTCCATGAAGAACATAGTCAAGCTCAGCATGTTTCTCTGCAACAAGTGCCACCAACCCCTCAGAGCAGGCTGTTCGCAAGACAACATTCTCACTGCAGCACTTCTCCCAAAGCAGGTTCAGAGCAGGTGTCTGAAGGCAAAAGTATGAGACACAAGCAATGAGAAGGCTTTAATTCATCTTAAGTGCACTTTTAAATAAAAACCAACTCAATAGCTTCTCCTGAAGTCTTAGAGGGCATGAGAGGAAGCTGGCATACAGATTCTATTCCTAAGAAAAGTTTTCCTAAGAAAATCCCAGGATACTTTCCACTTTTCTACTGCCATAGTAGAGCATAAGACTCACTGTCTCTGAGACAAGGCCGATGAATTATTCAGCTGTGCCTAGGCAGACAGAATCATAGAATGGTTTGGATTGAAAGAGACCTTAAAGATCCTCTAGTTCCAACCACTCTATGATGGGCAGGGATGCCACTCACTATCAGGTTGCTCAGGGCCCCATCCACCCTGACCACTTGAACACTACCAGGCAACCTGACCTTGAACATTTCCAGGGATGGGGAACACACATTATCAGTTTCCTGATTTAAAAAAATCAGGATGCAATTGAAGATAGCTCAGGAACTGCTATGACAAACTACATCTACAGCAAGGTGTTGCACAGACAGCTAAAGGCAGGCATACAAAGGTAAGTCGACTTCACTCAGCATGTGAAGGTCTCTCCATTTGCTAGTAAGCACGAAGATTTGGCAGTATCCGCCAAAACTGCTGCTTATTTCCATGGTAAATTTGTATTCACAGATTAGTTTGCTAATTTTGTGGGTTCCAAATGTAGAGCAAGAAAGGTTTTAAAACAACTGAAAACTGCAAAATGTTCTTGAATAAAAAGGAAGCCTGCCATGTCTAATGACCACAGTCTTCTGCTTCTAAGCATTTTAGAAAGTGTTGCTGTATTTCAATTCAATAGCTTCATGGGGCAGCCTAACAGGAAGAATCAGCCTGCAGCTCAAAACAGGATGTAACTGAGGAACATGATTATGACAAGGATCGTGGAAAAGCTTCTGTTAAACTACACACTGTCAACATTCCCTCACATGAAAACTCAACAATTTTCAGGTCCAGGTTTGCTGCTTTGTGGGTGTTAAGGACTCAGACCGAGAGGAAAAATCCACAAATCTTTTCCTATTCATTTCAAGACAAGTCAGCTTTTGGGGAGGAAAAACAGAGGAGCAAATCCTAACACCTTATCTAGGTTGCTGTGACACTTGCAAATGCCAGCATTTCACACGCCTCTCAGTTACCAAGACATGCACTTAAGTGAGTTTGACTGATTTAAAATGCAAAGTATGCCTTTACTTCATGCTCTCAAAGAAACATGAGACTTAGCTAATATGAAAGACAGCACCAATACAGGTATGTGAAATGCCATACTATTGAAATTTTTATAGTGATGTAAACGAATTTCCACCTCAAGTGACAGTATCTCACTATATGATACTCTACTTGCAGTAACGTAACTGAATGAAACTCTCTTAAACTGAGCATAGTTAGATGTTAGTGTTCTGCAGAATGAAGACTTCTGCCACTAAGACTTCTAGTGGAGGTAAAACTGCTCTTCTGATCCCAGATTATTGTTTTTACCTGTATGCCTAGATATGTATTCATGACTACCTTATTTAACTTCTAGAATTGTGTTAAAATTACCCAATTGAGAATGGGAAAACATAGAATAAACATATACGGATGAGAGAGGAGATAAACATGAAAGAGCGCCACAGACCTGGCCAGAAGCCTGTCTGATCTTCTCTGATGAAACTTTTTCTTTCAGTATTGCAGCAATCAGATGGCCCACTGCCTAAAAGAGAAAAGGAAATAAAAACCAGATGCAGATGCATGAAACGGAATAAAATTAAACAAAAAAGAAATAAAACCCACACACATGACTTTTAAATCCTCCATTAAGAGGATTTTAAAATGCTCTTGCATATGATCATTTTATTATGATTTGAAATAGTAACTTACTGGTATGGACACTGAAATATGTTTCAGGGTTAAAAATCACTACAATGCTGATAATACTTACTTTTATGGCTATCCTGAGGCAGAAAAAAACAAACTTCCATAGGGCCCCACACAGATCCAAAGGTCTCTTTGTACAAGTACATAGGTATTTAGGATTGCAGATATTTTAATGCCTCAACTTCAATAAACATTTATAGCTCTACTGCTGTACAGATCCCCATGTACTTAACAGCACAGGTAATTCCTAAATCCTTTACTATATAGGGAAGCAGAATCAAGAGAGGAAGCAGAATACAGCAAATCTAAGGAACTTGCCCACATTTTAGTATCACAAGTTTTCCTAAATAATGATGCTAAACATACCATCATACCTTAAGCACTTTGCATAACCACTAGCATACCTCTTGATAGAAATGTTTCACTTACTTTACACAAGGCATTTAAAGTGAACATTGTTCCTCATTAAGCTGATCTGTGGCACAGAACATGAACAAGTTTTAAATTTTCAAGGTCCTCCAAAAAAAAAAAAAAGAGCTTCTGTTCTAAAGAATGGCCTAAGTTTGTTCATTTGAGGTTGAAGATTAAGTTCCTCATTCTATATTAATAGAAGGAATGTCTGATTTCTCCAAACTGCCTTTAAAAGATCTAAATGTGAACTAAAATACCCGGAAAGGTGTCAGGTTGTTTGAACACAGGCTTTTTTCTCGCTCATCTCTAGTGCTTTACTCTGTGTTGTTTCATAATTATTGATACAGCTACACAGAAAAACCTTTTTCTGAGAGACAGAAAGATATGTTTTCAAAATAAGAGCACAAAAATGCTTTGGACTATCAATCTGCTCAGAACAGCTGATTACTGAGGACAGATGATTACTTTTGGCAAAAAACTATTCCTGTAAGAAAATAAATAATACTAACATTTCTGTTTTGTTAGTGTATAAAAAGACAGGAACAAATTATTTTAAATGTTTTCAGGTTCCTTCTCCTTTAAGTATTTATTTTCACTTCATTTAGGTACTAGTTGCTAGCTTGCCATGACAACCAATAGCATCCTGAGAAAACAGCTCACATTTCCAAGAAAGATGGTACCTTAAACATTCCTAGACTACAAAGATTATGCTTTTTACTGGCATAATCTTTGAAAGAGATGGATACGTACTCTTAACACACTCTATTTAAAAAGACAGGCTATTATTTGGAAATCTTACTCTTGAAAAATAGAATGAGAAAATGGGACCAAGTCAGACATTCACCTTTGTTTCTCTGCAGCTATCCCATTGCAAGACAACAATGTCCTCCCCCAGGCAGATGAGATCTCTTTCAGGGTACTTACCAAGTGAACCTTTTATTATTTTTATTTTTTCGTGTTTATGAAAAGTTAATTCACATTTACATCTTTAAAACATTTTCATTACACATGGAAATGGTCTTATGAATAGAAACTGACTTTTGCAGTGACCTAGCTACAGAGGAAAGTAAAAATGCAGATTAGCCACTGCATTTCAAGAACTTGATTAACCATTAAAACTTTATGACCTACAAATCTATGCTTATCACTTTTCTCATCATGTGTAGATTACATGTTCTGCAGAGCAGATGTCTCAGTTGGTCCCAGAAACAGAAGACATCTATCATCCAGTTGAATCCTGACCTGATGACAGTGAAGATTACAGCATGTTTTTCAGGGGTCACAGAATACAAGTAGAAACTATTCAGAATAACCAAAGCACAGGACAAAATCAACTAGAGCACATCAGTAGACCTTAATGATGTACAGCTGTAGCGATGAGCCAAGACATTTCAGCAACAGAAGTGTACCAGGGGGACATTCATCTGCACTGAAGAAAAATGAACTGCTTCAAAGACACTGAGTCCTACACATCAAGGCTACTAATGACGAAAACTCATCTGCAGTACAAGATACTTTCCTAGACCTTAGATGAACTCCAACTTTCAGGAACGTGACTTTCTTTTCTCAATGCCAAGCTGATGACTAGGGGAGTTTTGCATCTCTCTTTCAAACTTGATTATTGTTAAACCAACACAAACTGAGCTGAAATGAAAAGGCCCCAGAGGCACCAGGTTGCATTTACATCAACTTATTCCACAAAACAAATGGCAACATATTTAATCCTGAATTCAAAACAGGAAGAAAACAGGGAAATCAGCAATGAACTTGGAGCTGAAAAGATACATTTTTATTATTGAGAGATAGCCAAAGCAAGCAAGACATATTTTTTAACCAGAGCCTATTACTTCTATCACTCCTTCATGTCCATTAAAAATACTGATAAGCACTTTTTTTTGCACATGAGAATTTCAGGTGAACATGATCAGGAGCCAATGCATAGATCTGAAAATAAAGAGGGCTGGTGTGCTGAACTGTATACAGTTATTCTTTGATGACAGATAAGACGGGAATAGTTCATCAGTTCCCATCACACAAGAATGGAACAGAGCAGTCCTAAAGACAGTTCTGTAAAGCATTGCCAAGTACTTCAGCCCCACACATGGCATCGGTAATTTCTGGCTTCTCTTGAGATCACAGGGTCACCAAAAAGCATTTGGTCCTACTCAGACATCCAGTCATGGAAAGTTTCTGATTTTCCTGAAGAGACTTTTTAGTGAGGAGCAATTATGTCTAATGTTTGGATTACACAGAGAGGGCAATTAGGATCTGATTGTAACTTAAGAATACCCTGAGCTTCTGACTTTGAAGTAAAACAGAAAAACCCAGCCAAACAAACAACCAAAACAAACAAAATACAGAAAAAAGACACACCCCAAAAATCTTCCTTATTATATTTCACAATTAGGCAGCAAGTTGGAACAAATGTTTACACAGACAACTTGATTTGTTTAATGCTTTTAAAAAATTACCTGTGACTGAACAACTGCGTTAGGAAATTCAAATCGCTTTTTGATGTCATCCAGCATTTTGGCTTTGTCATATGACACTAAATTTGACCCTGCAAGAGAAATTGAAATAATAACTTAGGACTAGGAAACACAGCATGCTATCTCCCAGGAAAAAAAAAAAAAATCACAATTATTTATGTTGTACTTAAAAACAGATGCAAGCACTAAAGCATTTTCTTCCCGCTCCAAAGTCTAGCATATCACTTTGCCTTTTGGGCTTAACCCCAAAAAAGGGTGAATACTTACTGCTCTTGCTCTAAGAATGAGCGATGGGCACTTCTTAAAGCTGAAGTAAATACATTGTTCCATATGACACAGCATATACGTACTCTGAGACCATTTTAAATATATCTCATTGACTTGAAAATGGGACGGCTCAAGGGGAGTGTCCACAGTCTCTAAAACATTATTTGACAGGCAAAATTATCCACAAATTTCCCATCATTTCATGCCAAATCAGAAGTGAAAAACAAAAGACTAGAGACTGCAAATGGTAATTGCATTTACGGGCTGGAACACCTGACATAAAAACTTTCTCTGTAAGTTTGAATATGCAGGTACCCACAAGCACAGAGGAATCTAAACTAAAATTGCAACCCAGTTTGTTGAACACCAGTGAAACTGATGGCCACAGAAAACATTCTTATATTTCAGTTTACTGTAAACACATTTTTAGTCACTTGGAATGCTGGCTGTCTTAAAAAAATTAAAAACATAGCCCTTGCTGAAAACCTACATGTAATTCTTTGCAGTAAGAACAGAGAAAATAAATACATGTACAGTATTCCAATTACAAGACACGCTATCAGTGTGATACATTCAGAGTGTTGCCACTTATTTAAAAAAAGATTAAATGAAAGCCTAGGTACATGCAAATGCAGTATGTGGCACAAAAATACTATTCACAGCAGGAGACCTCAAAATTAATAGTTACATGAATACATCAGTGAACACAAATTCCTGACAGTTAAGCAGTGAAGTATCCCCATGCACTCAGGAACTATATCTCTGAAAGTTCAGAAGAAAAAAACCAACACTGTTAACTGCACTCAGAAGGATGCCAGTATAGGTTTGCATTGGTTTAGAATAGATGCAAATGCATCTTAAGACAACAGGTGTCCATATAATAAAGGAACACACATTAAACTAAAGCTGACATCTTGCTTTTTTAAGAAATACGATTGCTACAGCAACCAATTCCAGACATACCTAGATCTGTTCAGTATGACTAGTAAGTCCAGTGGACCCATAGGCACCAACCTTTCTGTATATACTGACTGAGCCACTAAAACCAACTCCCTCCAGTCCTACTTAACAAGCAGTAAAATATAAGGCTCCTTCCTGCGTAGTTTTAGCACAAATGCACTGGAATTATATTCTGTCATCAGGTGATACTTCTTATTCATATTAAAAGGAGAAACTACGGTAGAGGATTCACTAGAAGCACAGAACATACTTTCAAAAACGCTTATAGCTCCAACCTCCTGTTCAAAAAAGTACAGCCGTGTGGTCAGACCAGGTTGCTGAAGGCTTTGTCCCAATCAAGTTTTGAAAACCTTCAAGATCAGGGAAGGCACCAGGTTACTGACTGAAAAAAGTTTTCTGTCCATTATTAGTTCAAGCCTTCTGGCCATGGACTCCTGTGAAGAGCCTAGCTGTGTCTTCTTCATCCCTCTCCCACTGGTGCCAGGGCTGCTGCTGGATATCACTGAAGCTGTTCCTCCTCTGGGCTGAACCAGCCCTTAATCCCACAGCCTTTCCTCACAGGACAAGGGCTCCAGACCTACCACCTCAGCGTTCTCTCCTGAATTCAGTCCTCAAGGTCAGTATCCCTCCCGTACCGGGGGATCCAAAACTGGACACAACAATATGAAGTCAAAGGAGAGGGACAAATACCACCCCACAAGAGCTGTGGTGCAACAGTCTGGAGCACACAGGCTGGGGCAATGCCTGCCAGGGCAGGGCCCATGGCCATTTTTGCAAAACTGGTCCCCACACAGCCCATCCCGGGCCCATACTGTAAGGGCTGTGCCAAGCCAGGGCATTTGTCACTGCTGAAGTTCCTGAGGGTCCCATCACCCTGTTTCTCTAGTCCATGCCTAGGGCAGCCCGATCAGCAGGCACATATCCTACTTTTGACAAAGGAACAGGGTGAAAGACAACGTTGAAAGCCTTGTTCAAGTGGAGGTAAATGAAAACTATCCCATCCCTTTTCTGTGAATTCCATTATCATTTATTAAAGGCAATCAGGTGGGTCAGAAATAGTTTTTCCTTGGTAAATGCATACCCATGTTCATTATTCCTAATAAGAATCACTGAATCAGACAGTTCAGGAACAAAGACCTCCAGAGCTCACCTAGTCTAATCCTCTCAACAAAAGTGGTCTGATTAGATCATCTTGCTTTATGCCAAACCCAGTCAAGCCCTGAAAACCTAAAAGGAACAAAGTAGTGGAGTCACCATCCCTGGAAGTGTTCAAGAAATGCATGGATGTAGCACTTTGGGCTACTGTTTAGTTGACATAGTGGTGTTTGGTCAAAGGGCGGACTTGATGATCTTGGAGCTCTTTTCCAACCTTAATGATTCTATAACTGTGAGTCCCTTCCACCCCAGGATATTCTATAATACACCATCAACCACAGAGGCAAAAAATATCCACTCCAAAGAAAATGCCCAACACATGCACACAGGTTAAAGAAAGAAAATAAAAGTATTGGAAAGAGAAAGGGACCCTGGCTTGTTTTCCCAATGTAATCAATTGGAATGATAACCATCTGTGGACGGTTGAGCTTGGCTTACTGCAAGGTGCCCATCAAGACATTATATTGCTACCTCTCTTCAACTGAAAGAGGAGAAAAATATGACAAAAGGTTCATGTATGGAGATAAGGACAGGAAGATCATTCAGAAATTACCATCGTGGGCAAATAGACTGAAATCAAGGAAATTAATTTTTACCAATGAAATCTGAGTAGAATAATAAGAAATAAGAAAAAATCTAGAAACACATTCCTGCTATCCCCCCGTTCTTCCTGTGGTCAACCTCACTCGCTATTGACTTTTCTACCTTTTTCCCCTGAATGGGGTAGGGTGTCAAGAGGTGAGGTTTATGCAGTTTATGGGGGTCCCTTCCATAGTGTGTTGTCCTTCACAAACAGGCTGCTCCAGCATGGGTCTCCCAAGGTGTCCCAGGTTTTGCCAGAAAACCTGCACCAGTGTGGGCTCCTGTCTCCATGGAGCCACAGGCCCTGACATGAGCTTGCTCCAGGGCGGGCTCCTCTCCACGGGGCCACAGCCTCCTTTGGCCATCGAACTGCTGTGGCATGGGCTACTCCACTGGCCGCAGGTGGATACCTGCCTCACCATGGACTTCCGTGGTCTGCAAGGCATTTTACCATGGTCTTCCCCGTGGGCTGCAAATGGAACCTCTGCTCCAGCACCAGGAGCACCTCTTTCCCTCCTTCTGCACCTTGCTGTCTGCAGAGCTGTTTCTCTCCTGTCCCACTCCTCTCCTCGGCCTGCTGTTAAGCAGCAGTTTCCCCCATCTCGGACACGGTTCCAGAGGTGCTGCCACCACCCCTGACAGGCCGGCAGGGCCAGCGGCGGGTCCGTCCCTCAGCCGGCTGGCACCGGCCCTGCCGGGTCCGGGGGGAGCTGCTCAGGGGACCCCCGAGCCGGCCCCAGGCTGGGGGGGCCGCGCCATGCCTTGCTGAGCGCGCCCTGCGGGCCGGGCCCGGCGCTGCTGCGGCCCGCACAGCGCACCACGAACCCCCGGGGAGCCGAGCGCAGGGGCCGCTGAGGCCACACTCCCCACGTACCTTGCCTCTGCCTCGGAGTGAGAACACCTGCGCTTCACGGCGCCCCGAACCCACCAGCCTTACACAGAACCCAAACCACACCACACAGGTCAGCAGCGGCCGACGCTGCTGACGGGTCCCACCACCCTTCGGCTCCGCTCGGCTCTCTTCGGCTTCGCTCGGCTCTTTTCGGCTCCCTTCGGCTTCACTCGGCTCCCTTCGGCTCCGCTCGGCTCCCTTCGGCTCCCTTCGGCTCCCTTCGGCTCCCTTCGGCTCCCTTCGGCTCCCTTCGGCTTCGCTCGGCCCGCCTGGAAGCGGCTGCCCCGTCTCCCGCGCCTGCGCGGTGGCGAAGGCCACCGCCGCCCCCCCCTCGCCCTCCGCGCAGGCGCAGCGCAGGGAGATGGTCGGCGAAAAGAAATCGTACTCGGTTTAAACATTACCGTGTGGTTTGAGCTTCCTCAGTGCTTTGGCCGGCAGGCAACGGTCAGGCTGCAGGGACTGTCAGGGAGACCTCGGACAGGGAAAATAGATGGTGCTCTGGGTGCTGGGTGTAACCACGGCGTCAGTTAGGTCGGAAAAGGCCTCTGAGATCTCGAGTCTGCAGCTTTCCCGAAGGTAGAAGAGTTTAAACTCAGTTTTGATGTGTTCTGGTCGCTGCTGTGTTCCCAGGAGATAACCGTGCTGCAGTGACGAGAGAGGTTGTATTTTCAATTAATGCTGTTGTTTTAATACACAACATCACTTTCTTGAACATCAGAGCAATAGGCGACTTCTACAAGGCACGTATAACGTAAGAGTGGTTATGAGTAGGAGTATTTTCAGAGAAAATCAAATATTTTGAAAGGAATCTGGTTGAAAAGGGTGAGATTAGTGGAACTGAAGGTTTACTCTGAGTTTGTTTGAGCTGGAAGTAGTGGAATGCTGACAAATAGCAAACAAAAGGAAATATAGACAAGTGCATCTATTACTTTGTCATTTGTTTCTTCATTTTAAAAGATTAGGGACATACTGTTTCCAGTTTCACCGATGAAAGCCATAGGCAGTTTATAACATACAGAGTCCTGCCTGTGCCTCCACTGAATTGGTGGAAAAGTTCCCTGACACTTCAAGAGCCACAAGAAGCCCAGAGGCGACTCAGAGATCAAAACTCTGTTCCCTTTTGCTGCCTACATGTATACATACAAAGTGAAGATCAGTTAGATCCCGCAGATCGTGTAGACTGCTTTCTTTATCCATGGCCTCTCAGCAGCAACTCTTTGCAAACAGCACATACGAGTATTCGTGAGGTGCCTTTTGACTCAGCACACTCTGCCCAGGATGAGCTCCCACATCTCACTGCTGCTGAATATGCAGTATCTGATGATCAGCTAAAAGAACCTGTAGGACCTTTCACAGGGATGCATTTCAGTCCGTCTCTAGGTGACGATAGGTAATGTCACAAACCCAAAGGCAGCGTTCAGTCTCTTCTTCCATGCCTTCTTTTTCATCTATGAACATCTCGCTATTGACAGGCTGGTTTGTTATTGACTTATTTGGAGATACTTTGGGCCTCATACACTCTGTTTAGTTCTTGAGTCAGAATAGGACATACACTGCTGTCTGAAGTGGCTTGGGCCTGCTTTATGCTTCTTAGTAACCTAAGTGGCAGGTAGACCCAGAACCTGTTGAATTTTTCTGTGAATTCACCAAATCTTAAAAATGTTTAAAAATCTTTGATGACATTTTATAAGTAAATATAGATGGCTATATACTTGAGGAGTTAGGAAATAGTAATTCAGTCACGCTAGAGGAATAAAAGGTGACCGGAGAGGAGAGAGCTCGTGCTGTAAACCAGGTAATAATTTTGGCCATTCTAATTTTACTTGGAAACATACAAAATAAGACTTTCGGTGGACATGAATGTCGTTATGGTTTTGAGGTCCTCACATGCAGATCAGATAAGGGAAGACAGAGCATTTGCTGTGGAAATTTTACTGTGGTTTCCCCCATCACAGTAAGTTTGACTCAGTGAAAAAGTTACACGGCTGCCCACAATATCCAAGGTGAGGCCGCCCCAGTGCAGAGCAGAGCTGGACAATCCCCTCCCTTGACCAGCTGGTGATGCTTTGCCTGATGCCCCTCAGGACACAGTTGGTCCTGCTGGCTGCCAGGGCACTGCTGACTGAGATACTGTTTTTGATTGCCTTTCATTTTATAGGTCTTATAGATCCTGGCTGTGAAACTGAGATATGTTTTCTTTAGTTGCTGGAAGTGGTGTGCCCAGGTTTCAAGGCCTTCCATTACATAAAATACTTGGGGGTTACGAATGCATCATTAGTGCCAAAGTCATAATTGGGTTTTATTCAAAGCAGTTCATATCAGCTGCAGATTATGCTGCAAAATTTGCTTTCCCTAGTCAAATTTGAAAGAAATTTGACGTTTCTGGGAGGAGTGTGCAACACAATTTCCTGCTGGTCTTAATGTGACCTATCTGTTATACAGAAAAAAATAAAAGTGGAATTCAGCTAGCTTAGACTGGGCTGTCAAATAGGCTTAGTACCCTCCAGTTCATGTAACAAATTTTTTTAAAAGGTCAGCAAATCCATGAAGACCGTCCTGTTCACCAGCCTGTGAGCTTTGTTCCTGGAGAAAAACTAAACAGAAGCCCTTGGCTCCAGTTACTCTTTCTCTAAGGTATTCTAGGTTGTTTTAGTAGTCATCCCGTGAAGGGTGAAGCATTGATAATGCTCTTCAGGAAATGCCAGAAGGTACTTCTGGCAGCATTTGTAATGTGCGATGAGGTCTCCCAGGGAAGGTTACTATCCAAATGAAAATCATACAGTAATAGCACTGATAACGGCCTAATCTGCATATCTCATTTCTTATATGGAATTTTATCCAAGCCAGAAAGCAATTCTAGCTTTAATAATGAGGGAAGGAATAAGGAAAGTTGCAGTTTAGAATATAGTGCAGAAATCTACAGCAGCAAATTCTGCCACTATTAAAATGTATTTATTTTAAATCTCTTAAGCCTCATAATAAAATACAGTTTTCGCAAATGGGCCTAGTCAATTATGTCTTTAGCTTTCATGATTAAGATTAAGGCTAATTTAAAATGCTTTTAACTTTCAAATGTCGCTGGTTTTGCTGCAAACAGTAGTCATCTGTGAAGGGCCATCACTCCACACACACAGACCTTCCATGGACTTCAATGCAAGTTCAGTGCGAGGGTAGAAATGAGAGTAAAGTCCCTGATTTGTATCCTCAAAGGCTGTTGAGATGAATAGGAGTGGAAATTGCTTAATTCTCTCCAGGGAGTACTCTGCAACTCATAAGATTAGGCTTGAAATGCCACACTGAACTTTATCCTGTAGTAGTTCTTAGATAAAAACTCCCTTTGTATTAGTGCAAGCAAGGCCCACAGCATTGCCTGACTGCCTGTAACTGTATAGCACTTGCTCTGCTGAAGGGTAGTGTAGAATATTTGAGACATACTCCTGGCAAAGACTAATTGCTATCACTGTTGGAGCATTTCAGTTTCCTATTGATTGTAGCAGGTGGCAGAGAATTTTGAAAGTGATAGAAAGAGCTTTGGCATCAGCTCTCACTCTCAGGCTCATGGATCATACAAAGACCTTCAATTTAGACGTGTATGAACCAAAATCAATAGCCAGTGGAGTGATAACATTGAAATTAGAACCTCACCAGGGACTGGTTGCACACTACTGTGTACAATTAGATCTGATTGCAGCAGATGTAACTGATGTACCTTTGCAGAATCCAGATCTAACTTTGCTTGTACGTGATTCCTCTTACTATCCACATGGAGAGCGATGAAGAGGATACACTGGACACCTGAGGGCAAGTAATAGAAGCTGAGCCTCACTTAACTTCAAAACAACAGATTGCATTCTGCTTTCACTTAGTTGATGAAGCATTGCAAAAACCTAAGGAAGATTCAAGAAATGCAATTGAGGATGTGATTTATACTGTTTTATGCCTCAGCTACACTTCTTTCTTTTTTTTTTCCCCCCAGAAAACACAGGGCTATTAGACTTTACATTTGTAAATGAACATTAGCTAGTGTCATAAGCCTACAAGAAAACTGCTCAAGAGTAATTAAAAATAGTCAAGCAGTCCAATTGTTATCACTGAGGTTAACAAGACTATTCATTTGTTGAGATTTACTCAGTGTATGTTTGCAAGATGTGACTTTAATTTTAATGTTCTTATTGAAGTCCTTTAGATTCCACCTAAACCATCAATGCAAAAACTAAAACTAAGACCTGGTGTAAGCCTATTTTGGCAAGCTCAGCAAGTACTTACACTTCTTTTCACATAGGCAATGTTAGTGATACAAAATGACTCTATGATTTATGGTTGCACTGTTCACTGGGTGAAAAACTGGCTGGATGGCCAGGCCCAAAAAGTGGTGGTGAATGGAATTGAATCCATTTGGTGGCTAGTCGCAAGTGGGGCGTGACAAGTACAGGGAGCAGTTCTGCTTAATATATTTGACAATGATCTGGACAGAGGATGAAGTGCCCCCCTCAGTAAGTTTCCAGCTGAAACAAAGTTGAGCAGAAGCATTGATCTACTGGAGGGCAGAAAGGCTCTGTAGAGGGATCTGGACAGGCTGGAACAAAGATCAGAGGACAATTGTGTGAAGTTCAGCAAGGCCAGTGGCTGGGTCCTGCCCTTGGGCCACAACCACAGGCAGTGCTACAGGCCTGGAGAAGAGTGGCTGGAAAGTTGCCCAGTGGAAAAGGATCTGGGGCTGGAGGTTGACAGCAGCTGAGCATCAGCCAGCAGTGTGCCCAGGTGGCCAAAAAGGCCAGTGGCATCCTGCACCAGACATAAAGTCTCCAGCAAGACTAGGAAAAAGATTGGCCCTCTGTCCTTGGAACTTGGGTGCACCTCAAATCCCTTGTTGAGTTTTTCGTCCCTTCCCTCACTACAGTACAGACAGTGATGTGCTGCACAGAAGGGCAACAGAGCTGGTGAAGGGTATGGAGCACAAATGTTTTGAAGAGCAGCTGAGGGAGCTGGAGCTGTTTAGCCTGGAGAACAGGAGACTGAGGGGAGACCTTAGCACTCTTTAGAACTCCCCCAAAAGACTTTCAAGTCTTCTGGAATCCATTCACATAAGAAATAGTGCTTGTTTTTACCCTAGTCTCTCAAGGATTTCCTTGAGATGGGGATGCAAGTGCAGAACAGTGATGAATGATGTGCTGGGAAACTATTCCTCTCTCTATATGTTTGTATGTATATACATATGTGGTATACATTTCCTACAGAGACACACACACACACACATACATGTACGTATTTGCAATCCGAAGCAGATACTATTGATAATTTTGATCAGTTTAAAATGCTGCATGAGAAACAGATAAATGCAGAATGGGTGAAACAGAGGCAGTGGAGCATTGAAAGGTGGAAATTGCAGTAAATCAGGAAACCATTCTTTTTGCATTTGTATATTTTGGACAGCTGAATAGCTTTTATTTGAAATTGTAAATATATGGAAAAATGTCTGGAATTGATGTCATATGGTGATGGAAAGTATTCTGATAGGAAATTCATTGTTCATTGAGGGATGCCTACCATTTGTAAATGGAATGCAGCTGCCATACTACTAAAATCTATTAAATGCAGTGGACCACACAGGGCTTATATGGAAGGGCTTTTGAAACCTGTGTGGCAACTTGGAATATACAGTCTGCAAATTCACTGGTCACCTTCCAGCAGCTGGCAGAACATTTCCACCCATCCTAATTCTGTTTTGTTCCCCTCCGTGCCTTCATAAAAATTACCTCCATCTTCCTCACAGTGTTGTGATTACTGTTTAACTCCTGTATGTTAAGCAATCATGCTTTACAACTTTCTCACATGTGAAAGTTTCTATTTCTCATATATATGGTTTCTGTTTAGATTTCGGAAATGTGCCTATCAAGTTCCTAAGGCCAGATTTCTGGAAATATGTACATAATATATTCCTTAGACTTTGTAATGTTCTTTCAAATTCCACATCTGTTAAAGCATTTCTTATTGATTGCTGAGCTAGCTGTAAATTTCAGTTTCCCTGTTCTCCAATACTACCTTTGCTTACATGCTTTTTTCTATTTCTTATTTTTATTCCATTTTTTTTAGGGCTAACTTTCTCCTCACTGTGCTTAACTGCTTTCACCGCTTCTTGCCTTACTTGGTTGTTCTTGATTAATTAATTTAGTCTCTTTTTGTTTCAATTTCCTATCCATAAAGTTGGGATAAAACTACTTTCTGAATCACAGTGAGGGTGTAATCACGAGTTTATTAAAGATGAGGACAGCTGAGGCCCAGAGGTTGTATAAGTACTTATCACTGATAAAAAATTCTGCTTTTCCACATGAGTTCCTCACCAAGGTAATATTAAGCCATTTCAGCTTCTCACCATTTTCTAGTGATGCTGGGAATAAAGAAGATTTTTCTTACAATAGAAAGTATGAAGGTATCTCTTGTACTTTTCTGATACCAAGCTATAGAATAAAGCAAGTATTCTATGATCAAGACATGCATAAGTCATCTTATGCATAAACTCCTATCTTGGATAATGGTCAAATTACATAACTAATACAGTGGCCACCACAAGAACCTGATGCAGAGTGGGGATGGTCACATAATTATTTTTTACAGTTTGTCTAATTTCCAGTGGGAAGATTTCCTGTCAGGCTAAGAACTGAGAACACTGATTTCAGTGAGGTTACTCCCTAATATCTCCCTTGCACATGTGATCAGACTGCCCTGGCTATGGTTGTGCAAATCTGATACAAGTTCTCTGAACTTAGTCATTACATAGATCTAAACAGAGTACATAATTTGACTTTATTTCTTTGACTAGCAGAAGTACTTCCTCTAGGGGCTCCACCATTGTGAGGAAATAAAAATCTCAATACATCTTGTAGGTCTTTCAAAAGGACTTTTCCACTCTGAACAAATTTCCTTATACGTTCCCAGAGGCCTTTAAAACAAATTAGTTTTTAGCTTTTATGCTGTAATACTGTGCACATCCAAGACTCCTTTTTTGCATTTATCTTTTGTCATTACTGTGTCCCTCTGAGGTGACTGGTTATAAATTATTTTATATTGTTTTCTAAATCATGCAGCTCTTGATCTTGAAGATTTTTTCTGTTGATAAAGGCTTTAATATGTTGCCAGCTGAAGTGCTTATTTTCTATTTGATCTGTGATAAGAAATGTACAAGTCAATAAAATCTCAAAACAGGCACACACTTGGCAGAGGCTGCTTGACATTTGTTCATCCTACGCAGCTAACCAAAGACGGACAATCCAGAGGGAGTATTCTGCCATTGGTTCCTGGCAGCCAGAGTGGCATTACAAAGCGACGTAGACATATTCCTTGTTGTATGTGTAAGATCAGCTGTAGGCTCATTTTAATTTTTGGCTCTGGTTCAGACCATTGCAACCAAATTATCTGGCTTGGATCAGAAACGGGCTATGATTTTTTTATATTGACTGCATAAGGAAATTAAAAGATCTCAAATACAGAGACATTCAGACTGATATATTTAAAAGACACCATGGTTTCCTTTATACCCAGTAATATTATCTTTTTCAGTTAGTTGCTTTTTTGAAACATTTGAAAACAAGGCTCATGGAAAAGTCAGTCAATATATTTGGGTCACAAAATTTGAACTTCAAATAGAAATTTCAAGCAGCTGTGTTTGAAACACTGAAGACAATCCAGTGTGTCCAAGTAAGGTGGGAAACAGTCTCCTATTTTTGTGACACAAGACATATCTACCTTGTATAAGAAAATCGTACAGAAAGGCAGCAAAACCTTTCAGCCATGTGTGGAATGACAAACAGTATAACTATGAAACACAGCTTGCTTTAGGTCGGATGCAACCCTGTGCTAACATATACACGCTCAATATACAGTTAGCTGTATACTGAGCAGAAATGTTGAGTCATGTTCCATCTAAGTCAGGGATCTGGGATCTGTGCATCACATGTCACAGCTAAATGTGGGTATGTCTGAAGGTGTCTGAACAGAGGGACTTGTGTCTCCTGGGAAGCCTACAGTTATATCAGTTATTTCAGCACACATAAAATGTGCAAGTGTTTTCAGCATTGCAGGAGCTGATTACATGAACCTTTAGGTAGTTAAATACCTCTAAGACTATAACCCAAATGTCTCTCATTTTCCAGCAGCTGGGTAATTATTTCATGGTAAACCTTGTTTAAGCAGTACTGAATAGTACTTGTAGAAAATTGTCTTCACCTTTATAACTCTCTAGTTCTTTCATCCAAGGTCTTTGCACTTTCATATGCACATAATTGCATCCATATGCTATAATGAGATCAAAGAATGTTTATTTTAACTGTTAATCCAAAATGAAGAAAATAGTTTCACCAGTTTGTTGCTTAACAGCTCAAGATCAATCTTTAATTTTATTGTACTTCAGTCAGCCAAAGATTACATTTGGAATTTGTGAAATTTTATCAACATTGCTTCACAATTGACAAATAGTAAACAACATCTTCTTTTCCAAATCTGAGCCTGAATCAGCAGATGTTTCTAAGTAATGATTACTCAAGCGAGTGCTCTCAGTTAAGTAGCTAAAAACCAATTAGATTAACTGAAGTTAAGTAATAGAAGCATTTCCACTGTGACACTGATACATGATACAGGAAAACAGCTTGTATCAATTCAGTTTTGTTCTAAGTCAAAAGGAAAATCAATTTTGTCCAAATACATAAGAGATAAAACTCAACATAGATGAACTCCAGAGGACTGTCCAGCTCCTTTCCTTCTACTAGAATCCCAAGTTAGGGACCTGATGCTCTGTTCAGATGGGTTCTGACAGCTGGAAGCCCACTGCATTAAGCATGGTAGTCGGCCAGCCTTGCTGTCCTTGCTTACATTCGTACATACATGTCCTTACTCAAGAACAAAGTTTTAAAGTTGCCAGAATCAGCTTTGAATGGGTTTATGGACTGAGCAGGAGTTCTTATACTTCCTGCCTTACCCAGTGCAAGATGATCAGAAGATATGTGAAGTTTTAGATCTGCATATCACAATTTTAAAACATGGATATTTATATACATTAGGGGTTCATATTAATACATTTCAAGTCATGTTGTAACATGGAATTGTTACAAATTGTATTCATCCTTTTGAGTCCTTAGTACTGATTTTATTTATTACGGGTTAAAACATCTGCAGGAAGAAGGAGGTGCAACTCAGTAGCTTCAAAGGAACTATTAAACCATGCTAGGATTTGGACAACGTGCATTTCCCATTCCTGAAGGGAGAAGAGGGAAGGTGGGGGTCGCGGTGGGCTCCTGGAGGGGTCGGACCAGGACACCAGCGCGAGGGCTCCGCGCGCCACCTCTTGGTGGCACCGGAGGTGACATCCCTCTGTGACACCCCTCGGTGACATCCCGCGGTGACCCCTCCGGGCACCCCCGCCGGGCGCCCGGGCTGCTCTCCGCAGGACACAGCGGAGGAGTTTTCGGCATGTGCAGGAAGTGGACACAGGCACATTTGGACAATTTGCGGCCATTACCAAATGCTCATCCCGCGGACCTCAGCACCATGGTTTAGGCATGCCCGGTAAATCACTCCCATCTCCTCGGTGGCATATTCCCGTGGCGTGCACCAGCGCGTTGCCTCGCACAGTACGAAAGGGACATGGAATGGTTGGGATGGTAACCGTGTTTCCAGGGACGGCTGGTGCTGCCCATACGTGTTAAATAACCCCGTTTGCCGTCTCCTGCCTGCTGCCTGCCCGTCATCACCTGTCATCCCCTTGCAAGTCGGGCATCCCCTTCCTGTGACCCTCTCTTTTTCCGGGAGGAGTCATCGGGGGCTTTTCAAGAGCGTTTGTGGCGAGACACGAGGCAGAGGCGGAGATCTGGGGAGTCGGGAGGTCCTTCTTTCAGGGTACCTTTGGCACTGGGGGTCCTCTAATAGGCACTGCCGCAAGTCCTGAGTCGTGCGCTGCGGCCGCCAGGCGGGATCCCGGCGGGATGCGAGCGGGGTCCCATCCCATCCCATCCCATCCCATCCCACACCATCCCGTCCCGTCCCGTCCCACAGGCGCGGGCACGGGGCGGCTCCGCAGGCTGTCCCTTTAAGGGCGGGCGTGGCGGGGGCGGGGCATGCCAGAGGAGCTCGCACACCATTGGCTGCTGCGCCGCGCGGGACCGCCCCCCGGCCGTGTCCCACGCGCGGAGTCAGCGCGGAGAAAGGGGGGCGCATGCGCGGGGCGCTGCGCTGTCCGGCGGCGCCGGGGCGGGCAGCGGGAGCGCGGGCAGCGGGAGCGCGGGCAGCGGGAGCGCGGGCAGCGGGAGCGCGGGCAGCGGGAGCGC
>JAWMRC010000089.1:39716687-39766448 GCA_035584755.1 Thripadectes ignobilis
CGGGCAGCGGGAGCGCGGGCAGCGGGAGCGCGGGCAGCGGGAGCGCGGGCAGCGGGGCGGGGCGAGCGGCTCGGCGGCCGGCGGCGGCAGCAGCCAGGCGGAGGATGCCCGCCGCCCGCCCGCCCGCTGCTGCTCTGCGCGCCCGCCGCCTCCTCCACGTCCTCATGAATTAGGGCTGCGCCGTGGGGGCGGGGGACGGCAGCGAGAGCCCCGGCGGAACCGGCGCCCCAGGCATGGCCGGCTCGGTGAGTGAGGAGGGAGGGAGGGAGGGGGTGCATGAGTGAGTGCCGCGGGTCCCTCCCTTCCCGCGCTGCCGCCACTGCCCGTCCAGCACGGCTTGACGTGACCGGGAATGTCCCCTCGCGTGCCGCGTCCCGCTGCTCCCGGCGGCGGCGCGCTCCCGGAGCAGCCCCCCCCGGAGCAGCCCTTGGGGCATCACCCCCGGAGCAGCCCCCCCCGGAGCAGCCCCCCCCGGAGCAGCCCCCCCCGGGTCCCGCCGCCCCCGGGCAGCCCCGGCCGGGCTGACAGCGGCCGCTGCCTTAGCGGCGCCTGCTCCGCGCTCGCCCCCCGCGCCGGCGGTGCCGCGGGGTCCGGCTGCCCCCCGCGCCCGCGCCCGCTCCCGCTCCCGGGCCGGCGCTCAGCCCGCGCTCGCCGCCTCTGCCCCGCAGTGTGCCGTCCAGGTGAAGCTGGAGCTGGGACACCGAGCCCAGGTGAGGAAGAAACCCACCGTGGAGGGCTTCACGCACGACTGGATGGTGTTCGTCAGAGGGCCCGAGCACAGCAACATTCAGCACTTCGTGGAGAAGGTCATCTTTCACCTGCACGAGAGCTTCCCCCGGCCCAAACGAGGTAGGGGCGCCGTGCCGTGCGGGCCGCGGGCGCAGCCGGGCGGTCCGTGCCGCCCCCGGGCAGAACAAAAGCGGCCGCCGGTGCCGCTGCCCGGGGCTCCTCGGGGCTGCCCGGGGCTCCTCGGCCCCGCTCGCACTTGTTGCCGCCGGCATGCCCGCCCCAGGGTCGGAAGGCTCGGCCCGGCCGTAGATCTGGGTGCCGACTCCCCGCGGTCTCAGCCGTGGTTGGCACGGAGCTGGCTTCTGTCCCCGTGTGGGTCTTCACCGGAGATTTTTGCCCACGTGCTACTTTCAAGTAGCAAGCTGCTGTTTGTTACTCCCAGTGTACTGTATAACTGGAACGAGATTGCCTGGTCCTTGTGTTTGGACTCTCCAACACTCTGCTTGCTCATCCTCAGGGCTTCATCCTTTCGTGAGTACATGATAAGGTCTCAGAAGGTGCGTGTGTGTGGTGCATACGTGCCCATACAACTTGGGCTGGGAGAGGTATAAGAAGCCTTTTGTTTTCAGGTCTGATTCCTGAGCCCTTGCTGTCCTGATTATTGTAGTTGAATTAGTTGAGGTAATAATACAAATAAAAGAAGTGAACAAGTTTATTTATCTATGCAGAAACAATGCTTAGGAATTATCTTTCACTTGATCTGTAATCTTTATTGGCATCTAGTACTCCTCTAGTTCCTTAGAACAACATGATCATAAATCCCATCTGCTTAGAGCCAGATGGGGATAAATTCAATGTTCAGGGAGAAAAAGACAGAAGAATTTTCAATGTTGAGATAAAAAAGCTTTGTTTTGTGGCAGTGTAAAAACGTATATTTTGTGTTAATGTTTCTTAGTTGGAAGTTTGGGTTTTTCATTTTTTCACATCAGTTATTGTGTTCCCTCTAGAATACCTTCCTTCTCTTAAACTTTAGAGTGTAGGAATTATAGTATTTCAGCTGCAGAGTTTATCCTCTGAAATATAGGCTTCTAATTGCCTTTTATTTTCATAGTCAGTTATTTTTTTTGTCTACTGTGAACCAGTGCAGTACTGCACAGACAGTTTTGAGTGAATTGTATGCAGTACTGCAGATTACTCGTTGCCCAGACTGCCCTGTGGAGTCTTCCTCCTGCTTTCTTCAATTTCTTGTATAAAAAACCATGACTCAGTCAGTCTAAATAGTTGGCAGAAAAACTCCTGAGGGTAGTTCTAAGCAGTCTAAATAGGTGAAGTAGCATTATCAATGTTCATTGAATTAGGGGATATGTTGAAATCAGTAGTAGAAAGTACATTTAATACTTGAAGCTCTGTTTGCATAGGGGGTGTTGGCGATCCTGTCTGACTTTATTATCCATACTATATTTATTTACTTGCTGTCTGGCCTTCAGGAACGTGAGTCTGCTTCCCAGGCTTGGTTGCTAGGTGTGATGTGGAGCTTGCTAGTATGAATATAGTTTAGGACTTTCACAAATGAAAGACGCATGATTTGCCACTTGAAGTGCTTTCTGTCTCCAGCTGTTGAGTTCAGTTATGCAGTCATTTAAGCCATTGTTTTAAAGTGCTTATTTTGGGGTTTTATTTGTATGCATCATTTTCATGATGTGGCAACTGCTGGGAAAGATGCCAGTTCATATAGCCCAGGAGGGGACTTGTACTGTGCTTGCACATGGCTTGGATTGTAGGAGAACTAGGAGCCACTCTCATCTGGCAGAGAGTAACTTGGATGGCAGGCACTCCATTCATTTCTGGGCTTTGCTTAGGCTCCTACAACTACAGCAGTGAGTGAACAGGTAGATACTGAAGAAGTGTCAGGTCTCTGAAATTAGTGGGAGAGTGATCAATGTATGAATTGCCTAGATCGTTTTCTTATTCAGAAATGTTTGGAAGGGTGGTGGTCATGTGTGTCTTGTAGATGGAAGCATCTTGTTTGTCTTTCTAATTTAGAAACAGATAAAATTTCTGACTGAAGTATTCTAAAGTGGTTTTTTTTGTCTCTGTAAATCAGTGCTACTAGTGGTGCATTAAGTGTTGCATATTTAACAGGAACAATATGCCTGTGTGTGGTGTTACTCAAACTACCTGTTTTCCATCACTTCCTCTGAGGTTATATACCTTATTATTTTAGTACAGGGTAACTTAACCACTTGGAGACACTCAGTTCACAAACTACTTGTGAGCATGCTGAAGTTTGGTGTACAATATTGATCAAAAGCAAGTACTGTTATACTGAGTAGCCATAATAAGGCCTAGTTTTCTGGTAAGTGTTCTTTTTATATCTGGATTCATGATGAGAATGGCTGCTCTAACATGTATGCTTTCTAGGAAAAAATTCATTAAACCTACCTGTAAAGCTTATGGCTCAATTTGAAAATAATAAATAAACAGGCTCTTATAGGTGTTAATAATTCATAATGTATTTCTGCTGCTAGATCACCTTTTGTTAGGGTAGTAGTAGGCATAGTAATTCCAAACACCAAGGGGGGCAAGAGAGGTAAATTATTACCAGGTCGTTTGATTGCATGTTTGCGAGAATAGCTGGATAAACTGTGACTTTGCCAGCCAAAACTATGGCTTTGCTTGTCTGTTCTGCTTATGCTAGAAATTTTGGAAATACTAGAGGTTGATGGTGACTCTGCAAAGGTGTGTCCAAGTGCTTGCTGATCGTTGCGGGCAGAGCAAGCAAACACCTATACCCCAAAGTTGGGTTAGTTTTAAGGGGGCAGCATAGCTAGGAAAGTTGCGTCTTTGGAGTTCAGGGTAGGTTGGTTTGTCTGTAGGTAAAATGGAAGAGTGATGGTGACTCACAGGGAACAAGGTGTAGATAAGCTACAGTGACCGTATAAAGTAATATCCCTTATCTTTCAGTGTGTCTCACCTTAAAATGCTGAGCTTGGCAGCAGTTTTATTGGTTTCTGTTTGCCTTATGGTAACCAAATGCTTCAGTTTATCCTTGCATGGTGGAGCACACAGCATTTGCAGTGACTGGTTCCCCTTATTTTAGGCCATTTAATGGTCGGTTCCTGCTATCTGATTTCATGGGGGTAGTGGCTCTAAGACTGCTTGTCATGTTAAAGGGAGTAGACCCATGGCCAGACTTGGGCTGGAATAGTATTTGTAAGATAAAAGCTCTCTAGAATCATCGTGCAGTCACAAATACTGCTCTTTTCAAATTTTGTTCATGTGTGATGCTGATGTAAATTGGTTAAAAGACAATATGGAACACTTCTAAGATTCTAGCTTTGTTGCAAAACACATGCTGTTTCTTTTTCGTAATTCATGTGAAGGAAATATGTGTAGAAGTGCAGTATTTTAAAGCATGACTGTGAAACAAGGTGTGTGTCACCAGGTTGTGGTTAGTTTTGATTCTCTGCTATACTGCTCCAAAAAAGGAGCTGTTGTTCTTGTGAGATAATGTGTCTTGTTACTTGTGTGAATGCTCAGCAGTGTAGAAATACTTTCTTCTTCTTCTTCCCTAATGATTGCTTGGTGCTCTGCAACAGCGGCCTGAGTTACTATTTCTCTTACAGTATTTCAGTTTAATAAGGAAACACATATTTTGTGTTTTGATGACTTGTAAGTACACCCCAAAAGCTACATTGGAACTAGAATGTTCTGGGTGGTTCGGTCTCTGTTAATCAGTGACACATTTTGACAAACTAAATTTTTCTTATTAAAGAAAAAAAGTTTGGACAGTATTTCTGTGCTAATAATTTAGTCAATATGAAAATACTGATTTGGATACTGCAGTATTGCAACTTAAAAAGTGGAAGATGTTGCTTTCCTCTGCGGAGCTGAGAGCAGCAGTACTTAGGGCATCTCGTAGTTCAGGAAGTTTTACATTGATAGGGCAAGGTAATGGAAGTAAAGCTGCTTGGTATTCTGCTACAAGATGGATCATATTCTTCTAGAAAGGTTGTTTTCATTAAGATTGTCTTTTAGTGCAGAATGAGACTTAATGGGTCATAACATTTTGAAATAGCTACTGTAAAAGGTGCTTTTTGGTTTTAAATACTAACTGTAAAAAAAGTATTTTTGTGCTCTATTTAAAGTCAATGAGAGTCTTAATTCTATTAATTTTAGTAAACTGAGTGGTATGAGGACAGGCAGCCATAAGCAGCTGTTTCCTAAATTACTTAAGTTTTCCCTTTGTACCAGCTACTGTAGGCAGACTGTCAAGATCACTAAACAGCCAGCTTTCTGATGTGTATTTTAGTAGGATATTTAGCTACACTTGTAAGAACTCAGCTCTGTTTTGTTTGGGTTTTTCCCTCTTAAATTTGCCTGGGCTCAATTGTCTAGGTACGATAGGCACATGGGAATTAGTTTTCCTTCAGTCTGACAGATACAGATTTGATACTGCATCTTTTAGGACAGTTGTTGCTATTTTAGTTGCAAAATGTGTTACTGAGCATGGATTTACTCATGAGTGGATTTCAGCAGGGGCCACATAGAACATCTGATATCTAATGAAGAACTTCATTTGTTTGACAGGAAACTATTGAGACTTAATTTTGCTACTGCTGTAATAGGCTGGATAGTTTTGAGAGTACACACGTTTTCAAGTGTACTTTCTAATTCAGTCCAGTGCAAATCACAAGGGCATTTCAGTTTTCTTTTTTCAAAGAAAATGCAAAGGGTTTGAATATAGTGAAGCTATCAAGTTTCATATTTACATGAATGACATCAATAAATAATTGGTGGCCTTGATGTTAAGATGGTACTTGTATAGGAAACACTGTTTCTAATAAATAATTTCCCTTCATTAGCATGTCTCTAAAAACAATGACGTTCAGTGTCAATGTTTAGGCTTTATTTAGAAAAGACAGTATAATAAGGACTTCATTCCTAGATTGGGCAGTGTATGTTTTGTGAGTATACTAATCCAATGATGCGTTTTCATGAGAAGTGATTTGCTGCTTGCTAAGGCTTGCATTGCATTGGACTGAAATGAAGTTAAATGCAGACCGCAGTGTGACAATTGGCTCTTACTCTTGCTCAAGATACACAGTGACTGTCTGTTCTGTAGTATTTCACTGTAACAAGACGGGAACAACAAGGCTGCTACATCCTCTAGTGTGAAAAACTTATTTTTTTAAGTTCACTTGCAGGTTTTTTGCATTGTTTAATTGTTGGATTTATGTGTTCAACGTGTGGGGTTTTTTCACTTTCCTGCATCGAATGGATGTCTTGTTTCAACTAGATTTTTCCCTTCTGTAAGCGTGTTTCTGCAAGGGCAAATGCTTATTTCTCTCAGAACTGCCAGTCAATTCTGACTGTATTTAGACTTAAAAGATGAACCTCAGTGATTTATTTCACTCTGAGTTTAATTTGAATAGAATTTAGTTGCTGAAACAGTATTTTTAGTTTTACGAAGCTTGGTTACTTTTTACTAAAGACACGCTATTAGTAACTGGCTGATTGTAACTCTTCCAGATACTAATTTCAGGGCTGTAGTACACAAAAGTTTCTGGATAGCTGTAGACTTAGACTTGCTTGATGTACAGAAAGCCAGACTATTGTGTGCAAGATCAACTCTGTCACTTTTCGTAGTAAGATGAGGGGGAAGATACCTCAGTGGTGAAATTGCTAGACAGTTTAGTTTTTTAGTATTTATTTGAGAAAATGAAAACAATTGGGTTGTTTGATTTATATTATTGTGACTCTATGTTGAGTTTTTATCCTTAGAAAAACAGATGTGTAAGAAATATTTAAGCCATGTATTTAAAATTACGGATTAGAGAATCTGAACTATGGGTATAATTATATCTGTTAGGATTTAGTAAGCTGTTAGATCTTGGATATTTGATTTTTGTTGTAATTTTTTGCAGTGCCGATCTTGTAACAGTGTTGTGCAGTATTGTTAGGATTGTTTTTTGGCATGTTGTTTGGGTTTGGATTTGTTTTTATTTTAATTTAGGTTAGGAAGAGAAATGTTGAAGGAGGTTATTCTGTCCTTTGTTCTGGTAGAATGTGTAGAAGAGACTGACAACTTGATAGTTGCAATCTGTAAAGCCTGTTGATAATACTTGGAATAGCTGGGGAAAACACAGTTTAATTTATAAATGTTTGATCCAGAATTAAGTCTATAGACTACTGCAATTTGCATTAATTTTTGTGAGATTCTTGTGATGAACACCTGCAATTTTAAACCAGCAGAGTTCAGTCTGTGTGCTATCATACTTTTTCTTCCCTTCCTGATAGTGATTGATAGGCATATATGAAGACATAGGAACAGTCAGATTCTAGCACTTGCATATGTTTGCTTGAAAATTGTTTTGTCATCTTATTATAAAACACTTAACTTGTAATTCAAGATGTTATTTCTTTTTGCATGATTGTTGGCTTTTTCTAGTACATAAAGGACTACTCAAGAGCAGGTATTGTTAACTAGGATACTGACACAGTAGCTTTGCTTTTTGTTTCTTTGGTTGATTTGGTGAAGGGGTTGGTTTGGTTTTCTGGGGTTTGTTTGCCCAGGCTTGTGACACACTGTATTTATGGAGACACTTGGTATCTTAAAATGACATAGTGTGACTGCAAGAAAAGGCAAAACTGCGTAAAAGTGTACTGAAATGTGTACAGTACTTCATGGTAGTGAGACAGAAATCAGTCTCCAATCTGTTTCTGTGAAAAGATCATAATGAAAAGTACTTTTAAATAGTTCTAACAATATTTCTTTGTATGCCCCCAAACATATAAACCTGACAAGTTTTCACTTTTAAAAGAACAGCATGCCCTTGCAGTATTTTTTTTTAAGCTAGTGTTGTGTTTTACTTCTGTGAGAAGGTAAACTTCGGCTAGGGGAAATAAGTAGACACTAATGAGCATAGATTTGTTCTTTTCAGCCAGATCCAGTGCCCAGCCCTTTGCAGCCAATATCCAGTTGCTGCCTTTCATTAGAGGACTGCTTAGTAATGGATCGTGCTGCTTAGGATCCAGCTCCTGTGCATGGTGTGTGCTTGCTTGCCACGGTCTGTGTCTCCCAGGGCTCAGTCGTTTTGTTTTGCTGACCATCAGCTCAGGAAGCACTGCATTCCAGAGCCTGGCTCCAGTGAAGCAGAGGCAGCATGGGAGGTGGCTTGCAGTGACCCAATGGGCAGGCTGACAAGGAGACAGAGGTGGATATCCACTGTCAATGCATGGGACCTGTGCTGGAGTTTTTAAGGAATAGGGAGGAAGGTTGTGGAAGAGTTTTGGTGCATTTAAGGACTGAATGTGGGAAGTATTTAGGTAATTTGTTCCCTAGACTTAGTAGCTGACTAGAGAATGGAAATGCAGTTGTACTAGTTTTGGGCAAAGTCAGTTACTTATATGAATAAGAACTCCAACAGGTAATCTTCAGACATCTAAAAACTAATGAGCAAGGCATGGCATGAGCAATGGCAAGGAATAAAGAGATAATGGCAAGAGGAAGACCTAGGAAGCATATACACATTTTGAGATGAGGAAAAGCCTCAGAAAGTTTTATTTAGCCTTTTGTTTAAAATGCAATCTCGATAGAAATGTTTGTTTACTATACTGGAGTCAGAAAATATTGTGAATTCCCCTGTATTCTGTGAAGGTTCCCACTCTTTTTTGATACTGCTACTATAAAGGTTAGGCCTCTTAGAACTGCAGGTATCTGCTGCTGTCTGTGATAAAATTCCTGCACTGTTAGGACTTTAAAGGTTTTTGACACTCAAGTTGTTACATCTTTGCCTGACTGTCATTAATTTGTCTGAAGTGTTTTTAACTGTGTTGCTTGTATGAGTATTGTAAATGCTTCCGTTTGTATCTAGCAAATATTCCAGAACAGAAAGTCCAGCTTAAATTGGATGAGGCCTTTTTCCTGCCACTTTCAATGCAGCCAGGTTTTAGCCCATTTCTGCAGAATATTGCTGGGATTTTTTCTTAACAAAAAGTATTTTACCCATAATTCATAGTCTACTTGGTAATTCATTACCGTTAGGTTGATTAAGTAGCAATATAACAATACAATTGCATATCCTTGTTATTTGAAAGATATATTTAGGAAGACTTCTCAGACTGTAAATATATTTTTTTGAGGTTGATCTTAGTGTGAGACTCGTTTACTTAAAAAGGCGAGTAGTAGAACACATAAATGTATTCTCCATCTTGTGTTCTTAGACTCTTCTGTCTTCTCTGTGCAAGTACGTGGAGGTAATAGCCCTTCAACCAGTCTCTGTAATTACCTAGTATCCTTTCTTTTAAGGATATTGACTTTTATTATTCTTCAGTGCTATTCTCCCTATAATTCTTCCCTAGATTATTATTTTTTTTAATAAAAGAAATTACTTACAGCTTACTTAAAAGTGCTGTAAGGTATTTGTGTGTAAATTGCTGTGAAGCAGCTCCATTCAGGTTCTTTGAGTGCCTTTGGCAATCTTGTCTAAATACACGAGGACCAGTCATTGAACCTAAATCAGGTGAGGTAGCCAGTGTCAGTTAAACACTTCAGGATGCTTCTGCAGGCGCTGCTGTTCTGTCCCACCAATGCTTTTTCTAGTGGATATTGCCTGGAAAGTAAATAGAAACAAATTTGTTTCTGTAAGCAGATCTACATTAGATTACTTCCTTGAATTTGTGATAGAGTAGAGGCAAAGTTAAGCAACCACCTCAGATCTTGCAGATTTTGAAGTAGAAGTTTAGTTGTACTAGACTACTGATCTTAGTCTGCAGGGGTGTTCCTTTACATTTCTGTCATAATGCCTGAACTGAAGTTTTACAGTAGTTGAAATACTAATAAAATATTTCTATCTTGACATTTTAAGCATGTAGTCAAAAACAGCTATTGTGTTTCTGGTGGAATATTTAAATTGTTTGGATTTTTTTTTAAAATTTGTGTTTGAGTAGTTTAGATATAAAAAATGTGTGTCTAGACAATGGAAAATTTTACATTTTGGTTTTAGTTTCTTCCTTTGTAGTCTGTCCTTAGGTCTAAATAATACTTTTCTTCTTGATTAAAATATGAATTAACCTTTGGTTTATAAAATCAGTTTAATGATGCATTTGATATATATATATATTATGTTAAGCTATGTAGCCAGCACATAATCTGTAAATATGTTTACATGTATTGAAGTTTTAGAGATATTGCAACTTTTTTTTAAATTTGAACAATAAGTGGTTTTGGAATCTAATGGAGTGATTAGATCAGTTTGTTTACCTTAAGACTTCAATCACTTAATCTAAACTTAGGAAATGTCTGTAACATTTGGTTAGTGAACAGTTTTAGTCTCAGATGAAAAAAACTGGCATCCACATCTTTGAATGAAAAACACTGAAGTAGATTAATGTTGATTAAGACTGGCATGCTGTCAGACACTGAAGATAAGGCTCCTTTTTTCTGTTCTCCCTAGAGTGTTGTTTTCTGTCATGTATTTTATGCAGCCTCTTGTAATATACATTAATATTATATAGCTTCTCTTTAAACCACTTGTATAATAGTTTTCACAAAACCAGTGTGGAGGCCCAATGATTTAGCTGTAGATTAGAGATACACTAAGTAAAAACGCCTCCAGCAATGAGCAGGTATAGGATTGAAAAAGTTTTTACCATTTTCTTTAGAAAGTTGGGAAGATTGGACTTCATAAAAATTATACAAAATTCTAAATAATCACAAGAAGGGTGGTTTGGTTTTTTTTCAAAAATGCCACCGAAGAATGGGAGAAGGGGAAAAATTAGGAAAGGGTATGTATTAAAGGTTACTCTTCATTTCTGATACTCATTTTATTGACTGAACCATTTTCTTGCTAGGGATCACCAGGTTGATACCTGTTTTTTAGAGCATGGATGTAGAACAAAATTATGTTGGTTTGTGGTTTTTTTATTTTATTTTTTATTTTTTTTTAATATGTTGCTAATTTTATGTAGCATGTCTAGAACCTGTGAATTCATTCTGTGAAGAGATAAAAGGTGACTTGGGGCAGGTGCCTCATTTATACAAATCGTAACTCTAGAATAGAGTCCATAATTCTGATTTAATATTGACTCCATTTGTTTACATTCTTGTGTGCTTGTGCACAGTAGGAATTACCAGCAAAATTTTTTTAGTGTTCCACCAAAAAACAGCAATCACTTAAAACAGCAAAGAGTTCAAAGATGTTTTGGATTTTTTCTTTGTCTACATCATTGTGAATTATATTGCTCTAATAATGTTTCCTTTGGTTTCTCCCACGCAAAGAAATGTAGTAATCAGTCTTCAATTTGTTCAGCTTAATCTCTTCTAAATTCCAGGCTGCCGAAGAGGGGAAAAAAGTGTTGGTGGAGGTACACAGTGGGACAACAATATAACCCTTTAAATTTCTCAGAGATGTTTCATGGTTATCAGAAACCATATTGGTACAGCAAGAAACAGCTTCTCCTGCTTAAATGTGCGAAGGACCCTTTCATAATATAAATAATATGAAGATTAAATATGTCTGTATAAATCCTCATAGTTGCCTGTCAATGTATTTGTGATTTGTTACTGGCAATATCGGTATCTTGAAGGGAAAGATTATGTATTTGCTTCGTCTGCAGGCTTAGACCATTTCAGCATTTCTCCTTACATGACACGATTATTTCCCACTCTTTCTTTGCTGCCCACAGAAGAAGAGGTGAGAGCTGAATGCTCAAGCAGGAAAATGTGCCTGACTTGCAGAAAGTGCTGGGGAATCAGGTGTAATATGCCTTGTGCTCCATCTTGCCAAGATGTCTGTATTTCTGCCTTCTGTAAGGCAGTGTTGATTTAAACTGTAGCTGTATCTTATCTGTGTTTGTTCTAAGTCACTTTCAAATATACTTATCCCAGTGCTAAGATTTTGGTGTGCTCATGTTTGAACATGTAGGAATTGAAATGCTTTATTTTCCTTCTATGTCTTCTGGAAACGAGATTTTTTTAGAGTTCGTCTACAATGGCTTTGAAGGCCTACAGACAAGCTGGAATATCAAAGAGCTACAGGAATTCAGCCATAATTGTTTTATGGCTTGCCAGAAATCAGCCCTATTTGTATAGGTAGCATAGAGAATAGCTGTGATTTGACAATATGGTGCCATTTATATCCACCATAAAAATAATAACAAAATGTTAAAGGGATATTTTGGAAGCAGGAACTAAGCTGTAAATGCTAATTGCTTCTCCATTTTCTCATAGGAACGAGAAGGAAACGGGGTTTAGAAAGCTTTCTATTGAAGCAAAGTTGAAAAGGACCTTGTCTACTTTAAGCATACCTGGTACTGTACTTGCACTGTGAAATTGCGCATTTGTTTTCTCCTTTAGTACAAGATCACACTATCCAAAATAAACTTAGATTAAAATGCACTGAACTACTAATAAGTCAGTAGGAAAATTCATGCAAACTCAGGCAGCAATATGAGTAAGTAGTCCTAGTGATCTCACTTCTGAAAAATTGGGGGTAGCTGATTTTTCTTCTGTGAGTATAGGCTTGATGCCCTTGTTGTTTTCTGTAAGTCTTGCTCCAAATTATTTGTTCAGGTACCATTTGTGAATGAAAAGTTAAGCGTTCAGACCAGAAACTGTAGTTTGAAACTTTCATGGTTGCTTGGGGAAGCAGTCTTGAAAATGTTTTGGTAATCTTATTTGAAAACCAGGGCTTAGAAAGCACTGTATTTTTGGGTCTTCCATGTTGATAAGCATCTTGTGACAGTAACTTATTTGCATTTTGTCTTGCTATTCAGTTGGCTATACAGAGTACTCTGAACACATGAATATGTTTGTGGGATTATCCCAGAGCTCAGGGTAAGGGAGTGATGTAGGGAAGAAGTGTTGTCTGAGATACCATTCAATGGATTGTGGTAATAGCAAGTGCTGGAAGATCATCATTCCGTAGGAAAAAGGTAGCATTTAAAGAGATGTGACTTGGCATTGGCACAAATACCAGGTAGAACAACCAGTTGCCATGTTTCCATTCATGTCTAAAGACATGTGGAACTGCAGGTCACTTGGGAAAGTAACAAAATCAGTTGATAACAAGCGAAGATTCAAAACTTTACAGCTACGGGGCATTGAGGCATTAGTGTTGCTTGAAATGATGACTGTTGAGGTGGTTAGTGTTTCGTCAATATTCTGTAAATATGGCAGAGTATGAAAGGAAAAAATGATCCAACTTAAAAACGATAATTTAATGCCCAGAAGGATAAGTGCTACAGTACTGCACACTGAGCACAGCAGAGGCTAGCAATTCTGTTCCAGCACTCATCCTTTTGTTGGTCTAGCTAGACCTGCTGACATCCAATGAACCTTCTTTTTGCTGTTGGGCTCACTTGATATATGAGCAAGGTTTGGCACCTCTAATACTGACCTGTGCTATCAAATCTCAGACTATTCTTGTTAAGTCTTACTCTGGAAAGGAAAGAGATTTTTATCTCAGGAATTAATGTCATTCATCCTGCTACCAGTGGCACTCTTGTCACTAAAATACTCATTTCTCAGCTATCTTTGTCTTGTGGTATCTAGAGATGAATAGACATTTTAATAGGCTGTGGGATTTGTCTTAAATTCATTATTTCTAGATCTCTTGATTTAGAGCTGTTTGCTCTCCGTGGCCTTTAGGCTGATTATACCCTTAGTTGGTTTCTAGCTTTCACATTCATCTGTTAAAGATGAAACACTTGAAGATTTGTATGTGAGCTTGTCATATTGACTGGGTTTTTTTCAGTACCTAAATTTGCTCTGAAGACAGCTATTTCTTCTCAGTTTACAATATTTGAATGTTACCTCCTGACTTGCTTTGCCCTGCTAACCTCTGTAATTTGGGCTGACTGGTAAATATCTTCCCTCTTATAAAGCAGTGCTTAAGTTCCTGTTCTTGGGCTTCTCAGTGAGCTAACAGTGTCAGCTAATTGCTGGGTTGGGATTGTTTAAAAGTAGCTGGTGAGGATTTGGATTCTGTGAACCTTGTATGGCATTGAATGTATATCCCATTTCCTTTTTGAAAACTTTACCTGAAATGGAGACCATACAGTTGATCCAAGATGAAGGACAAATACCTGGTGACTTCTGTGAAGTGAGGTGTGAGCAATTGCACAACATAATATATAGCTTAAATTATAATGTGGTTGCCATTCAAACTGTGTCTTTAGAGGGTTTAGCACATCAGGTAACTTGGCTGCAACTTGATAGTGCAGTTGGTAGTTTGATTGTTTTGTAGCTTAAGTTGTTTTTCTTGTCATCTACATTCTAAGTTGATAAAAAGTCATTCAACTGGGAAGCAGTGACAGGGTGGAAGTCTTGAATGTAACTCAAGCAGCTTTCAAACTTGTGGCATTCTAAAGTCAATGGGCATATGAAGGGGGACTCTCCAGCCTTCTGCTATAACAGCATGGCTATACCTATTGGACTTCCAGCAAGTTTTGAGTAATAAATATATTTGAGATTTTACTTGGGTTGTGTTATGAAACAGAATAAAATTAAAAGGTCATGGAGTTTGTTGTGATTTATGGGTACCTCTGACCTGTGATCAAGTCCTCTGGAGAACAGGATGTTCATTTGCTGTGTATCTTCTACTCTAGGTGCTTCTGTGGTGTCATTTGGTTGCAATTTTCCCTCAATTGTCTTTGTGCAAAGGAACTGTACACAGTGTGTGGTAGGTGAAAGGTCTTTGTGAGCTTTTCATTCTATACTGTCCCCATTCTTAGTTTCTAAACCAACAATTATTATCTTGGTCTCTGTGTAGTTGAGGCACCCAGTGGAGTTTTATTTTCCATTTGCTAATATGTGTATCCTGTACTTGGGCATGCAGCATTGTTCTTGGGGAAGAATCTGAAGTGTATCCATTCTTACTGTGAGTGTTAAGAGTACATGAGAGGCTTTAAAAGGTAATGGAACCTTACATGAGGTCTTGTTTATACCACTTCTTTGAACTTGCTGCTGCTATGTCATTATTTCCTGTGTAAAGTTTATAGCACAAAAAACCCCCAACATGATCCCTTTTAAATGTCTATAAAATAAGATCTCTAGCTGGAGAAAGTGGATTTGCAGCTTGTGAGCTCATCTACTGAGCTAAACTGCCGTATGACTGATCATACTGTGCCTTTGTTAAGGCTGAAAGTAAGCTCATCGGGACTTGGTCAGCACCTCACTTAAATAGCTTGTTCTCGTCTTCCTCTTTCTCAAGGATTTCTGTCCCAGTTGCTAGACAACTAGTTCTATTCTCAGAGCTCTGGTAAGTACAATTAGATTCATGTATACAGCTAATAGAGTGTGTGTTTGCGCCTTGATAGATGTGGGTGCAGCCTGCTATCAAAAGGGATGGCTCATCTATTTCAGTGAATGCTTGCAGTCACATAAGAGGAGATACTGTGTTTAAAAAAAAGAAAAATCCTTAAATTCCTTGAATGTGTAAGTATTGCTTTGGTACCGCAGCTGATCCATTGTGGTCCTAGCATTGACACTTCTGCCTTTGTACAAGAAGCCTTAACTCACTGTAGAACTGTACTTACTCTTACTGAATTTTGCTTATTTGTAAGAGCTGCAGACTTTGCAGTGTGTTTGAGAGGTACAGGAGATTGTGGGAGTATTAGTTTTTCAGATCCAAAGGAAATTGCAAAGCTTAGAGAAAAGTTTCCATTCTAGCTGACAAATGGTTATCTGCCAACTAGGAACCATACAGATCCATAATAAGAAAAGGCTAATAGATTGCTTTTCTTTTCACTTAAAAAGAAAAGAAATCTAATATTTAAAAAAACTCTTTCTTCTTCAGTTTTTCCAATGATACATCTTGTTTTTCTTGAAGTGGCCCATCATATTCTGTTTATTCAGTAGATAAGGAAGGCTATTAAAGGGAGCTGTCTTATATTTTTAGAGTTTGTGCAGTTCTGAAGAGCAGTGAATTCCTGTTTTGTTTGACTGCTTGCAGGCTTTCCAGTATGCAAGGTATGTGGGAGTACTCCAGGAAACTTTACTGCCCAACTAAGCAAGTGGTTTAAAAACTATCTGTATTTGTCATACCAAAGCAGGACCTACTCCTTCATGAATGCGTGGTATCCATGCAACTCTTTCTGCTTCTTATGTTCTATAAGAGTATAGTACATCCTTGAATTTTTTACTTTTGTTTTTGTTGGTTTGTGCATGTGTTTGTGTGAGAGAGCATTTAAACTGCCTGATTGGTTTCTTAACTGGTGGTCTTCAACTCCCAAATAAATTAATCAGACTACTTCTTGGACTTAATATTTGCAGGGGAAGAGGAAAAATGGCCTGAGTGTGTCTTTTCTTCTCCAGTATTTGAACAAAATAAGCAAGCATTTTTTCTTCTTTCTCAAGAGACAAAACTGTCTGATGCCAGAGGTGAAGATTATTGCAGTAACATTTAAAGATATGTGACTTAGTTCAATGTGTTTTAAGAGCCTCCATGTGGCACAGTGGTAGGTGTTCATTAACTTGAATGGCATACTAGTGATGGAGAGTAAGCTGCAGTCTGTCAGTGATGTGGGAGCTGAGCTCAGCTCTCAGAATTCTCTCAACGACAGGCTCAAAACTCCGTAGGCTTTTACAGCATCGTGATTTAAGGCAGATATGTAACTAAAATGTGACAACATTATTGATTTGATATACATTTGGTAGATTTAACTGAATGCAAACTGTTAAATTTCTCTAAGGATAAACAGAAGAGGTCAGTACTGACTCAGGCTTCTTCTCATGATTTTGAGAGTTGTATACCAAAACTACTGCTTTAACAGTCTACAAAGGGCCTGATCCATACTGAAGCTGGACCACCTGTTCATTTTCCTACAGAAATTCATAACTTGGCAATAGTCCTGACTTCATAAAAGCAGTGCAGATGTTTTTTTAAATTTCTCATAGTGAGTATTTTTATTCATAACTCATCACTTCTTGATTCGTGTGATCAGCCTGAATGTGGTGGAAACTTGAAGCTGAGTCTTAAAAAAAAAAAAATAAAAAATTGCTCACTTTCTTCTACAGCAGAACAGTATTTTCCAGACCCAAGAAATTAAAACAAAATTTTGACCCTGATTCTGCAGGGATTAAAGTGCTGCTCCAGCCACTGTCTGCACTTTGTCCAGAATCTTCTAAAGGACACTTCCAGAGCATCTGGCCAAGAAGTGTCATTGTTAGGAATCATGGGGCAATTCCTGGTAATGGTAGAACTTGGATGAGCTAGAATAGTGCAGACATTGTTTCTTCATATAAACCTGAAGACTTGTGCCAATTGCTTGGCAAAAATGAAATATTCTTGCCAAATTACAGAGCACCCACTGGTTACTACATGGGTTTAGAGTCCTCTGCCATGTTTCTGCTGGCTACAGAATGCATGACTTTATACTCACATAAAATACTTAAAGTTTTGGTGTTTGATAATTGTTGTGATGTTTTGTTGTCTCACTAGCAACAGAAGTCTGGACTTCTGTTGCTGATAGAAGACACAAGTACTGGGGCTGTTTTCTGTCCACTGAGGGCAACTGTTGTCTTCACTGAATGTTCGAACAGGTAGAATAGTGTGCTGCCTTTTCCTTTTGCTTGCTCCCAGGCCAGCAGTGTTCCAGAGACAATAATGTGACATCAGGACAGATTTTAGCAATGGAGATTGCCAATATCATCAAGATAGGGTCAATAAATATGGAATACAGAGGTGTTTCATTTCAACAAGGTGAGGAAGGAGAAATCTTTTGAAATTACGTGCCTAAAAATTTCTCTATCATGATGGCCAATTTGCTTATCTTGCATCTGTAGTGATATGAATGGGTCCAGATGCAAAGTTTTCTGATGTTTTTTCAAAAAGTCTGTTATCATTGGCTTTATTAAGAGACCAATTGGACTTAATGGTATAGTGATGCATGTTATCCCTCAAAGATTGCAACAAAGTAATTTGAAGTGTTGAACTTCCATCATACAAGCCCTTAGAATCTATCTGTCCATAAGACATTTTACTAAAAATCTTACAACTGTATCTGATCTTCTTTAGTGAAATTGTAGATTTGCTTAGACTGTTCTGACTTACAGGTCACATAGGGTTTTTGACTCTGAATCTCAATTATTTGCACTTCCTGTTACAACTTACAAGAGAGACTCTCCCTCTTTGCATAGGAAAATTTGGAGTCTGCAAAAGGAACAAAATCTGTTGCTGGAAAACTAAGGCTTTTTGGAAGGTTTTATAAAGAAAGAAAGTTAGGAAAAGTCAAAACATGCTGTGATTTCATGTCTCTAAGATGAATCAAGGGGCACTGCTGTCTCAGGAAATGCTTGGGAAATAGATTCAAATGTGACAGCATCTCAATGATACTTGAGACAAATTTCTATTTTTCTCTCTGCCTTTTTTTGCTTCCTTATGAGTAAGTTGATTTCATCCCTGGATTGTTTCTTTGCCATACTTAATGCTGAAATTCACTTTCTAGGAAATGAAGGTATTTCCTGTCTGAAAAGGAGTTTTTCAACTGTTACAAATCCAAACCCTTCTCATCCTCATTTCTTTTATTCATAATTCTAATTCATGGAATTTTTTTTCCTTCCTGTCATATTTAAGTGATTAACTGTGTATGAGCAGCTGCCCTTGAGATTTGCAGAGGTTTGAAAGATTGATCCCTGAAGAAGATAAGTGATTCTGAGTACCTTTGCATTAAAGATCAAAGAATTGGAAGGAATAACATGGAGTTGTATAGGATTACAACTCTATGCTTGTAAGGTACAATTCTACATATTGGAAGGGAAGATGAATCTGCCCTCAGTTTTTGATTTTCTTTTCCTGTGTTAGGTAACACCAAAATACCTGCAATAAATTAGGAGTTGTCTGTTCGAGAGTCTTTTGTGTCTTGTTGTTTCTCAACTGGCTGAGTCAGTTTCTTTTTGAAATGCACTTTTGGCTGAATTTGGGGAGGAAAGATACAAGAAGACTGCAAGTGAAAAGTTAAATCATGCATTAGCTGGGGAGACAAATGCTTTCTTTTTTTACATTTTGAGAATGAGTTTAAATATGCAGGACAGGCTAAGAAAAATAACAAATGGTATAGAACTTGGATGAATTTAGTATTGGAGAATTTGATTTAATGTACCAAGCAAAAGTCGTTGAATGATTCTACATGCAGAAGAAATGGACCCTTTATTCTTCAAGTTACTCAGTAAAAAGATGCATCTGTGACAAACATTATAGATGAATATACTCTATGAAAAATTCTATGCTCTTTTGAATAATTGGTTTTTTCCTAGACAATTGGGAGCTACTGCACTTTTGGTTCCAAGGATTCCAGAAGTTTTTTAATAGTAATGGTGTGCAGTGAAATACAGGGCTGATGTTGGCACCTTTTAGATCACTAAGGATTTTTAGGTTTAGTGTTCGATTGTTTAAACTTTTTATGAAAGATTTACAAATTTATTAATTCTTTCACCTGTCCATTGATGATTAGCCTGATTGATTTTGGTGGTTTTTTAAAGTTTTTTTTTTATATGACTGTTTCACACCTGTGTCTCTATATATTATTAAAAACAAAGAAAAAAGAAAAACCAACAAAAAAAATGTCTAGTCTCTGCCCCCATTAGAAACTGGTAAGATACACATACTTAGACATACTGGCGTGTATTGAAACTTGGCTTTATTTCAGGCAGACCCACTTAGTAAGGGGCTGGTATGTCTGCTGGATTTTCTTTTCCGTTGCTTCTGAAATATGAGATGTCCTCATTCCTTGGCTTCCCGTGTTAACGTTATTGCAGGATAGTTTGATTTAAAATGCACACAAGAGTAAGAGAACGTGCAAAGAGACTGTCGTTCCCTCACCCAAATGTGTTGGGGGAGAGCTGGTGGTGAAAAGGCATGAAAATAGCCTTTCCAATGACATACTGTGAATTGATAGTGTTGGTAGATAAGAACTTTTGGACACTTAAATATCTATTTTTTCAAATTGTAACTATCCACTACTTTGGAAACTACTGTAAGAGAAGTGGGAGTGTGTATGGTGTTTACATTAGTGTATTCAAATTTCTTAATCAAAAAAAGCAATGCTTCTTTGCAACTTCTGTGTTATTGTGTAGCCTATGTGTTAGGGAAAATATTGAACCCTTCCCTGGAAGTCAGAGAGCTGTTATGGATATGGCTTGTCTTCAGGCAATGCTGTTAGCCAGAGCAGACAAATGGAAGAAAGTGTGTGCAACTTCAGTGTCCAAATTGTCTCTTGATTTGGTAGTGAAGCTCAGAGGGAAGGAAAATTTGCATGTAGATAGGACATAACATGCAAGGTGTCTGCCAAGCAGTATTGCCTTCCCTCTTCATGACTGGTTTTGCGTACTACAGATGTAAGCTAAAGTGTGCTGCTAATGTGTGTAGCAGTGTGACTCTGGTTGCTTCAGAGTTGTCTTGATGTTCATATGCACCATACACACACTAAGTTCAGCTTTATATGTGTAAAAGGAAGAAAACAGCAGTGGTCCATATTGTGCTTAGTGTTAAGTAGTACATTTTATAGCACAGACATAGCTCCAGAGTTGAAAAAGTTCTGATAATCTTCCCTTTTCTGATTTGGTTGCTATGCAGGATTTTATTTAACTGTAAAACAAACTTAGCCTTTTTACATTTGATAGGGAAAATATATTTGGGGCATTGAGAAAAATGATGGGCTTTATGAGTACCAGACTTTTGTGCTAATTTTTGGATACTATTGAAGAGGTTAAACAAGTGGGAGGAATTTGGAATGCACAAAATTTTGTCTGGAAGGCTAGAATAGTAAACAATCAGAAGTTAGGGGCAGCTAGTCTACAGTGGGGTCCAGTATCTTCTGTGAAGAGCATTCTGCAATGTTCTGCTTGGTACTGATGTTACAGATGCCATCTTTAGTGTGTAATGACAGGCACATACAAAAAACCCCATAATCCTCACTAGCAGCAATTCCTTACCTCTGCATACTGCCTGCATGGAGGGGAGATAAAATGACCAGCAGGCTTTTTGTCCTGGCAGAAGCTTGGAGGCAGCAAGAGTGTTCAAGAGAAGGAAATACAGGCTTAGGGAATCAATCCAGAGGAAACTTGAGTTCAAATGTGAGTTAGTTAACAGGACTGCTGCATCCAAGCATGCTTTGTGATCTGTACATAACCTGCTGTGAGCTTCCAGAGATGTTGAAAATGTAGTAGCAATATTTTAGCGTTGCTCTCCTACACTGCATTAATTAAATAGTAAAGCAGTATAGAATTTTGCTGAAACGGAATTGGAGATGCAGAGTTGCTGCAAGATTAGCAGGCTATTAATGTCAGGATTTGAAGAGACAAGGTTGCTCTTGGCAGTTGCTGTTTTCACTTTAATGTGTGAAGAAAACTAGGAGTATGAACTCTCTAGAACATTGGTAGAAGCAAGGTCTATAAGTGCCTAATAGTAGTTGAAATAGATCTGCTGCCTACATTTAGCAGCTGATCATGAGTTAAGAAAGGGAGGAAAGAAAAACACAATCATTAACAAATGGCATTTGAACAGAGCCTGTTAATGACACAGTGGATTTGTATGCTGAACTTCTGGCTATCCCGGCCTAACTTTCTGGTGTGTGCATAAAGACAGATTGAGCTGGGAAAAGCTGAACAGCTGTTTAGAAATGAGACCAAGATGCCCCTACTCATTCCTGAAACATGTCAACCTGCTGCCAGAGTTCTTCTGTGTTGACTTGCTTGGTGCTATTCTACCTTCTTTGCAGGACTGCCTGTCTTGCTATGTGCCTTTTGTGATATGACATTGTATCCTGGGCTGCATCAAAAGTGTGTCCAGTGGGTTGAAGGAGGTGATTCTGCCCCTCTACTCTGCTCTGGTGAGACACCATCTGGAGTGCCACATCCAGCTCTGGGCTGAGCACAGGAAAGATGTAGACTTACTGGAGTGGGTCCAGAGGAGGGCCACAAATCAGAGGGCTGGAGCACCTCTCCTGTGAAGAAAGACTGAGATAGCTGGGGCTGTTCAGCCCAGAGAAGAGAAGAGAATGTGCCATGGAGACCTTAGAGCAACCTTTCAGTACTTAAAGGGGGCCTATAAGAAAGATGGGGACAGACTTTTTTTAGCGGCACCTATTGTGATAGGACAAGGGGTGATGGTGTTAAACTAAAAGAGGATAGAAGTAAATTAGATGTAGGGACATTTTTTGTAGGGAGAGTGGTGAAATACTGGCACAGATTGCTCAGAGGAGAGGTGGATGCCACATCCCTAGGAACATTCAAGGTCAGATTGGACAGGGCTCTAACCAACCTGATCTAGTTGAAGATGTCCCTGTTCATTACAGGGGGAGTGGAGTAGGTGACCTTTAAAGGTCTCTTCCAGCCTAAACTATTCTATGATCTTCTTGTCTGTCTAAAAACTTAGGTTCATAACACTTTTCTTTGGTGATCTGAAACACTCCAAATTTTGGGTGGAAAATAGGTGATGCCTAATCTTAAAGGATAAAAGAAGACAGTTTAAAGTTTTTGTTACTGTCTCCAGATAGAATGGGAAAGTCAGGTAGACCACTTCTGTTACAGATAACCTTTACACAGGTAACTTTAAAAATGAAACTTTCAAGTGCTGTTCATGTTGTTTTTTCACAGTAAGTTAGCAGTGTCAGTATAGGCAATGAGTATAGAGTAGGGTCTCTGCCCTCTGCTCCCCATCCCACCAAAAAAAAAGACACAAGAAGCCCCCTCCCAAAATCAACAACAGCTTATAGGGAGGCCTGGATATGGAAGCTTAGTGTGGTCCCTCTTACTGTTTTAAACAAAGGTGTAAGCTTTTTTTATTCAGTTAGGCCCCCTTGACCACACAATTACTTATATTTGAAAAGGCCCTGCTCACCGTTTCTAAGCATAGTAGGGTTCTTTGGCACAACAGTGTCTGTGTATGTTTGCACATCCAAATGAAAGAGGGAATGTAGAACTGGCACAGGACAATTTCATAATCTCCTGTCAGAAATTTCCGTACTACTGTTGTCCCCTTTCTGTCTTTTGATCTTTCTTCTTTCAAAAGAAAATTATTTGACTTTTCAATAGCTCGGTAGACATTTAAGGTAAAATATATTTCTCTTGGCATACCAGCAGAATCAATGGGCTGCAATGTCAGCCAAGGTCAGCATGTGATGTGCTTCTGCAGTGAGACTGGCATGTTCTGCTTCACGCACAAAAGGCTGAAAGCATGCACACAAGTCCTTATTTGGGCCTTAGCTGATTTATATGGTACCCCAGTCACATTTCTAGTCCCTCAGGTGACATGCATTTCTCTTCTTCTTTGTTCCTCTCACTTCCACGAGTGCTTTTCTCAATGGGACCTCAGCAAAATTTCAGTTGTCTTCTCAGGACATTGAAAGACTACAGTGTCTCACTGTACATCAGGTTCGGTGACTACTGTATTTCCCTTTGAGCTGTCAGTCTCATAAAAAAGTTCTGTGATCTGTCCTTTAGTATATCTGTACTACTGACTGACTGCTACAATAACTTACTTACAGTGCAGTCTCTGCTTGGTCTCCGGCACCTTTTTTCAGACCCAAAGAGACAGGAGGTACAGAGGTCAGTCGGTGATATGAGGTTAGTAAAGGTATGGTAATAGTTTGCTTTCTGCAGTGCTCCAGGGATTGGCTGCATTTTCTGATCAGTTAGGTGGTGATAACGAACTGAGCACCTGGTGGTGACCAGTTTGGATCACTTTTCACACAGAGTAAGGTGAAGTAGGTGGGGAGACATTCAAAGTGCTTTTAGTTTTTCTTTGAACAGTGACTGCTTATCAACCTTGACTATACCAGATCTGGTGCTTTCCTTAGGACTGATCTGATAATTCTCAACTGCTGCAGGAAGCTACTCTAGTGTCCCTTTCTTTCCTCTTTTCATAGAAGTGTAACAACTGTCTAATTACCAACAGCTACTGTGTCTTTTCAGAATGGCTTCTTTCATGATAACCTAACTGAGGTGCTCCTACAATAAATCTTAATTATACAGAAGGTATTTGTGACCTGACTGTTTAGGTTTTAATGATAGACTTTGAATCAAAGGAATATCTGTTTCTCTGGGTACTAAGAATGTATTAAAACTGTAGGACTTAAATTGCCTGATGGTAAGTAACTATTACGTCAGTTATGTTTTAGAATCGCTGAAATGCAAGTCCTCTTTCCCTAAACCCTAATTAGAAGCCTGCATCACCTTTTCAGTCTTTAGCAAAGACACTTTTTAACTTCATGTACTGTGGGTATTCTTTGCCATTTCAGCAATATTATATAGAGTCTGAGACCTCCCTTTGAAAAATTTAAAAGCACAACCACTAGTTTTATTGTCCTACTGCAACATGGGACTGGAGAAATGGCCTTGGCCTGTATTAGTTAACAAGCCCTGCACAGGAATGGTGATGCAAACTTTGCATTTAGTGCTTCTTGGGAACCTTTCTTGATGTTCATGTACATGCAGAGGAGTTAGGCACATTATCTTTGTGGCAATCTTAGACTGATTGAAAGAAAAAAGACATAAATCCTTTTAGTTTACAGGTGGTCAGCTGCTCACTGGTTGTGCAGTCCAAGAGATTTTTCCAGCTGTAATGTTAATGTACAGCTTCACAGAAGTGAAGTTGGTGATGGAGTGCTTTCCTTAGAGTAGGGGAAGATGGGAGCTTGACTTAAGCCTGTTGTAAGAATTCTTCTGCAGTCATGCTCAAATAGCCAGAGAGCTACCCAGGAAGACAAATTTAAGCAAGTTGCACGAAATAACATTTATTCCCACACCTTCTCCTTTGTTTATTGCAGTTGCTAAATTTTGTCTTAAATATTTGCAGCTGAGATATTTCTTGGAGCTGGGATATCTTCTTTAGATGGAGTCCCTTTCCAGACACTGACAGAGAAATAAAGTGTGTGAGGATGATGCCTAAAATTTCTGGAGAAGGCTTGAAACATTAGTGGAGATATGTAGAGAAGTACCTTTATTTAGAAGCTTCTAGGCGCACACCAGAAGTATGCGGTTACTTCCAATAGTTAGCATATATGATATCTAAACCCAACCCATAGTACCCATTTCCCCTGGTGCCTACCCTCAGAAAGCTCAGACCTGCCCTCTGGAGCCTCTCCAAGGGCTCTGGGCCTTCTCTTCTGTTTTGTCTTGAAGCTATCTTGCAGGTGCTTCTTCAAAACACTGTGTCCTTGGCAAAACTCAGAAATGTGTGAGAACATGCCCAGTGATTTCTGAACACCACCTAATATATCAGCAATCCAGGAAAACCTACATAATTCTAGAAATTCTAGAAAACCTACAAAATACACTAAAATCCTTAGACGTCAAGGGAGACCAAGGAAAATTAAAAGCAGACTCACTTTCAGGTAATACACTGAACATGAAAACCTTGGTTCTGTCATTAATTTCCTTTTGTATATGAAATGTATTCTCAGATTGTCTATCTTGTTGTAAGCAGTGTCAAAAATTAGTGTTTGCTTCTGGTTATGCATCTGTGTTTAGCTCAGCATTTGGTGCTTGGTTGCCTTTTTCCTGTGTTCCAACTCGGCAAAAGTTTAACATATCAGAACCAATAGATGTTTGTTTTATCAGATTTTGGTTTTCAGCTTATGGATGGCAGGCTTTCCAGAGTAGGGATTTGGTTTGAGATATTTTAATGTTCATTTTTACTGTGAGATTCCATTTGAAGTTCTTAGCTCGCTGCCGGGATGATCTGTGAACAACAAACACAATTGACTTGATCATTTCTACAGCTCTGTTTCGAGAGCAACGTTGAGGGAGATGGTGAGTGACATAGCTGGCAGGCAGGCCATGCACCAGCCACAAGAAGCTCTGTTGTTACAGGAAACAGAGGTCTGCTGTGGAGTCCTGGCTGACAAGGCTTTCCAAGGCAAGTAGAAAGCTGTACTGTACAGGAAATTGAGCAAGGAAGGTGGGTTGGGCTGACTGCTGTCTCTAATGCCCCTATAATGATGGGCCTGTAAGGAATGTTACTCAGCAGCTGCAATGTCACTTGTGTGGTGCCAATTAAGTAGTGTTAATGTGAAATTTCAGGCAGCTAGTACTTGGAATTAGCAGAGGGGCAGGAGGTTTCTTAGGAGATAGGTATTAATTGCATAATCTAAGAGAATGTGGAGTGGTTGAAGTAATCTGTGGTGTAAAGGAATTGAATAATGTTGCCTTCAGTAGAGAAGTGGAGTATCTTTTGTTTATTAAACAATTAGTCTGGGGAACTGAGTTCCAGTGACAGGCATTGTTGGGCCGGATGATTCTCTGGCAACCCAGTTTCACTGTCCCTTGAGTTATCGTACCCGTCTTGCTGTTGCTTTGGAATTAGTATATACTTCATTCAGCAGTGTGTTACCAGTGTCTTTGTTCAATTCCAAAATTTAAGATCAAAATAGTGACTGTTACTTGACAAATTTCAGATTGCAGAGGTGTGTGTCTTTCTTTGTTTTGCTGCACTCCCTTTAGTACTTACACATGTGTCCACAAACTCCAGTGATTGTTAAATCACTATGAAAGAGAAAATAAAATTTTTTCAGTGGACATAGAACTCAAGTACTACAATTTCAGAAAACAAATAGTGCTGGTTTTAACCCCACCTTCAACCTTTTTCATCCCTAAGATGTTTGAACTAAACATTTTAAATAATTATCAGAAGACTAAAGATGGAGAAATTCCCAAATCAAAAATCCCCCACCTTTTTTAAAAAGCCAGAACCAGTTTTCTCAAAGTTTCACCCAACTCTAATGTCAAATTCAAGGTACCTTCACCTCTCTACCAAACACTTTTCTGAAAGCATTGAGTATAATCAGATATCAAGTCAATGCTGGGTGATTTTCAGAACAAATCTTTCAAGGTTTGTAATTTTCTTTTTATTCTCTCCTTGTTCCTCTGAGTCAGAATGACTGTATTTTTGGGAAAAATGAGAACTCTCTTATTTCAGGCCTTGTTCTCTGAAAGACAGAATAACTGAAGGGAGAAAAGCAGTAAACTGACTGAATTCTTAAGTGGAAAGAAGGGTGAGAGCAGAAATGTCACATAAAGACATCAAAATGCATTCTAGAAATGGTTTCTAAGCTGATCCTTCCAAACTAATGCTTTCTTACGTTTGAACAGTTCAAGTACAAATATTGCATCTATATAAAAACTACTACAAAAATGGTAGATTGTCTACAAGGTGTCCATAGTATTCAGCTCACTTGAGACTTACGTGCTCAGAGCTATAATCTTTGCTTGGGCTTGGAGAAGCAAACTCTGATGTCAAACAGTAAGGCAGAGGTGTTGTGTTAGTAACCCTCACTGTGGGGAGCCTTATTTTTTGTGTTTTGTAAATGGACACTGCTTTTCTTTAATGTGATGCCCCTAGTCATTGAAGAGGTTCACTAGAATGTGCTGATGGCCTAAATGTCTGTGTCTGTCTAGTTTTCATCTTCCACTAGCCTTTTTCCTTGAAACTGAGTTTTATGCAGTAACCACTAATTTAACGAAGTAGTGAGATGTGTCAGGCTTATAAGGAGGCCAGAGAAAATGGCACCAATATCACAAATTGTTAGGGTTAGAATACCCCTCTCATAGTTATTCTATTTAAAGTGAGAAATTTGGACTAGGATGTGCTTAGGAGTAGATTGACCAATTTTTCTTGTGCTGCCAACAATTCAACTAGGCTTTGTTTATGTGGGGGTCCCTTTCTTGTTTGGTTGTATGCTCAGAATATATTTTCAAATATTACTTGAAAAACAGCAAAATCATTTCACAGCTAGGAGGTCACAATCATGAAGTAAAGTTTGAAATTTTGAAGCTGAAGATGAACACTTTGTTCAGAGGTAGATGTTTCTTGTACTCATCTTGGATAAGGTGCTAGACAGGACTTTGTACCAGACACTACATAAACTATATCAAACAGACATGGCATCAGATGTGTAACAAGCAGACCTACTATACTAATTCTTTGTTTGTATAAGCTATGTTAGGAAGACTTCTAGCTGTTACATCTCCTTCAGAAGCTATGTTTGGGTCTGCAAAAAAACCCCCATATCTAATTCTAATTCAGAATTCTAACCCCATATCTATCTAATTCAGAACAGCTTCCAAATACACACTTTAAGGATAACAATACATCCTCACAGACATTCACTCTTCCCCCTGGATCCTGCTTTTTTCTTGTTGGAGTTCTTGTGGATGATCATTCATGCTATTGCTAGCTATCTTTCACCTACATACAGTACTGTAGAGGTGGCTGAAGTTCACAGGATGAGTAGGAGCTGCATTCAATGCACACGTAGACCTTGGCAAATACTGCTCACAGGGGAGCAAAAGAACTGCTCAGTTCTCTTTTTTGTGGGAGTCAACAGGACAGGACTGGAAGCATAGGCATGCCCATAAACACCTGATGGGGAAAGGAAAGAGTGGTGTTTGATTGCATTATATTTCTGCCATTTGATGCAGTTAACTTGAATTTTGCATCTCTAAAATTCAAGATATTCTAATAAAATATATTGTAAAATCTTTTCTTCTTGGAGAGTCATGTGGGGCTTTCTCACGGATTAAAACCACACAGAAACAGTAGAAGTTAATTTCAAGACCTGGTAGAATGAATTATTTTGACTTATAAAATATGCGAATTTTTTGAAGGTTTGGATTAATTCTAATGAATTTACTCTTATGATTGCTACTTGTTACAAAGTTGGTTGTGAAAGCAGTATATTAATTAAGCTTCTCTGGTCCTTAGTTTTATATAATTTCATGATTGTAAAATGAAAAGATTTATTAGAGATGCAAAACAGTGATGTACAGTGTAAGCTGAAAAGAGGATCAATTATAGTAGCGCAACAGATCTTTATGAGGTTGGAGATGGAAAATATTTAAATGGTAAGCTCTTTTTTTGTCTGTAGATAACATGTATACACAGGGTTTGAAAGGTTCTTCTTTCCAGCTATGTCATTTGCTTGATTCAATTGACTTGTTATCAGATAGATGTATAGTAAACACAGTTAATAGGTGGAGAACATAAAAAAAATGCTGCTGGGATATGTCTTCCTCAAAATTAATAGCTTAAAGATAAGAGCTGATTGGCTGTTTTTGCTGAGCTCTCTGAAGATTTGCTAGACAGTAGTCTCTCTATTGATTAAAAAATGTTATGAGTGATAGGTCTCATCTCCCAGAAATAGAAAAATGAATAGGAAATTTAGGGTAGTGCAAGCATAACTAAAATTGGTTAAACCTTGATAAAATGAAATTAAATTAAAATCCTTAGAAATCAAGGTGAACTCCAGACAGATCTGACTCTTTGAACCAATAAATCCTGGAATTTCTGTATTAGATCAGTCCAGAAAAGTAAACAAGAGCCGAGCATTTACTGAGTTGGAAAATTTGATAGTACTACTATAGATAAAAAGAGAATTCACAATATCACTTGGAGGTAAGAGACTTTAGTGAGCAGGTAGATATCCCCACAACCTTTCACACATCTGTGTTTATCTGTGAAGTTTCTTTCCTAACTTGTTTTAACAACAACAGAATAGACTTTCTCTCTTTGCCAGAGGTGAGTATTTCATGTAATTTCTTTTTAATTCACGTTTTACATGTAGCTTTTGTTTTCTCTCTCTGTCTTTGGGTGGGCAATGCAGAGAATCAATTTTGTGACAGATGCTGTGAAAGTACTATGGGAAGAAAAACAAGAGAAGCACCTTGGGTTATCACAGAACAAAATCTTTATTAAACAAAAGGAAGTAATAAAAACAAGAATAGGTAATGAGATTCATTGAGTAGTAGAGGTAATATGAAATCAAGGAGAAGAACTACCACCCCTGTAAAGCATCCTGACAAGGCTGGTGTTGGATTTGGAGGAGAGATGGTGTGAGATGCTTGTAGGTAGCTAACTCAGAGGCCAAGTGGGTTGCCGTGTGAAATCTGGTGCATGGAAAAGGAGGAGTGAGGGCATAGGTTTCTACAGTGATTTGGCTGTGTGTTTTAGGTTTTGTTCTGTGAGTCAGAGGTCACACCAGAGAGTTGAAAGTATAATTAGCTGCCCATCTCTTTCAAAATCTTCTTAAACGCATCTTCTTATGCCTTGTACCATTCAAAATACAATGCTAACACTTTTTCCTATCTGTTTTTCTGTGGCTGTGAATAAGCTTTTTCAAATAGCAGTTTTGGGAGACCGCAGTTGCAATGCAACAACAAAGGCCTACAAGGCTAGAATAAAAGCTAATAAGAGTTTTGAGATAACAATTTGACATGGTGAAAATCCTTATTGTAGTTTTAAGAACACTGAAAATCCTCCACAAATGTACCAAAACTGATTTATACAGAGAGAAATATGTTTATGGCAACCTTGGGACTGAACACCTGCTTTGAGGATTTGACAGAAATGGTTTGCAGCTCAGGGAAATAAAAAAGCTTGTGTAATAAGTATACAGTTACATTTGATGTCTGGAATGAAAAACAAAACTTCAGCTCTTATTTTACAGTTTTCCACACCTTTTTTACTACAGAAATTGTGATTGTAATTTGTTTGCCGAAGGTGTTCTCTTCTTCAGTGATAAATGTGCTTTTATGCATCTGAAAATACTTACCAAAGTCAGAGAACAGATAAATATGTAGCAGACTCTACCTCTCCTTTGGTATCCTTAGAGACATTTTTCTTTTTTCTTAGGAAAAAAAAAAATTCTTAAAAATAATTTATATGACTGCTCTAGTAAGCTTTTCATCATGAACTGTATACCCCATAAACAGGAGAGGCAAAATAAGAGTGTGTATGTAGTGAGTAGTAAGGAGGAGTATTTTTTGTTGGATTTGTTTACCAGTTTATGTAGACTTCAATAGTACTAAAACCTGGAAGAAACTAGCACTGTGGAAGCATATGCTTTGACATTTCAGCACCTGGTGTATAGTATGCATGCTCAGCTAAACAGGGAGTAGGGTTCTGTAGATTTTGTTCTTATTCCTTATCCCTCACATGACTCTGAATGTTGCTTTATTTTCATATTCTTTATGCCTTCTATACATGCATATATCTTAAGTTATGTGATGTACTGTTAGAAAAGGTGCTAATAGACCAAACTCTCACCTTCCAGTTGTTCCATCTATTCCATCTGGAGTTTTGAAGAGTCACAGCTGGAGATGGAGCTTTCCAACAGACCAAGGTCTCAGTCTTGGCTGAATCTCTTTCTTTTCAGTTCACTGGTGTTTGAGAGCTTGAGTAATGTCTCCCAACTTCTCAGCCAAAGAGAGCTGGTGTGTAAGGATCCTCTGCTTGCTCATCATCCCAAGAACTGCTCATGTTCACCTCACTGCTAGAAGCAACTGGCCGAAGACCATTAGTAGAAAAGACATCATGAAAGGAATGAGGATCTGTGTTCTGATATGAAACGTGAGGAGGAAAGAAGCAGCCTGTATATGATAAAAAATTGAATCTGTGAAAGCATTTGGTTTTGTTATGTGTTTCCCAGAAATCTTTACTCGGTGGGATAAATGGTCTCTTTTGTTTCCAAAATCAAGTTTCGCAGTGTCTTTTGACATAATCACATTGATTGCCTGGAGAAATCTACTGGAAAATTTGCCTCTTATTTAGAACTGAGAATCAGGTGTAAGTGTTTAATCACCTGTTGCTAGATGCTATAGATTAAGCAATGTTTGTATTAGGATATGAAAACAGTTTCTGTTTGTTTTATATCACAGACAAAGGTAGATTACAGAAGGCACAGTGTTCCTGGTTTGCCCTTTGATCTTGAACTGAGAAGTACTGATATCTTTTGTCAAAATATCTCTATCATTAGAACACTTTGTTTACTGCGAATGAGAGTTAGGTAGGTAGTTAAAATTGTAAAAGCACATCAAAATAGCCAGTTCCAAAATAGATGGTTTTACCTTGTTCTTTAGTTAACTTCTGATTTCTGTTAAGTAAAATAGGATGTGTCCCAGGATGCTGTGAACTCCCTTAAAAAATCCTGTCAATAAGGAGAATTTGGAAATAAAACACTGTGCTAGAGAGATGTAGAAACAATACTGCTCCAAATGAATTAAAATTGCAAAAGCACAGGGGAGACCAATTAAATCACCCTCACCGATTACTATAGTGCTCTGAGTGCATACAGTCAGACTTTTCTGCTGTGATGGTCTGCCAAATACCTGACCTTATCCTTGAGAGTATTCAGTTGTTCTAGAAGTTGACCCACTGACTTCAGAGTGTAGAAGGGCTGAGGGTGAAGGAGAATGTGTGTGTGTGCCTGCGCTGTCTTGTCCACAGGGTAAACAACCACCATCAGGCTGTTAAACTCTTGTCATGTTGTCATTGAATTCTGTTTTACAGTAACTGTGAGAAATTACTAATGCAGTGCTGAGACTGTACAATTATATTTGCCAGCTTCCTGTGGTTTAACTGAGCCAAGAGAAGCATTCTCTCAACCATGTGCTTCTTTTTTTGACATAAAGTAATTTCTACAACAAATAATAAAATATTAATTAGAAGAAAAATAGAAAATGTCGCATAGATACAAAATGGACAGATTAATATCTCTTCCTCCCACCTGTGCACACTCTATAATTTATTCACATGAGCAAACCAAAAGTGCTAGTAACATAGATATTTGTTTCTGACATTTTTTGTGTGTTAGAGAAACAAAGAAACTTGTTTGAACTGAGCTAGTTGTAGACCTTGAAGGGGATAACTTACTTTGTCTTTTCTCTAACTAATTTTGGTATTCTCTTTTATCTCTGGAAGATGAGATTTTCTTCTATTATTTGGAGACCTTGTGGATAGAATCTCTAATTCCAGTCAAATTATTTTAGACTAAGTGCATGGTAAGCCAACAGTGTTTAACTGAGTACCAGAGTTTTGTAGAGAGGTACAAAATAATCTGCTTGTGAATGAGCAAAAAAATTCTAAGTTTGTGAAGGCTATGTGATAATTAATTTTTAAAGTTTTCCATCAGTTACTGATTGTGGTGGTTCTAGTTAGTTACAAGATGGCTTGGAGTAAAATTATAGCAAATTAATATAGTTTCATGTCACCAGGGACTAAGTGTGAAAATTTCATGGAAGGTTTTTTTTGTAACATAAGCTTGTCAAATCAGGAGCCATACCTTCCTATGTATTTGTAGAATGCCTTGGACTACGCAGAGATTTCTTGGAGCTTCCACAGGCTGTCACTGCATAAATAATATGATTTGGTGTCATTCTGACCCAACTTCTTACTATCACTCTATCCTTTCCAAACTGACTTTCAATTTATTAGGTGATTACCGTCAATACCAGTGTGAGTACCTGGTGCTTTCTTAATATTTTGTTGGCACCTTTCTACCTTAGAAAAAGTATTCATCTCAAAGCTATGTTAAAGTGTGCAGTGGGCAAAATCTGTGGATAATGGTTCACAAAATCAACTGATACTCCTAGGGAAAAATGTGTAGAGATTTTGGGCAGATGTAGTGAGCAGACATATTAGTAATTGGTACCCAACATGTACAACCTGTTGTAATCAGAGGATACTAGCTATGATTTTAATGTATCCCAAGGGGTTAAGCTCTTAGGTGGTGAGGGAGAGAGCTGGGAAAATGGTATGTTCTCCATCAGCATTAGTCATGAAGTGGAGAACATGACTGAGTAGTGTTTGGCATGTTTTGTTAAACAACTTGTGAAAGAATGTGCAAGGTGCAAGTGATGGCCCTGGGAGGCCTCCTTCCTCAGTCTTCCCTAGAAATGGAAAATGGGTTACTTTGGATGCATAAAAAGATGGTTGTCATTAGCTCGTCTTTGAAGGAAGCAAGGATTACATTGTATGGCAAGCATGCCTTTTAAAGGTGGAAGAAAAATGGAAATCTGTAGCTGAATGCTTTTGAGCAGGCAAAACAAAGTCAGTGAATTTTTCTCTTTTCTTTGGTTTTAGCTGTGAAGGTTAGACTAGCATAATCATGAAATAATATCAAAGTTTTTATCCACTTAGCGCTCCAGCAATATGCTGTTCATGTACCTGGCCTTTAAGACATATGTCAGAGAGAACCTACACTTCCACAGATGCAGACATCTTCCTTCTCTGTGCAGGCAGTAGTGCATGCAGGTGTGACTGCAAAAAAATGAGAAAGTATTGGAAAAAACATTTGACCATCAATTTAACGTAGAAGCTTGAAATGAGATAGTGAAAGTTTGAGGTATTTGTGAAAGTGAGTGTGGGGAAGAAGAATCAGAAATACTTTAACAAAACTGTTTTTACAAGTGAACCAGCAGTGAATTCACAGCAATAATATTTATGGCACATGAAAACTAGCCAATTTCCAACAGTAAAACTAAAGAATTGGAATTATGTAAGTGAAGCTGTAAGATGGAAAACAGGGAGGAGACTACTTCCTTATTTTACCAACCTTTACATACAGGCTGGAACTGAAGTGATGTTAGCCTTATGGTGTTTTACTGTGGCTTCTTTGTCCCTCTAGGAGTGCTGATGTCTTAATTGAAAACCAGATAATTTCTAAAAGTATATTATAATCACCTAAACTATGAATGCCACAGTAATCCTAGCTGTTAGATAAGATAGTGTGTGGTGCTTTCATAAGGGAGATACTTTTCACTTTGTGGCTGTTCTTTGCTTGTAGTATTGCTGCTCAGGAGTGCTGTTTTCAGCACTTTGTAATACAGACTATTAAAAGCAGTTACACTGACCCACTTACTGTCTTTGAGGTTGGCTCCAGTACATGGATATTGATGGCGAAATGTAAAACTTCTAATTTGTCTGATCTGCCCTTATGGTAGACGACTGCTTTGTTCATGTGCATTAACCCCCTCAAAGTATAAAACACTGAAAATAATACTTCTGCAAATTGCACAGAACAGCTGCTTTGAAGAGAAAGGGCTACTTGAGTGTGACTACTCTCTTCATAGAACAAGGAAACTAGTAGAAAACTATTAAGAGATACTTCAGCTTTCATTTAGTCATATTAACTTTCTTCTTGCACATCCTAGTGAAAGATTGCTTCCCAATACATTTTCCATTGTCACGCCTTTACCACCTGCTAATAAGAAACAATGTAAATTTGAGTCAGCATGTCTTTATCCTGTGCAAAAACAATTCACCACAGCGAGGAAAACTATGAAAAAATCCTGTTTCTCCCTTGGAAACCTTAGTCTCCTGCCAGTGGCAGCCAAGACGTACTATAGTTCTTGAATTTTGTTGGAGTTGAAACAGTTGCAGTAACCTTCTGCTTCTGCAGTGAGCTGAATTCCCTTTTTTTTAATGAAGTGCTTTGTAGGAAAGGGTATAACTGAAATGCTGTTGCCATTGCTCAGGATTTTGGCTTCTCCCTTAAGACTTTTATCGAGAGGTAGAAAGTTTCTTCTAGAAAAACATACTTTTACCATACAAGAATGCTTAAGCAAATAGGTCTTTAGGAAAACAGTGTACTAGTGTAAAACTTGTCTTATTTAAAAAGAAAATTGTCTCTATTTGATACATTGCTCAAACAAACCAGGTAGGAAATCTGTTAATCATCTCTTGTACTGTTGCACTTAGGAGAAAGACAGGTGCTCCCTACCATATAACCCTGTGTAATATGTGTATAAACATAGTTAACTCTCTCTTGAGTACGACCTCATTTTGTTGTTGCTAAGTTTCTGGTGATAACTGCACATCTTGTGCTGCAATTCAAGCACGTTTTATGCAGTGGTCCCCCTCTTGAAGTGCTTCATTGTCTTTCATTTGTTGTTTTATTAATAAGACAAATGGTATGCTGTTCAGAGAACCCATACTCTAAACTTTTCATAATTATTTTCAAAGGGCTCTCTGGTTTTGGCTTTTTTTTTTTTTAAAAAAAAAAGCAACTCTAATCTTAGCAACTCTAATCTCACCCTAATGAGAGAATAAGTTTGTTATGTTTTAGTTGAGTAAATTGTCTCATAAATCTGCTATGTCCAAAATTGTTATGGTTTGTCACTGATACTTAATAATACTAAGACTGACAAAATGTGTGCAAGTAGTTGTGTGATATAGCCCCAGGTGCTAAGTTCACTTTGAAAAGAGTGAGAGAAAATGTCAAGTAATTGCTGCCTAGAAGGCTTATGATTTTCAGTGCAGCTTAGTGGCAGATGTGTGTGAAGGATCTGTTTGGTTTTGTTGGTTTATTTTGTGCTTTTTGTGAATGTTAAATGTGAGGCGGCGTTCAGGTTCAGCTTTGTCAAGACCAGCAAAATGGAAGCTTGTTTTGGATAGAGCCATGTCATGGTAGTCAGTGCACCTACTGTCTCTTCTTGACTCTGCCACTAGTTCAGTGGATGACATAAAGCAGATGTTTCACACATCCCCACCCCTACCCAAATCCTTTGTAAGTTGGTGCCAATAATATTAGTGTCCTTTGCCAAACACTTTGATGTAAACTAAGTTTGTAAACTATATTTGTCTTGAAGTGGTTTAAAATAGGTTCTCATTTCCTTCTATTACAATAGCACTAATTTTTTGAACACAGAACCTATTTTGAACTCAGAATCTATTCCGATGGCCAGAAGACAGCAGTTAACCAGGTGAAGAGGTGAAACCAGTAGCGAACAAAACAGTGGGCTGAACCGAGCTGTAAGAAAAACACTATTACTTGTAATTTTGTTAGGCATGAGGTATTTTATGCCAAGGTGCATTAAGAGAGGTAGTCCCAGAATAAATAATATGGAAATCCTAAGCAGTTACACTGAGCACTGTGCTCTTGGTGCTCTGCTTGTGTCAGTGCAGACCTGTTGGTTCCAACAGGTTCCTCAGGCACCCCAGTGGAGGAATGTCATTTTTAGTTGTGTACTGAAGATTTGCATGTGTCTAAGCTGTTTGCTATTGCTGTCATCATCATTCTGGTGTTTTACTAACGGTGTTGGTTAGAGTGTGTTGCTAACAGCACCAAGGTAGTGGGCTCAGTTCCTGCACAGGCCATTCACTTAAGTGTTGGACTTGATGATCCTTGTGGGTCCCTTCCAGTGCAGAATATTCTGTGATTCTGTGTACCTCTAGTGACCTGCATGCCAAGGGGTTTTTTTTAAATATGGGCACTACATGCTGTGGCTCCTAACATGTGCTAAACGAAATACAATTTTACAGTATACTCACTGGACTAATTAATGCACAGTAGTTAATTAAATTAAAATTTAATTTGCATAAAAGAAAATAGCAAGGATTGACTGTGCTTCCCTAATGGCATTATAAGACACGAATGACCTCTTTATACTGATGGGATCAAAATTAAGTGAAATATTTGTTTTGTTCTTGTTTTAGAACATGTTACAGTGTCTTTTGGACTGGGGGTTCAACAATAGTTTGACAGAGTTGTATTTTATTATTAAGTAGATTCTTAACTGTCTTTCCATACTTTTCTCTGGAATATTAATGTGTTCAGTATATGTACTCACAGGATTGAGCTGTTTTTCATGAGGAGTGTTACATAAACATTAAAGGGAGAGTTGTGCTGTTTAATTCTGGCATTCATTTTCATGGCTTTGACTAGTATGAAGTAGGCAGAGAGAATTATGCTTTTCCAGAAAACAGTTCAGAAAGTTACTTGCTCTTCTTCATTTTGTTTCATAGATGCCTGTAGTAAATCATTTGCAGCTACAGCATTTCAGAGTGATGAAATGCAGTAGCTTAGTGGGAAGAATTTATTTTAAATAAGCCACACATATAAGTTCCCTGTATATTGGGAAACTCATGCCGAGAGGCTGTGCTGTACTAGATGTCCTATAAAGTAGGACAGTGATGACAGAACTCAGTGGGATATCTGCAGATAAAGTGAAAAGATGATATGTATATTTATATTGAAGAAGGTTTATAAAGACAGGAGCAAATACTGTCATGCAGAATTTTCAATGTGCATAAAGAGCTGCTGATAGTTTGTTCATGATCCAAACCCACAAAAATAAGTATTTGAGGTACTGTATTATTCTTAAGTGTCTAGGGTACTGTAGAGTTAGGGAAAACAAAACACATGGAATTCAGTAGTGCAGAATATTTTCACCAAAGGAGGAAATAGTTTCCTAAAGTTTCCCATATGAAGTTTTTAAATTTCTTTTAAGTGATAGCTTAGTATTTCAAGCTTCTATTAGCTTGAGTTGGAATGTTAGTCATGTTACTGATGGCAAGATGAATGAATAAACTTTTTAAAATATGAGAAGGTCTAGTAGTTGCTGTGACCTAGCTTCAAGATCCAAGGGGTTAAATATATTCTTAATACTTAATTTACTGCAACAGCTGACTTAACCACGGAAAAATGTGTAGGTGCTGAGGAAACTCTCACAAGCTGAATAAGCTACTAGCCTCTGGGAATTTCATCTTGATACACATGGTACATATTAGGGGCTCTTGTGGGAAAATTGTGTTTTATAGAATGTGAGGGGATAAAGCAGTATAATTCACAAATGATCAGAATACAAATGCTTTGTTGAAGGAATTTTTACTGTAAGCAAAGAGCAGACAGGGTGACAATCAAATTCAGTGGGAGCAGTTGAATTCAAACTTATGTTATACTATAAACAATGCATAAGTGAGTCTTAACCAGCATGGCTGGCAATAAGAAACATGTAAGCTATACCACTTTTCTTAAGGACCAGAGCTTTTTTCTCACTTTTAGATATTCCTGTAAAAGACCTAAGAGTCTTGAGAATGTTAACTTTTTCCATATTTTATGAAAATTGCAATCTTCTGGAGTGGAGGACAGGCCCAAATTTGTGCCATCAGTGTAGTACAGGCAACACAGAGGCTGATAGTGGCTTTTTCTGCTGACCCATCAGCCGAGATACACGTCAGCACTTGCTAACTCCTTCTTGGAAGTGTTTACCTGACTGGTTTACCCTGCCACACGGTACTGAAAGACATCCCTGGACAGAAGCTTTGGGAACAGGTAAAGATGCCAAACTCACATAGGCCACACCCCATACAAAATCTGCATGAAATAATGGCTGCTTAGAGAACGTCTTGTCATAGTTAATCAAAGGAAAGACCTTTCTTCTGCTTCTTGTGAGGCATTCAGGCTGTAAGGGTATGGAATATTTTTTCCTGTGGTCCTGTTGCATAGCCACAGTCTGACAGTGTGATGGAAGAAACAATTATTAGAGTTCTGTTATCTTGTCTGAACTTTTAAGACTAAGATACTGTAGCTTTTTTCTGTAACATCTGAAAAATCATGCTGCTTTCTTCCAACTTTAGTTTTCTCAGCATGAGCCTCACCAGATCTAGCAAAGGATGAACAGACTATGCTTTCTCTGCAGTTGTTTCTCAGACCTCTTCAGAGGTGGAAGAGTAAATGTTGAATCCCATTATTTCGAACTTCTGCTCTCAGGGTGATGAGAAGGACTGGAAAACAAAAGCACACAGAGTTTGTCTGTCTGTCCTTGCTTCTGCTGAAGCCAGTTAACTGCTGCTAGGACTAAGAGGATAAATGAGCTCTTCCTATAGTGACTGTCAGCTTGAACACTTATTACATGTTCAAAGTATGTCAATATTTGCAACAGCCAGAGGGAAGTGAACAAATCAAGAACTTCTCAAAGGGTAAGAATGATTACAGTCAAAGAAAATAAGAGTTTGGGAGGTAGTAAGAATTGTTGGTAACTCCATATCCAGATGTTGTGCGCAAGTGAATAGCTATTTAGAAAAATAATAGCAAAAAAAAAATCCAGATTAATTTAATTTGGTAACAGATTCCTAGTCATAACCCTTAATGTGAATTATTTCCCAATAGTTTGATGTGTGCTGAACAATAAGAGGCTCCACTATTTTTATAATATTCTCATTTAAAAGATTGGTGAAAAAGGTCCTTCATTGTACCCCCTGGAAGCAGACAACATGAATTAAATGAACTGTGCTAGTTCAAAGCATTAAAGGAATAAAAGCTAAAAGGTTTGTATGGAAATATGTAAAAGCAAGTCCTGTCTTTTTCAGTTATTAAATCAAATTTTTTCCATGGAAGGAAGTGGGATATTAGTGAAGCTTTTACACTGTGCTCCCAAAGAGTAGTGTTTTTAGTCACTACTTCTGTTATAGGAGAGGCAATCAGAATCAAGTTTATTCCATGCCCCCTGAACTCCCAGCCACAAACTGAGGGAACAAGAATGTTGAAAAAACCAATACATATTTATAAGATAATTACTAAGGCATTTGGGGGAACCCTGTAGGAGGATAGGAGAGACAAACCAAAGGTTTTTTGGCCTTTGGGAACTTAATGCAGATTTAGTCTTGTTGGAGGAGCTGGATGGATTGACTTGCAGTCCAGGCATCACATTTCCTACACAATCTATACTTTTGAAGGCTAAAACATATTGGTGGCTGTCAAGTGTTCAGTGTGGAATGATGACAGCTATCCAAACACTTAGAATAGTCATAGCTGTATTTGTTTTTCGGCTGTTCATACAAGAAACAGAAGTGTCAGAGGCAGAAGTATGAATTCCTGTACATACTTAGGTACTTTTCCTGGGAGTAGAGTTGTCTGAGGGATGAGAAAAGAGAAGAACAGAAGCAAGCCAAAGAAAATGTTTGGTGCAAGTCAAACTACCAGTGTAAAGTCAGACTTTTCTTCTGTAGCTCCATGCAAATTATCCGTTTAATTAATGATGTTGAAGTCATACTCCAAAGTCTCTGCCAAATGCTTAGGTCACAGGCAGACAAAGCTTGGGGGTTTGCTGGAAAACTCTCTACTGTAAAAGCAAGCAGTAAGGTAAAAATTGTATAGTTCAATATTTATGATATTTACATGAACATATAAAAGGAGATCCTTTACTTTAATGTAGCAAATTATGTATTTTCTACAAGTAAGAAGTAGCTTTGGACATAAACACTTTCACAAGCTGTATTTTGTAGGTTCACAGACAATACAGTGTATGTTGGCTTTCAGTATTATAACTGAGGCTAGGTAATGAGAATCTGCTTGCGGTAGCCCCATACAAGGTAGTATGAAGAAATGTAAACCTATCCCAGCCAAAAACAGTGCAGAAATGCTATACACTTCTTGCCTAGAGTCTTGAAGGTTATGCAGTGAAGGGGAACACTTATGGTGCCACTTTATGTTCACGCTGTGTCAGTGGTATTTGTGAGCATGTGATTGAGTACCCCATTTATGTTATTTGAATAAAGGGTGTCACAGATTTATTTTAGCTCTTCTCAGTATTGCAATTTTTGCCTTTCAATACTTCCTTTGAGGTTCCTCAGCTTTTCCTGATTTTATGTTCTGTTTTTTTGAGGGATGGGAAGGACAAGTTAACATCACGTGACTATCACAGCAATTCACTTAGAGTAATTATGTTCTGCAGAAGAGCACATATATAAAACTGAAATAGACAGTCAAGTTTACTGAGTTCATACTGAGGTAGTCTTGACTTGCTTATGTTCATAAGTAGGTTATACTATTAAGTGATTATTACTTAAAATGAAATTACAGTTTAAATGCAATCCTTTTAAAATTCATATTATGTTTCTCTCTACATTGATTTCTACTTGTTATTATCTTGTTAATGTAGGAAGTTTTGTTTAGTCATCTGGTTTTGTTCATTATGCTCAGTTGGAGCTTAACCTAGTTTTCTTGTATCAAGATGTTTTCTTCCCAGTAGGCTACCTCTTGCATTTAGTTATTAATAAATATTGTGAATACCCCTTTCAAATTGAAAAATATTTCATTAAAAATTGTGAAAGTCCAAACAATCTGCCTCTTTAATAAATAAATAAGATTACTTGTTTGAGTGTTTTATATTGATTCTGTTTCATGAAGATTTTTTTTCCCTGCAGTGCGCTCTGTCTATGTGCTACTTCTCCAGCCCACTCTGACTTTTTATTGGTTCTGAATTCTTCAAAGAGAAGTAGGTTGGACCATCATGACTCTGCATTCAAGTTTTAGCCTTGTTTTTAGACAGACTTTGCCATATATTCTTTATTGTGGGGCAGTTCTTCTCTGGTATACTGTTATCTGTAAAGTGGCTATCCCTACTATAACCAAAGCCTCTTCTCTTTGGTGTCTTAAGTATTTAAGTTTACTTTGTCTCTGGGAAAGCTTAAGAGTGTCTGTTGTTTGACTGCTCCTGAAGGAAAAGTTCAATTAGGGCACTCATGGATGGCTCAGAGTGTTATTTTCAGTCTGTGTTTACTTTCACTCTTAAAGCAAAATGTTTCCTGCAAGGAAAAGATACTGTTAATTTCTTCTTTCCCCAAAATCTACCCTGAAGCAGGAGTCTGTTTGATCCTTTGTGCTGTCCTCAGAGGAATGTGAACAGTTGTGGAAAATCAACAATGTTCCATTTTTACTATTATGTGAATCATAAAACAGCTTAAGTGTTTTTTGTCATGCTGTCTTTTATGTACATAAGTAAATATTCTGCATAAAGTAACCAGGACATTTTGGAAGGTAGCAGTGAATTCTAAATATAGTTCGTCTGCTGTCTGCTTTCATTATCTGTCCTTTCATTGCTTCTTTGTCCTACTTTTAATTACATTAACAAGGTTTGGCTTGGAGGTCTCTTAAAAGCAAATAATTGTTGAGTAGCAGAGATCTTTGTGTATATGTCATCCCAAAACCTGCAGAAAGCCTTTTTACCCATTCCTAGAGGTGACAACCATGTGATGGATTTATTTCATCATCTTGAGCATTTCCTGTAATCTCAGTCTGTGTCTTGCCATGAGGTATCCTGACAAACAGCCATGGTAGCATTTTAACTTTCTGAAGCATGTGACTGGAGTTCTGCTGCTGACAACAGCCAGTTTATGAAGATGGAGGTGGAAGTTGTGTGCTAGAACAAAAGCCTTCTCCTCACCCCACTCAACCTAATGGTTCTCTGCACTTTCCAGCTGTGGGGCTCATACTGGCACGCTACTGGCTTCGCTTCAGGTTTTTGCACTGAAGCACACTGGAGAATCTTCAGCCTCAGTTTTATTGGTGTTTTCTTTAGTATATTATATTTTGCTTGTGTGGATGTTTCGTCAGTGCTCACTCAACATCTGGCTGTGGATGGGCATGTTTCTGACACTGAAGTAAAAGGGTCTTTTTTGTTGTTGTGTTCATTTCTCTCAGACTAATTAGAAGTAGGCCTTAATATGACTGGTGACAGGGAACCAAATCAGGAGCACCTGAGTGCTTCTGGGTGATTCTGAGTGTGGATCCTGGCTGAGTGGGGGCTGATGATTGCTGCTGGAGGGGAGGATGTGTGGTGAGAGAGGTTCAGCCCTCACTTACTGTGAGTTCTGCCTTAGAGGAGAAGTATTATGTGTATGTGGGTTTATAGCAGGTACAGAGTGCTCCCTGAGGTGGATAGATGGGGCAGAGCAATACCTTCACATGGGAACCCCTTTCTGGTGCCTGTATACCCAAACCCTGAGCTTGCAGCTTGTGATGCTACTTTTCCAACTTCTGCACCAAATAAGGGGTTACTTTCTTGCTATTTGTTGCATCTTCTTCCTCTTCTGTTTATCTTTAATAAATTAGACGTGCTTTTTAGCCACAAGTTGTAGCTTCCTTGCCAATCATATGAATATTGGTAGTTGAACTTAAGGGTTGCTGTCCTTGGGTCTAGGTGTTCTCTGATGTCTGCCATCCCTTACAAGTCTCCAAAAGTGCTCAAAGGCACCTGTGTAATCTACCTGCAAGGAAGCCGTGGTAAATAGGAGAAGAACACCATGTTACAACAAAAAAAAGGGGGACAGATGGCATTTTAGGAGACAAGTTTCCCATTATGTTGTCTCACTTTGGAGTTGTAGATTAGAGTTGAAAGGCAATTTTAAAGAAAGTCAAAGACAAACAGATGCTCTAAAAATATGACAAAATTGTTCCTGATGTTTGTTGAGTTTCATGCTTACATCTGTGTTTCCCTTTTTTTTTTTTCTTTTTTAATTGAACAGTTGATTGCATGCACACTGTGTTTAGGGGTCTTCTTTCCTCAAATCTGTGAAGATCAGACTGGGAACAAAATCTAAGATGTATCTTTTTACACAATTTCCCAAGGCAATTAGGCTAGGAAAAAAGAACCCACAAAAAACCCAACAAACTAAAAACAAGTACCCAAACAAACTAAACAAAAAATAAACCAAAAAATCAAAAATTAGAAAGGTAAGGAACGCCCAGAATTAAATATGCCAGATTTTGAAAAGTGTTCTTGTGCAGTTAATTATTGTCAATCAGATCTACTGTGGGAAATAAAGCTTTGAATAAGTTGTGTTCAAGCAAGGAAATCTGCTTTGATAAAGGACAGTTGAGAGCATGACTCCTTTGAAAGCACCTAATATGCTAGTATAAAATTATGATTTCCATTTTGATTAATGTCCTCTAGACAACATGAATTCTAATTCTTGAAAGAATTTTGAATTTTAAGTGAAGGATATTTTGTTAGATTGAAGCAAATTATTGTCAGGCACACATAATTTTGCAGGTTTGAATGTCTTTTCTTCACCCAAAGTAAATTGTGACATTCCCCTCATCAAAACTGAAGAGAACTGCAAAGTTTTCTGTTCCTTTGTAGTCCTTTTGAGTTATGACCACTAATAATTCAGTGGTGACTTAAGATTATTTGTTTCTTGCGCATCTGCCTGGTGTCATACACTTTGATTTTTGTTCAAGATGTTTACTCTGAATTATTTCTATTCTCTGTTTTTCAAGCTGTTATTTGATCAAATACAATATATGTAGAAAATATGTGCCAGAGGCATTCCAAGGGACAAGAAATACGTTGTGAAGAACAAATGAAAGGTTTAGTATTGAACTGATGCCTTTGGAATGTGGCATAATTCTTCACAAAACCAAGCTTTGCTTTGCCATGATTTTAAAAGTACTTTTGATATGACAATGCTGTCTGAATAAAGACTGGGATGTTGACAAAAATCAGTGTTATCAGTTTGCATGTGTAAATGTTCTTAGGAAGCACTTCACTTTTTTTACAGATTGGGAGAACTGAAATAGTTAAGAGCCACAAAAGTGTTCTTGCAGAATTATCAACAAAATTATTTCCTTGTTACTGAATGCTTGCAACTCCACACTGAAATTACAAAGATGTCACTGACTGGAAAATGGAAACAATGCTGTGTGTTGCTTCTCTCAGAAACAAGCAGAGGCTAGGGATTGCAGATGAAATTATTTATTCTGTACCTTATGCTGATGTTTCTGATTCATTTTGTGGTGCTTTTTAAAAGGAAAAAAGACTAATTTGCAAATGCAGTTTTGTCCACTTTTTCTCTGACAATTTTAAAAGAGCAAAGTTGAAATACTGCATGACAGATGGCTTTCATGCATTAGAAAACAGCTTTCTTAGGCAAAACCCTTCCTATGATCTATCAAAAGTGTATTTGGATGGCTTGGTCATTTAATGTTTTACAGATTTCTGTCAGATCGGTAGTGCAAATACAATTTCATGAATGTAGTATTTTTTCAAGGTGAGTATTCATAAAAACTAGTTGTTCACTTCCTGCTGGAATTGTCCTAGAACAAAACCAATTATTCAGGGTTAGACCATGTGCCACTTTGAAGATTTTCTGCCTTTATGACCCAGTCTGTATTTTTTTTCCCTCCCCTTTTTCATTCTGTATATGAAGAAGAGTTTATTGGCTACATAGAAGCAGAGCTTGAGATGGAATGTGTAAGTGCCTATCTTTTGGGAATTAGTGTGTCTTATCTATCTATCATCTTCCAGTGTATCTGAAATGCTTCTACACCAACACATTGCAGAGTGAGAAACAAACAGGATGAACTGGCAACATGGGTCAGGTACCACTAACAAGCTTGGTGTGAGTTAGCAGTGTGACCTGGCAGCCAGGAGGGCAGAGCCAGTCCTGAGGTGCATCAGACACAGCATCACCAGCTGTTCAAAGGATGGGATTATCCCACTGTATTCAGCATTGTTGTGGCCTCACCCTGTGTCCTGTGTGTAGTGCTGGTCTCCACAATTTAAGTGAGGGTACCTGAATGTGTCCAGAGGAGGGGAAAAAAACCTGGTGAAAGGGCTGGAAGGAATGTCCTGTGAGGAGTGGCTGAGGACCCTGGGTTTTTCTAGTTTGGAGAGAAGGAGGGTAAGGGGTGACCTCATTGCTCTCCTTTTTGTGAGGAATGGAGGTGGAGAGAGAGGTACTGATCTCTTCTCCCTGGGATCCATTAGTATGATCTGTGTGAATGGTTCAAAGTTGTGTAAGGGCAGATTTGGACCAGACCTTTGCAATTATTTTTTTAACAATAGAGCAGTCAAATACTAGAAGAGACTTACTAGAGTTTTGGTCACTGCGCCAAGCCTGTCAGTGTTTAAGAGGCATTTGGACAATGCCCTTCATAACGTATTTGAACTTTGTCCTGAAGTGGTTGTGCGGTTGGACTAGATGATCATTGTAGGTCCCTTTCAGTTGAAATGGTTTGTTCTATTCTACCTCTCTTATGCAGAAGAATAAAGCTGTAGGTTTGCTGTAGTGTTCAGAAACAGTATTGCGTTTAATTATTTCTGTTTGAAAAAAGTCTGTTTTCCATGCCCCTTCTTTATAAATCACTCATCATTAGCCTCACGTGGCTGTTCTCTTACCTCAAAATTCCAAGCAGCTTAATAGTATAATTGTTGTGATAATTACGTGCATGCCGACATATACAACACCTGCATCACCTGCATGCAAACATAGCTCTTAAACTGGGTTTATGCCTGGAGCATACATTTACATCATGATAATTATAAACATGTTAGCACACAGACTGTAGGTCTGTGTATTTCAGGTTATTTTTGATTGTAGAGTTTTGTGTTGGTCTGTCACACATGTAATACCAAGTGAAAGGCAGAAAAAAGACACATTCATTTAAACAAACTATTTATAATAAATAATTGCTCCAGCCTTAGCAGTATCCTTCTATAGCTTAAACTCATATACTATTAATACATCTATGTTTTGGTCAGCTTAGATAGCACACTTTATTGTATTTTTCAATTTGCTAGTGAATGGTGTGAATAAAATCTGTTTGAAGAAGGGCTTTTCTTTTACTGTGCTTAGTCCCAGTCTTCAGGAACTAAAATAATTCTGAAATGTAGAGTAGTATTTATGATCTTATGTTCAGCTACTGTGAACAGCTTCACGAAGACAATCAGATAGATGATAGAAGAAAAACTGATTATTTTTCAGTATAGTACATTTGAAAAAGGAAAAATTATCTAAATTCAACAAAGGCAAGTACTGGATCCTGCCCCTGGGGTACAATAACCCCAGGCATCAGTACAGGCTGGGAGCTGACCTGCTGAAAACCAGCTTTTCAGAGAAGGACCTGGGGGTCCTGGTGGACAACAAGCTGTCCATGAGCCAGCAGTGTGTCCTTGTGGCCAAGAAGGCCAATGGCATCCTTGGGTGCATTAGGAATAGCACTGCCAGCAGGTCGAAGGAGGTGATCCTACCCCTCTGCTCAGCCCTGGTGAGGCCACATCTGGAGTGCTGAGTCCAGTTCTGGGCTCCTTCAGGACAAGAGAGACATGGAGTCAATGTCTGTAAGTATCTGAAGGGAGGGTGCCAAGACGATGGAGCCAGGCTTTTCTCAGTGGTGCCCAGCAATAGCGCAAGGGGCAGTGGGCAAAAACTGATGTAGAGGACCTTTTTCCTGACTGTGAAGAACTTCATTGTGCAAGTGACTGTGCTCTGGAACAGATTGCCCAGAGAGGTTGTGGAGTCTCCCTCACTGGATATTCAAGAACCACCTGTAGGGGATGCTGCCCATTGTGATCTAGGGCTGGGGCAGGGAGGTTGGACCAGGTGACCCACTGGTCCCTTCCAACCTGTTCAATTCTGCGATTAATCATGTAAAATAACCATGAAGATTGGAGGTGTGATGAAAAAAATTAGCCTTTGACCAAAAAAGTTTGACACAAGTATAATTGTTAGAATGCGGAGTGATTTTGGTAGCTCTGAAATACTTATTCCCAGTTGGATCTTTTTATAGCATAATGAATTGAAAATAGAGGTTTTTTTAAAAAAAATACTTGCCTGGAAGTTAAGAAAAAAATCTTTGCTATGTGAAGTCTTTTTATTGAGAGGGAGAGGTATATAATTAATAACTTAGAAAGAAATTCAAATCCTGCAATTGTGGGACCTATTTTTCTCAATCCCAAGAAAATCCCAAGAGCTGTAGCTTCTCTACAAGTATGAGAGTGCATTAATGCACAACTACTGGAAATCTTTATTACTCTTAAAATGCTAATGGTATCTGCAGGGCAAAATGATGTTTATTGGCAAGGTTTTTAATGTTATACTTAATGTCTTTTTCACCAAAGATAATTGTTTCATTTATTATGTTCTTATCCAAGCAGCCTTAGTTGCAGTTCAGTTGTTCAAGGGTTTTTCTTTTGCTTTATTGTCATGCCTTTCTAAGGAAGACTTCCAGACCAGGTACCTTCTGGAAGTCATTTGCTTCAGTCCATTGATAACTGAAACATATATACATATATATTTATAACAGTCTTTTTTGAGAACTGCTTTGTATATTAAAAAAAGTAGCATCTAGAATGAAAAAGTGAAATGTAGTGCAAGAATAACTTCAGTCTAAAAATACTCTTTTTCCTTCTTTTCTCTCATTCCCGTCTTGTTGGTGGAAACCTGAGGGATCAGACAGAAGGGATGGGAGTTTTAAACTATGAATGACCCTGGATATCTCCAGTATTTTCTGTATGTCTCATTAAAGATTGTTCCCTCTGTGTGCAGAGCAGGATATAGTTAACAACTTTTTGTGTCCCTCAGTCAGCAGGAGGGGCTTCTTTACTATCTGTGATGTGCGTTGAAGTTTGAAAGTTTGCAGGTGCCTGAGAATCTTTTGACGTCAAGAAAAATGCTCCTTCTGCTGGAAGTCCTGGAAGGGATTGGTATTTTGTTTTATCCCCAGCTTGCACCACCCAGCAGCTTACTCACTTCCCCACAGTGGGGTGGAGAAGAGAATTATAAGGGTAAAAGTAAGAAAACTCGTGGGTTGAGATAAAGACAGTTTAATAGGTAAAGCAAAAGCTCTACATACAAGCAAAGTGAAAAAAGGAATTAATTGACTGCTTCCCATGAGCAAACAGGTGTTCAGCCATCCCCAGGAAAGCAAGGCTCCATCATGCATAATGATGACTTAGGAAAATGTTGCAAATGAGTGGTTTAGGCCCCTTAAAAATCACCAACAAAGGTATTAGCAAAAGCAGGTTTAATATAAATTTGTGAAAGTGTGACTTAAGAAAGGTCAGTGACAAGGTTCACTCTGTTACTTACTGCAATGATGAAATGCACAATGGAAAATTGGATTAGAATCACGTTAGAATAATTTACGTGGAGAGAACAGATATAAAAGGGTAAAGATACAAAAGGGAAGGGGATACCCTCACACTGAGTCACAAGGTTCAGAGAGGACCTTCTTGCTTTCTGAATTCCTGATAGAGCCTAGGTGTGGCTGAGTCCAGACTCAGTCCTGGACTTGGAGACTTTCCTGCCCCCCTATCTTGTGTATTCTCAATTGATGGAGAAGCTATTCAGTGGTTGGGTAATATACAGAAAATGTCACTCTAAAATTAGTTATGGTTCACTTTATTTCAGGGCTATATCTTGCTATTCTATCCAGCTGGTAGAAGTGGTGGGAACCTGGGCACTCAGTATGTGAGGCAGGGAATTTAGTAGGATTGAAAATGCAATGCTGAAAGCTCAGTCTTGCTTCTTTCATAGTGGCTTTTGTGCTTTCATTTCAGAGTTTTATCTTTCTTGTGGAATGAGTGTCAGCATAAGGTGTTAAGGTGTTAAGCAAACTCCTTATTCCTAGTGTACGATGTGCCATTAAACCACACTGAACTTCATGGCTTTTGCTAGCTTCTCTGTGAATCTGCCTAGAAAGTTTTTTTTTGTATTCATGGCTGAGATATGCCTGAATTTAGGACATAACAGAGCCATTCTCTTCCTTGCTGTTTTTTTATAGAATCCAAGTACTGGACTTCACTAGCTGGCCAGGTGAGCTGCAGAGTAGCAGAGTCAAAGAGCTTTTATAGAAATCACAGCTGAATATTTAAAGCTGGCTTATTGCTGCAAAAGGGACTTGGTACCACAGTCTGCCTTCCTCTGAAAATGAATGCCACTTGTATGTTTTGAGACTTACTTTAATGAAGGT
>JAWMRC010000089.1:39780317-39803922 GCA_035584755.1 Thripadectes ignobilis
CTGATTAAATCTTGGCCTGTCCTACTCCGCCCTGATATAATCACAGTACATTTAGAATGGAGTGCATTTCAATGAAAGTCCTTTGGCTCACAGGAAAAAAAAAGGAAAAAAAACTTCTTATATTTTTAAAGAATAAACCATCTTTATAGTTTTAATATTTTGGACAAATTAAACTTCACTCATAACAATGCCATCAAGGACTTTGGGTTTGGGGGCCAATGGTTAAAAAAGTTAAAATAGGAAGCATCTTTTTTATTCCTAATTTTCTGTACCTTTTAATGTTAGTTTCTTCAGTTAACAAAAGCAAAAACGTTGCCTAAGTGTAAGCAACAAAATGTGGCATGTTTTAATCAAATTCTTTCCTTAAATATAGCAGGGTGGTAATTTTTAAAATGCAGTGCTTTATTGCCTTTTGTCTTCTGGATGTCACCACTGATCAAACTGCTAGGGGTTTTTTTTTTTTTTTTCTCCTTTTCCCTGGCTTTTCCAAGAAACGAGTACCTTTTCATGAAGTTAGTAGTGTTTTCTGTGTCCCTCTCTAGACTTTCTGACCTAGGAGTTTATCTGATGAGGTGGCAGTCTCTGTGAAGGGCTTACATCTCCGGATGTTGAAAAGCCCATTACACTTTCTGAAATGCTGTAAACAGGCTTTTCTTTGTAGAAGTGTTGGAAACTGACTCGCACTTCCAAGTGTGTGTAGAACAGCAACAGAATGAATTCACAAAACATTAACTCACTTGTAACCTCCATGCTTTAAGCTGAAAAAAGCCTTTACAGGATAATAAAGTATGAGATGGGTGTTGCACTTTCTTGTAAGTCAAAACAACACTTCTAGCTTATGTGTGTCTTCAAGAAAAAATTAACAGTAATAAGTCACTGCATTTTTACAGACAGCAAGTCTGACAAAATGAAGCTCATGCCCATCAGAATGAAAGAGATACCATATTAATGTAAGATGCTGATTGGTAGCTTTAAGTAAAGTCCTTTAATGTGGTGGACTTTGGCTTACGTGGTTTTAGTGTAATGGCCGTGGTTTTGGTACATGCTTTTAGATAATGGTCTAAAATGCTTGATTTCTATGCACCTCGAAACGCAGATCTCTAGTTTTTCTCCAAGAGAAAGTTGTGGGACATATCGTTCCAGTGACTTGAACTAGTAAACATGATTGTATCTTATTTGCATAAACATATACGTATTACAAAGAGTAGGTCCTAGTGGAGGGAAAGGTGGGGGATCACCTGGTACCTGCATGCTGCTATATTTGGTATAGCCTTGATGGTGTGTTTGCCTCTTGCAGATCCTTGAATTATTACTTGGATGCGCTCAATTCCCCCTTTCCCTCTCAGATGCATCTTGTGGCATCCCAAATATGAAGTATCAAGGTTACTTGCTACAGCCACTGTTCTTCTGTCTTTCAGACTTAGGAAATTTTTATTACCCTTCCCCATCCTTCATGTGCCCTAAGGTCTGACTGGCTGTCCTGCAGTTCACTGGGATATAGGAGTGACATTGGGATATCCTAAGTAATTAAAGTGAGAACACAACTATAGTACAGCTTTGCAGTGCCGCTGTGGCCATGTTGGTTCAGGCAGATGGGACTTTTAGGGTGGTGCCACTAGGGTAGATTAATTCTGTGGATTATTTTTATCTTAGCATTTTATTTGATATCTCCAAAATTTAAGAATAAATGTGCAATGAGTCTTCATTAGGAAGTCACCAACTTGCTGATTTCTCTTCCAATCTGACAGTTATTTTTTTAGCCCTTAGAATAAGAGTTTGAGTTGGCTTCAGAGATTGTATTGCTGTGAAGAAGGTAAATAGGACTGAACTTTAGTTCAGTCTTGTAAAGGATATATCCAGCTTGCAAAGTTGTCAAAGTTTTCCACCTTCAGAAATATATTTTCTACATGAATCTTTCTCCTGCTGTTGTAAAGATTTAGTTATGCTCAAGTCCATCTCTGCCATTCACCTTTTTCAGTTGACTTTGTTCTCATAATTATAAAAAGAAATGTGTACAGAAGAAATAAAACATTTTCAAAAGTACGCTGGGCAAATGCAACCAAACCATTGGGTGCAATTTTTTATGTTCCATCGCTTTGCATGTATATTCTAAATGACATTTCTTTTAGAAAGATTTGCTGTGGAAATTATGCCACTGTGAATTTTGTGCATCATTTACTAAGTGCAGTACCTAATCATCTGAAGCTAACATGTGTACATGTATAGTCGCGTGAATTAGCAACCTGTTGCTTGAAATCCTCAAGGATACCTTGTATACAAAGGATGACTTTTAGTTAATCCGTGTGTTACCAAGCAAGTCATCAAGCTGCTGGTAGAGACAGAACTATATACACATAGTGTACATATTCTACTACACAGCTCATCCTCTAGGCTCAGCACAAAATTATGCTTGAGTAGGTATAGTAGGATTGAAGTTTTCATCAAGTTAACACCAGTAATCATTGGTCTTTACATGGTCATTCCTTCCTAGATTTTCCAGTTACCTTTTGTGATTAGTTTCAACCTCTAAACATGAAAGAGCCTAAATAGAAGAAGGAAGCACTGTGATTCCTGTGTATGGACATGGGAAGAGAGATGACACTGGGAATTTATAGTAATTAAAAAATAAACTTCAAATTTGAAGTAGATTTTGGGTGTTGAATCACAATGAAAACATTTATAGGATCTGATTATTGATGTATTTTATGTTGTCGGTAGTACTGGTTCCATTGCTTTTTTTGCTTGCATGTTTTTCAATCTCAAGAGAAAGTTGAAAATTACACCTTTATCTGCTTAATTAGCTAGTAGTAGTAAATTAATTTTGAAGATGCTGAATGACAGCTATCTAACATAAAACTGAATTTTGCCTCTGGAAAAAAGGTTTTCTCTGGCCTCACTTGTTTGAATATAATGTTATGAATAACCAAATTTTGATTCTTGCAAGAAGTGGTGGAGATATTTTCAGTCTACATTAAGACAGCAATTTAATACAGCCCTGTCTCCTGTAGTTGCAAATAAATACATAAAAATGTTTGTACTGTGTAATAGACCCTCATTTCTAGGAAAAAATTCAAAATTAGTTGTTTAATTCAGAAGTACACAGAAAGCATCCAATAGTTGAATTTTCTTTCCTAAAAAGGAAAAGCCTAATAAATGCCCCTTAGAGAGCAGTTACAACTGTAGACAAAATACTAAAATTCAACATTTTATTACGAATTAATACGGCTGTTGATGATACAGATTTTGTGTTTCATGTTTAGAGGATGCAAGGAATAGGTCACTTTTAGAGTAGCAATGATTCTTTTTAGCAACAGGTGAGTTCTTTTTGACTGCTTTCTGTAAAAATTGTTTGGAAATACAATCAGGGCTGCTTTTGTAGCAAGACAACTCTTTTCTTCAAGGCTGTTAATCTCTCAATGAATCAGATTTAGGGTCTTTCTGAGAGTGGCTCAGTTTTTAGAGAAAATGACCAAGGTAAAAATTCAAGTTTGCAAAAAAACACTGCATACTGGTGTTTGAGGTTTTTTTTTTTTCAAATATTTTTGATTTTATTGTTATATTAGTTTTCAGTTAGTTGAGATGTCTGAGTAATGTCTGTTCTAAAACCTGTGTTCATAATCCATGTAATGAAGATGAAGTCTCAGGCATTTCCCTCTTTTCTCTATTCTCCTTTTTCATTTCAATTCCTTGGTGTCAGTTAGAAGAGTTGGCTTCTAGCCAGAACCAGCCTTACGTACAAGGTATAATGCTCTTCTAGGGAAGGGATTAGCTTTAATATTGTGCTTTCCTTAATTAAATAATTAAATTTTTAAAAACTACATATTACTTTACTTTCAAGCAAATAGCTTTAAAATATTCTCTTTTGGTTTAAGTAGGAATAATACTTGCTAGGGATGACTGTATTTTTGTTGTTACTCTTAGTGCTTTGATCAGTGAACAAACCTGTTTTTTACTGTAAAACGACACAGGGTGTGGCAGCCCAGAGCCACACAAAGAGGTCCATTTGTCTGCTGCTGAGGAGTATAATTCATCTGCAGTGTTGCGGAAATGTTGTAGTAATGTTTCATTTTTCCCAGAATTCTAACCTATCTCGTAGTTTTTACTGAAAGTGCTGTTGGAATTTTTCTGCAGTACCAAAGTGCATATGTGTATGTTCTCATGGCAAAAATCAGTTAGTATCAAATTGGCTACTGACCTTGACATCCTCATGTATTGGTGTCTGTAATGAACATCTACAAAGCAGCAGTATCACAGTAACTAGGTATCACATTAAAGCAAGCCAGCGTATTCATTGCAGCTAGGAACAAGCTAAACAAATCGTTTAAACAACCTAAACAAATTGTCTAACCCATGATGTTACCAGTTTATCCCAAAGTTTACAGGCGAGATGCGAGCTGATGCCCAAGGGAAGGTCTACAAAACCAGTCCCTTGTTTGCAGTGTTGCAGACCAGGCATCTTCTTGCCCACATTGTCTTCTAACACAGGACTCCTCTTCTGTGAAGCTCAGCACCTCACACACTGTTAAATGACACTAAACAGCAAAACATTTTAGAGGCAAATTCAAGGTAGACACATTTGACCTCAAAATCATATGAAATCCTGTGTGAACTCCCCAACCAAATCCAGGGAAGAGTCATTTGCAGAAGCTTCAGCAATCAGAGAGGAGACATGGATATTCCAAAACATTGCTTGAAAAATGCTGCAAAAGTACTGGGACAAAACATGTACAGATACGAACATTGCAAATTATTTAAACAGTCAGTGTAGCATAAACATTAGGAGTTTTCAATTCTATTGCTGTATCATCTTTCTCATGAACCAGGAGAATCGTGAAAGGAGAAAACTTGGTCCTACTTAGACCTGTTTAAAAGAGGCTAAACAATCTAATAATCCAGCTAACAGTAAGAAACCTCAGAGTTACAGTGTAAGTCAGAAGAAAAAATTAAGAAACATAATTTTCTCTTGTCCAAGTTTAGTGTTGTGTGTTAAACAGCTGCCCATGCTAATAATCCATCTTTATTTTAAGAGAAAGAGAGATGGAATATGGCTCCTTCCATTTCCAATGTGCGCTATTAAAATAACTCACCTCCCAAAAAGACAGTCTTTGGTGTTACTGGACCAGATGGACTTTGTAGCAGGACAGGGAAAAATATCAGTTGGCACCATCTATGTTTTCTTCTGGTTTTCTCCAGTCAAACAGCTAGCCCATTGCAATGCTGCTATTGGTCTGGCTCCTCTTTATTGTGAATGGCACTCGCTACAGTGTCAACATCATCTCTCCATTTTCACTAGAATGCGGGGTGGCTTTCTTGGGAGCTCACCTCAAATGCTGAATGAGCTTCTGTATACCGTATGGAATAGCGCATCTAACCTTATTTTTCTTGTAAACCATTAGTTATGTTTGTATGGTAGAACTTCTGGGCAGCACAGAAAGATCTCAGATAGTTTTTTGTGTATTATCAGTGAACTTGCTGAGAGTTCACTCGATCCCACTGAATCTTTGATGGGGGTATTAAACAGTTTTGGACTAAGTGTTGTTCCTCAAGGGACACTGGTAGTCACTGGCCTCCAGTTGGACCTCCCGCACCTTAAGAGTCCAGCAGTCCAGAGAGTTCATGCATCTCATGATCCATTTATTCAGTCCATATCTCATAGATCTATCTCTAAGTTGGGTAAGATTTTTCTTAGTAAACCTGTGTTGACTCCTCTGTCACATTCTTGTCCCTCCAGTGCTGAAAGTGCCTTCCTAGGAGGATTTTCTCCAACCTTTCCCAGGAGCTGAAGTGAGACTGATGGGACTCTGGTTGCATGAATCTTACTTCTTGAAGATGGATGTTTATCTTTCTGGAAAACCTTCCCTGATCATCACAACCTTTTGAAGATGATAGAGAGCTGTCTTTTGCTGGTGCTGCCTTCAATACCGTGGTTTGCACCCGGTGTTCCTGTGAAGGAAGTGCCCCCTAGCTCAATACTTCTGTCTTGTGAGCTCTGACTCACTGCCACAGACACTGTCAGGATGCTCGATTACCTTGGAGGCCTGAGGAAACAAGATCTTGCTAGTGTAAACAGAGGCTAAAAGAAGATTGACTACCTAGGCCAAATTCTTCGTCATGAGGTCTCTTGCCACTTTTGACCAGTGGGCTCACATTTTCCCTAGTCTTCATTTTACAGCGTGTTTGTTTTTAGAAGCATTTTTTGTTGTCAGTTCCTTCATAGCTGCTTCCTATGAGTGCAAAGAATTTCAATTTGTGACGATTATGAAGTTTTCTCTAAGAGTTAAATTTAAGATAAATTTTTTAAGCAAAACAAAAAAACACAATAAGTAGCAGCATAGAAGCTCTTAAGTTGGAAGGGGGATCTTCAAGGACCATCAAATGCACATCCATACTACTTGTTGGACTACCTAAAACTATACTATGTTACTAAGAGCATCATCCAGACTCTTCTTGAGGTCTGTCAGGCTTGGTGCCACTACCACTTCCCTGGGGAGCCTGTTCTAGCGCCTGACCACCTCTCAGGAAAGAACCTTTTCCTAATGTCCAGTCTGAACTTCTGATACAGCATAATTCCATTTCCTTCTGTCCTATCGCTGCTCACCAGAGAGAGGAGATCAGCAGCTCCCCCTCTCACCCTCCTTGAGGAAGTTGTAGGCCACGATGGAATCACAGCTTAGCCTTCTCTTCTCCAAGCCAAAAAAGCCAAATGACATCAGCTGCTCGTTGTAATTCTTTCCCCTGAGGTTTTTCAGCACTTTGGTCCTTCCTCTGGGCTCACTCTAATAGTCTGATGACCTTCTTGTACTGAGATGCTCACAGCTGCACACAGGATTTAAGGTGAGGTCGCATGTGTGCAGAGTAGTGTGGGATAGTGGAGGTGTTTCTCAGTACAACCTAGTGTGCAGTTGCTGTATTATTTGTACCCTGGAATTAAATTGTAAAACTAACTCTTTTCTCTTATCCATCTTTCTAATGCTTATCCAGTATCACGTACCCTAATCCACACACTTTTTAAAACACTTACACATTTGTAAACAAGCTCAACTAACTCTCTACTTTTACACATCCTATTGCTGTCGCCTCTGATCCCATCAAAGACAAACTGTGAGATTAGTTAAACCTCTGCTCTCTTCAAATATAGTCAAGCAAAATCTTTGAGCGAATCGCAAGGCTGTAACTAGAACTTCATCCTTTGCATACTGGTGAATTCAGAGAGTGATTACATGGCTGTTTAAACTGTCTTGTTTGAAGACCAACCGTTGTCTCATCTTGCTTTGTTGACACTAGTACTCCTGTCTTATCCACCAGTTTGTCTGAATCCTACTGAGCTGTTGTGTTATAAAAGGGACTAAGGAGAAGAATTAAGGTTCCTGGGTTTTGTCATTGAAGTGATTCATTGTGAGAGCAGCCAAGTACCAGCTGCAGGTGTTCTTGGGTGCCTATCTTAAGCATGGGCTGCAGCCATGTCCTCCCATCTGTTCAGATATACTCCTCCTGACACCTATAAACTAGCAGGGAATTTACAGTGCAGGTAGGAGGAAACAAGTAAAGTGCGTATAGCGTGGCTGTAGTGAAGAGTTGCTATGGTTTTTTATAACCTTGCATTCTTGCTGCAGCAGTAGTGTCTTTCTGTGACACATGCATTCCCACCTTTTCCTTCTTCGGTGTCGCCTTGACTCAATACAGCCACTTACATAGGCATGTGCACTTGCCCTAACTCAAGTTGTGTATGTTGCCAGTGTGATAGTAGGAATGTGGAAATACAAACTTCTGAAAGCTCGTGAAAGTACATCTGGCACCCAGTGTGTTTCTGTGTGTGGTTAGTGGGGGGGAAAAAGGGCAGTTACCCACTGCAGAAATTACTGTACTTCTGTCAGCTGAGCTTTTTCAGTAAACTTAAACTTAATCTGGATGTATAGTTGTCTCCTCCCTAAATTTTGCCAAAATGAAAATGCATCTTAATTTTAAAAAAGTTTGTAATGTAGGGGCTTTTTACATAGATGATCTTGACAAGGAAAACAAACATATTGGAAGTGTTCCTGAAAAGTTACTTAATATTAACTTTTTTCTTTGAGAGGAAGAAGAGGGCAAGTGGTTTTGTTTTGTTTTGTTTTCTGGATATAGGGGACTTCAATGAGTAATGTCTCTCATTTTTCTATCAGAGACAAGTTTGGAAGAGTGTTGTGTGGGTTTTATCATAGGGGCCAAATAATTACTTTTACAAGAGACTTTCTTGGTCTTTAAAGATGGTATAGCCTGTAGTCTGAACTGAAGTTCTGTCTTACTGATACACTCTTAATCACATTAAAATTTTATATCTACAGTCGACATTTTTCATAGGGTTTCTAATGACATAACAGGCTGCGGGATTCAGTAGACCGAAATTTTTACAGCTCAAGGTTTGGTATATCCAGATTTCATTTCCTAAGTGCTGTAGGGGATTTATTTTCTCTTTGTGTGTAACTGGATTTGCCCAAAAACTGAGATATCTCAGAAGTCCATACTCTTTTTTAAAATGTCAGCTTTCTAAGAATGTCTGTGTATAATGATGAATATATAAATATTTCTGAACTGGAATGTTTCTGAATTTTAAAAAAAGGAAATTATGCAGTGGTTAAACCTCAGTTTATTTTATTAAGCCAGACTTTTATGCTTCAGGGAGAAAATGGCAGCTTCCAACCCTAGGAGAAAGAATTTTTTGGCAAAATATTTTGTTTCTTCACTTTTAATTTCGGGGTAAGGCAAACCCTGATCCTCAGGATTATATTTCTCTTCCACATGCATGTGCATCTTTTTGTCATATGAATGTATAAGCAAAAGTATTTGGGGCAGTAAAATATCTGCTTAAACTCTAAAATTAATGGATTTACTTGTATTTGCTTTTTTTCTGAAAGATGGTTTGATTTTATGCAAATGGTATGTTCTATTTTGTGGGATTGCAAAATATTGCAGAATTCAATTCAAAGAACAGTATTATTTAACCACCCATTTGACATCGTCTGTGAGAGGAAATAATGATAGACACATACTATTTTTTTTTCTCTGCTTTTGTGCAGGTTTATGATATGCATGTGACTACAAATTTTCCTTGTGGATGACTGTTGTTTGTTAGCTTGTGCTTTCTCATGCTTTCAGCTGGGCTGAATACAGCGAAAGCCCTTGGCAAGTTGAGGTTAAAAAGTTTTCGTCAGGGGAAGGGATCAGTTTTAATATTTTTTATTTTAAATTTTAATACATGAACCTTTGGTCAAGGAAGAAAAACAGATTTATTGCCTTCTTTCTCTGCCTTTGGATTCTAGCTGCATTGTTGAAGACAGGCTAGTAAAAGTAATTTTAATTATCTAGACATGTCCCTTAATATTCTCTAGGCTACCATATGATCTTCTGAACTAAGTTGTCTGCAAAAAGATTCATTTGGAGCAATGTTTAAGTAATTGTTTTTTAAAAAAATTGAAATCCTGTCTTCAAAAATCTGTAGCCAGAAAAATATCGCCATGACTCGAATAGGTAAAATGTGGAGTATACATATCTATATCCTAGATTTCCCAATTTTGCACGTCCCATTTTTTTGTTAAGGTAATATCTGTGAGGCATGCGATAGGTCAGCTCATTCCTGTCCCCTCAGTCAGAGGATGTTTGCCATCTGAAGAAGCAAGGGTAACCACACAGGACATCCACAAAACTGTGTGACTTTGTGCATGGGAACCTGTGGGAAGAGAGAGATGTTTCCTTGCAGGTGCAGAGCTCTGCATCTTCCCTCCAGCTTTGCAGGGCTTGTCAGCAGGTAAGCTGTCTCTGGCATTTAGTGCTTTGAAACAGTGGATAAATGAATGGCTGTGCTAGGAATCAGTAAAATCCAGGCACAGCAGCACTGGTATAGAAAACAAGATCTTAGCCAGGTTTTCCTCAGATGGAAGGAATAATCTTTACATGACTGGTAACTGCTCTGTGAAGGTTTATTTACCTGTGGTTTCTGGTGATGATCTGTTTGTACAAGAGTCTTTAAAATCAAGAAAGGGAGCTAGATCCTTTCTATAGCAAAACTGCTGCTTGCTTACCAGTCACACAGTTTACTGTACTCTAGATAGCACAGAAGCTGCAATTGGAGACATACTAGTTTTACTTTAAAACCTCAGACTGTTTTTAGAGTGTATCTTTGTGGTGAGTTAACCTTGGCTTAGGGCTGAACTCCCACCCAGATCCTTTGTCATTCATTCTGCCCCCTCAGTAGGGCAGGGGTAGAAAATAGGATGGGAAAGCTCATGGGTCAGGTTACAGATTGTTTGCCAATTAATGTCATAAGCAAAACAGACTTGGGGAAAATTAATTAACAGTGTGGTTTCTTAAACTGTCCCATATTGAGAAGAAACATAGATACTGTTTGTTGGACTTCTTCTACCAGTGTGATTTGTTAGTTTTTAGGCAGGTGAGACTCTCTCTGTTCTTGTTGGTAATGTTTGATTGACATACCTTTCATCTTACAACAGGTCATGGTAATGTCAGATGGCGCATCCTTCTCTTCAGGACAGAGCCTTCATCTCCCCAGCCTTCCTAGTAACTCACTGTCTTTTTCTGAAGTAAAAAAGAAATCATCTCATGGGCCAAAGGTGAGACTTATTTTGCTAGAAGATGTTTGAGCCAGTGGTGCTTTTCCTGGGAATTACCTTGAGATGAAAAAAAAAAAAGATTTCTAGTTATTTCTGCAATATTTCCAGTGAAAGCAGGTCTTGACATTTCTTTGCTGTGAATTTACTGTTTGCCTCATGAAAATACTGCAAGATGAGGAGGGCTGTGGAGAAGGTGCCAGTGAAGGTTCTCTCATTTTTGTACCTGCACAATTGTTTTCCTAATTTTGCAGAAGGAATTGTAATGGTCTGTTGTAGTATTAGGGGAGTCCAGTAATGGAAGTATGATCTACAGAGATGTAAATAACATGAGATAGTAGTAATAATTATTTCATTTATTAAGCATTTTTAAAGATAATTTTGTAAAGTGAAACTGAAGTTGTGGTTTTTAGGATTATTAATTTTTTTTTTTAAATTTCAGGGGTTAATCCTTTATTAGATTTTTCAGAGACCAGTGCATTATCAGTCTCTAGGACATCAAATTGAATCCCCAACCTAGAACATGGTAAAAAAGTTGCAGTCCAAGGAACCTTTTCAGTAATACAAATAGACCTTTCCAAAAGAGCAGATAGTTTCTTCAGTCTGACAAAATGAATTGATGATATGGGAAAATAAAGAGTGTGTTGTTTATGAAAATAAGAAATGCAACACAAGGACTTTCTTTGTAAGTGAATTAGCATATACGCCATTTTCCCATTATGTAAAATTGTTTGGGTTTTTATTTTCTGTGCATTGTATCGATTTCAAACATATTACTTAATCTTGTAGTGCATGTACTGAAAGGGACAGTACCCATATTTATTAGTAACTTTCACGTTCATTATCTGTGCTAAATCTCATATCTCTGCTTTTTTTGTAAGCAAATGCTAACCTAGGATGTCATTTTCCAAACCACATCTGGATGGTGAACTTCCATCTTATGTCAAAAATTGACAAGTGTGGAGTTTGAATAGGGTGAAGCAAAGTGAAGTGCATGTTTACTGCACTCATCCATATAAACTAATGTTTGAAGTCTTTCATTTTTGCTGAGGCAACTGTAATACCTGCAGAGAGTTTGATTTCCAGCAGGCAGATAGATGAGTCAGTAGGGGGTTAGAGGTGCATCACATCTCAGGATCCATGCACTTGGGATCCATAAAAAAAATTAGTTACCTAGCTGGGAATGCTTGTCTTTCCTTGTCTGTCACAGTGCAGGCATTCCCTGTATAATAGTGGAAGGCATGAAAGTCTGAGCAGCACAGCTAGTAATGAATGAACTTCAAAAATTGGGGTGTTTTTGGTAAGATGATGTTTTATGTCTTCAAGCTTGGAGGTCTGGTTTATGTAATTTCCATAAATTAGCAAATTCTGATGAAACCGCTAAAGATGATGGCTGCACAAGACAACAATTTCCAGGTGATTATGGCAGCATAATGGCCCTTTAGCAGTTTCTGTCCACCTGTCCTGCCTACCATATGCTCTCTCTGCTCCCAAATGTGTCTCAGGCCTTAGCATAAGAGGTGTTGGCCAAAATCTGAGCAGAAGTGGAGTACAATGGTCAAAATAGCATAGTTTTTCTTTGCTGGTAAGACTTTAGATTTTTATCATGGTTCTAAAATACTTATTTTTAAAGCTATGTTAGCCATTTCATAGAACAATGCTATAAATCTTGGAAGTACTGTATATACTTAGTGTTACTTGGCTTGAGAAAGGAAAACATACGCAGGTTTTTTAACATGCCTGTGATCCTCTGTATTATTTTTTTGGTGTTAGTTGCATGATGTATCATAGTCTGATATTCCCTTGGGTTGCTTCAATATTTGATGAATGTCTATGGTGTGCAAATATATTACTGCTAAAACCCCACGATCTCAATTTTTCACATGAACTTGAGAAGTGACTGTTACATTTGTCCCTCTTAGTAGAAATACTTAGCTTACTCTTATTTCTTGCAACACTTCTTAAGATGGGAAGGAAAAGAAATACTTAAACACTGTTAGATTTTGATAAATAAGAAAATGGTTTGAAAGTATGTTCTGATTTTCATCAAGATCTATCTATCAACATGATATGAACAATTAGCCACTTTTCATCCCCACCAGCTTTCCACATTCATCATTAGGTTTGATATAACTTACCAGTGAGCATAATTTGACTTTTTTTCTGTCTTAAAAATTTTGTGTTTCCTCTTGCTGTTTCCTTGATGTCTTTGTTGGCTTCTGTTGGGGTAGTTACAGAAATTTAGGAAGTAAGAAAAGATACTTTTTTACTTAGAGAATGAACGCAGATATAAAAGCAATGGGTTCGCTGCCTTAATGAAAGGGTAGCTCTAAGAGACCATGTAAGAATGGTGTATAAATATGTCTGTATCATAAGTATGCCAAATATGATTTCTATGTAAACATCATCTTTGTTGTAGAAGAGAAGTCCAGTTTCAAATTTGAGAAGATAAGATAGGTCTCAAGTTCCTATTGGTTTTAATAGTACTGTGCCCCAGGGCCATTTTTGTAGCTCTCATCTCTTGGAAAACCTCTAAAATGGGACTCTTCTTTGAAGCAATTTAAAATAACTTGGTAAGGAGACCAGTAAGAAAAATAAGGACTCCACCTAGTTTCGTAATAGCATATGTTTTATTCCTTCCCGGGGTGACATTTACAGTTCTGGTATGATAGAGCAAGATGTGAAGCTAAAAGCATTAATAATTAGTTCATGTGTCAAACATATGGTATCAAAGAGGCAACTTTTTCTTTTTTTAAAAATAATTTTGAGGAAAAACATTAGAAAAGGAATTATGACTAAAATATTTCAAGGAATGATTAGTACTTTTTTATTTTTGTTTTTTATTATTGCTCTGGGAAATGAAGAAGCACTTTACGTTCAGACGTTCATATGTTGTTATAGTATTGTTCCTTGTTGATGCTTCTGCTCATTGTTAATGTTGATGCATTTATATTATATAGTTACATTGTTCCAGGTCTGTCTCATAAATACATTAGCAGTATTGATGCAAGAAGTGTCTGGAGAAAAAGCACAACTGAATAATTTGGGCAGCACTGTATGAAAACTCAGTGTTTCACTAAATAAGATATTGAGAAGGCAAGAACATTTCAAAGTCATTATTTTTGCTGAACAGGTCCCACCTATTGCTACAGAGGAGGGAGATGCTCCAGTTTTTGCACAAGTTTTATGCGTAAACTGTTCAGGTCCTATAGCATTAAATACTGGCTTAACACATCCTGATTGGACAAGTATGAGTAGTTACCTACCAACAAGGAGCACATCAGTGGATGTAGTCTCAGTCTTAACTTCTCTAATTGACACAACTTCCATTAAGCAGGTTAATTTTGCTTTGTTTTCTTGACTAGTTTTTATTTCATAGTTCTACTGAGTGCATTGCTTTAAGTTTAGTCAGCCCCTCTGGAGGGTGAGGCTGGCAATATCCTGCTTTGATCTTTAATTGTTCTACTGCATTTCTGCTGTCCCATCTATGTTGTGCATAAAAGAGTGGTGCATAAGTGTGCTAGACTGATTAAGTCTGGCTTACTGATAATAAGGTTTGCTTCTACCCTGCCTCAGAGAAGAGCTTTGCAGCAGCCAAACTATCTGCAAAGCTTAGCTGCTTGCACAAGTTGGGCTGTCTGCAGGAAGCAAGCTGATCTCCTTGCAAGAACAACGGGAACCTCCTGGAGACCACAGGTGAACACACCAAACTTGTTATGGCCTGAGATGTGGTGGGAAACTCATCCCACCATACGTGGAATACAGAGTGAACCCTGCCTGGATACCAGTATCCGAACCAATCGGCATCATAGCCACGTTGGCCAGTGAGCGCCCAGCAGGGAGTATTTAAGACAGTGTCCAGAGGTGCCCAGTGGTCTGATCTGGTCCAGCTGGTGTAGCCCAGGGTCCCATGCAGGCCGCTGGCCCCACTCCTCATCACTCTGTCCTGCCTGTGTTCCACCTGCCTGCCTGCATCTCCTGTCTGCCTTGGTTCCAGCCTGCTCATCACCTGTTTTCCCCTAGAGGTCTGACTGCATCAGGTTTCCCCACTGGTTGTGGTGGTAACTCTTCTGCTTTCTTTTGTAGCCTTTCCTTTTCCTTATCTCTCCCTCTCCCCCGCTTTTCCCCTTATACTTGTCATTAGGAATAAAGCAAGTTGTCTGTTTGAGATCTAACATTTGGAGTTGTGTGCCTTAATCTCGCCTTCAAAGTAATCATTTAAAAGAACCATATTGCAGCTCCATCCCTGACTGGACTGTCACAGGAAGGGGCAAGAAAAGCTAATTATGTTTTCTCCTCTGCAGTTTTGTAAACTTGTGGTAGTGTTAGATAGCCAGATATACCATACTTACATACACGTCTGTTCTAGGTAAAGAAATAGTAAATCAATGGGTATATGCAATGCACATTGAAGTGTTTCTTAAAGTTTCTCATATGCTAGGCAACATATAGGTAGAAATGCTTACAATCAGCTTGGAAGAAAATAAGCAATGCAAACTTCTTGATCATAGGTTCCTGTAAGTTGAAATATCACTTTACAAATTTGAAGTAGTGTAAAAAAGAAACTTATCTTATAGAGAGTTCTGCAGGTGTTTAGAACAGTGCATTCTTTTGGGTGTTTTTGCGATACTGAGAGCCCACTGCTGGCAGTGTCAGTGCAAGTGGGCAGTGCTGGAACTATTCTTGTGTTTTGAAAATTCTCAGAAGAAAGAATTTCTTCTTAATTAATTCTCAGAAGAAAGAATCCCATATGACTCAGTCCAGATGGTTCCTGTATTGTTGGTTCCTTCCTTGTCAGTTCCTCTAGTGCCAGTAGTAGCTGCAGATCACCATTTTTCTTGCCACTTCAACTTTTCAGATTCGACTGAGTGAGGACTGATACTGCTCTACTTTTTCTGGGTTTGCCTGTCTTATAGTACCTCGGAGCCATCACCTTTTCAAAAACACTTCTCACTTACAACAGTTAAATGTAAAAGAAAAAAATGTTATCAAATGCTCAGCAGAAACACCAGCAATATATATAAAGAAGGAAGCTTTTTTAATAAAGGAGGTTTTGCATAAAAAGACGGTAACTGTTGTTTGTCCGATCAAATCTTCCATAGCTGGGCTGGATCCGGAGTAGTTATTGTGTGTAAGGAAAAAGATCTGGCAAAAGCTGGAAAGGGGATCACAGTACAGAAGTCAAACTTTGCCTGAAATGTCATCATGAGCATGTGTTTTGCTCTGATTGTGTAATAGTTCTGTCAATGTCATATGGTTCATATCTTTTTCTTTCCTTACAATTCTTTTTTTCTGATAGCTAGTGATGATGATAACCATTTCTTAACCTGTCTTTATGTTCATCTTCCGATGTTTCTTAAATAAAAATGTACCATGCATAAGGTAGAAACTAACTTGTCTTGCAGATATTGACAAGCAGTGGTAACTGTTCATCTTCAACCAGTTTGTAACAGATATTTTTATGAAAATATTGAGGTTTGTATTTATTCTTCTGTAGGTATTTCTGTTTCTGATTTTCCACCTGCAGTTCCAGGTTTTGACTATGAATCCTATGTCCATATTGTGTCTGTCTTTTGAGTCTTGAAGGGTTTGTTTGGGTTTTTTTTTTTTTTTAAGTAAAATTTTGCATCTGCTTTTTGCAGGACCCAACTAGGATTCTGAACACAAACAGCAGCAGCAGTAGTAATAGTTTTTTAAAGACCCACAAAAAAGAGCACAAAGAAAAAACTTCTAAAGACTCAAAAGAACATAAAAGTGCCTTCAAAGAACCTTCCAGGGAACATAACAAATCTTCCAAAGAATCCTCTAAGAAACCCAAAGAAAACAAACCGCTGAAAGATGAAAAAATGGTTCCTAAGATGGCCTTCAAGGAACCAAAACCTATGTCCAAGGAGCCAAAATCTGAAAACACCCCTATCCTTACTATAACATGTGGGCAGCAGCAAGAAAAGAAGACTCTCACAAAAAGGCCCTCTGTGCTGGACTCTGATGAATCTTCTGCTAAAAAAAGAAAAAAAACCAGCTCAGATTCATTATTTAAAGGTTTTTCTAGCACCCCATCTCTGATTCTTACTTGTTCAGCTGACAAAAAACAGACAAAGGATAAATCTCAACTCAGGGTGGGAAGAGTCAAAATTGAAAATGATGCACTGGAAGGGAAGACATCTACTCTGCCACCTTTTGATGATATTTTAGATCCCAGTGATTCTGACGTGGAGGAAAACACATCCTCCAAATCTGAAGTAAGTGGCTGTTTGGTTTTGCTTAACATGGGTTGAATATTCCCAGTCTGTGGGATTTTGCACCATATTTGTGTTTTCCCTTTCCTTTCTCCTGCCTGCTGGCAGATTGTCCAGACTGAAGGTGTGTTGATTGAGATATTCAAAGTTGATGCTCTTGAATTGTCAGCTAACAGTTTCAAGTCAACTAATAAATGTCAACATTATGATGAATGAGCATATCAAAGGTGGCTATAAACAGTACTGCTCTTTTGATGTTCTTTTGAATTTCATGCTTCTTTTGAGAGAAAAGGAAATAGGTCTAAATGTTTGTATTTCACACTAAATCTTTGTTTTCAAGTGTAAGAGAATTCAGTAAATCCAGGAAAGGGTTGCAGTTATGTCAGAGTTACTTGTTATTTTTTTCCTGAAAGACGCAATTCTGTGTCAGTTATGTGGAGGAGGAGGAATTCCTGGAGTCTCACTCTTATGAGGAGAATCTTTCCTAAGTAGCAGGCTTACCAAGAACAAAGAGTGTTTTTTATGGAAATTTGATTTTTCTGAAAATATTTGGGTACTCATTTATTTCAAGCATGATTTGCTTTTGATAATTAGGGTTTTAATAATTTTCTTAGTAAACTTTTGTTTACAGAAGTATCTTTTATAGAGAAGCAAAGGTGTGGTTGGAGAAGGCTTGCTTGGTGCCATTATTTGTGCTTATGGCTAGAGGCAGTGTGCACGAGAGAGAGTTACTCCTCCCAGCCCTGCCTGTTCAATCCTCTCATTTTTTTGTTTTCTTATTTGTGCCTCTGTTACTGTATGTGTCTGTGATCAGATGCTTAACCCTCTTTGTCCTGTCTGGACCAGTCAATAAATACCCTGCTATGGGGAGGTGTCAGCATTGTGTTTTTACTTCATAGAAACTACCCACAAGGGAGAAGATAATTTACTTCTGAAGTGACCTTTTAACGACTGGCCCCTTAGGGCATGCAAAGGCTGTAAAATTTAGAAGGTATGGAATAGGATAGGCCTTGCTTTATAGCATGACACTGGTGATAATCTGTGATTGGAGTGACATTCTCATTTATGGCTTAGGATTTAGTTTGTATTTAAACCTGAAAATGCACACTCTTTCCACCCTTAGTGTGAATTATTTTTTTCATGTTTTCAAAAGAAGCTGAATCTTGTTTTTTAATTCGTCACTTGCTACCTATTCTCAGTATAGCTGACTATTTAGAATAGATTTCTGTATTTACTATGTATTCAAAAAGGTGCTGTGTAGTGGCACATATACTTTTACTGTCAGAATCAATTTTTTTTTTTCCAAAGACAGAAGAATCGAGAGACTCAGCTGCAGTGTAACTGAAATTTTACAAATGCAGGCTCTACAGAGGTGTCTGCTGCAGAGCAACTTACAAATGATATGTGAAAGATATGGATGGTTCTTAAAACTGATCCCTTTTAATTGCCAATACGTGTTTGTGTTTCCCTCTCTGTTTTCGTGCAACATCTTGCCCGCTACCATGCCTCAGTGTTTTTCACAGGCTATTGCAAATCCACTTTCACTGCTGTTCTTCATCCATCTGCAGTTGACCTGTTAGACCTAAGAAGTTCCTTAATTCTGTACTAAAGCTAAAAAGTAGATTCAGTGTTTTTTAGGTCTGTGAGCCACTGTTACTTGAAAGTGTAAACTACTGGAGTCCACTTCAAGAGAAGCAAATCCTACTAGCCTGGCTCTCCTGTATTTTAACTTTGGCATTCTGGATCATGGAACACACATTGGAGGGCCAGTGTGGTCCCCATCTGAATGGGTGAAAGAGATGTCTCCCTCTTTTGGACTGTGCTCCTTAATAAATCATGCTGGGTATGGCTCCAGTCAGCAATGAGATTCTATTTAGAAAGTCAACAATATACTTAAGTTGAAGAAGGACTATCCAGAAAGCACACAATAATTCCCTAAGGTGCCTGTGGATTCACGCCATTGTTAGTGCTGTGGGAGAAAGACCTAGGCATCTTTGGTTAATGAGTGTCTGCAGAATTTCAGAGTTTTTCCTTATACATTGTATTAGTTTCAGGCAGGGAGCCTAATGAAAGGCAGCCAAGGAGTGTAATAGAGGTAATTATGTTGGAAAAAAATAGGCTGAACTTATTTTTATATGTCTTGGTAAGTGTCTAAGCATTTCAGGAAAAGGAGTATATTTTACACCTAGATCCATAAAAGTTATATCCTATAAATATAATCATATTAAGAAAAAAGGTCAGAAGTTGCAATGTTACATAGAGGGTAGTGGAAGTGAATATGTGATAATGCTTTTGCTATACCGAAACAGTTATTTCAGTCTGTTAAATCTTCATGATACTAACCAACATAGTTGCCTGAAGCTGGGAAGTTTCTTCTTCAGTGGCACGTCCTGGCATAATAATATGCTGTAAAATTCAGTTAAATGTTATTTCTTACTCTGGTACAATTAAGTGGCGGCTATTGTAGCATGGATGAACAAAGAATATATCATTATATGGGACTGTATTTAGTAGTAGAGTATCTAGATTTATTCCTAAAGTGACTTTAAAAGAGCAAAACCGCAATATCCAATTCAGCAAATTTGGGTTAGATATAATAAGTCATATTACAAATCAATACCTACAAGAAAATTGTTAGGATACTACAAAAATACTAACTTTGAGTCAAGTGCATGTTTTTCTAGTGTAAGTTACATTTATCACGTAGTGCAAACCTATCACTGTTTGGATTGTTGTAATGAAATTATTAATAACTTTCCTGAGAATTTTGTAGTTTCTTGCCTTCATGGAGTAGGGGATAGTCTCATTCTCATACATGTCCTGAAATGGTGACTATTCTCTTTATAGGTATTGGCTCATATGCATAACTTTGCATATCAAACATGATAAATTTGTAATGAAAAGTGCAATGTAGGATTTAGACCTTTGTGCAAAACCAAGTGTCTTTACTGTTGCTGGTCACACCTAAGACTTTTTGCAGAGTTAGAGGTAGTCCATCATCAGCTCTCAACTGCAAAGGCTGGGTTTGGGATTTTCAAATAAGGAGGGCATTATGAGAAGTCCTCATGGTAAAGGAATATTACAAGCATCATTAAACAGAGATACGTTTCTCTGGGTAGGTGCTACAGTATGGCAATGCTGCGCCTCTGATTTCTTTGGATGAGGCCCCTGTTCAGTGAACTGCGGTGGAGTGTATTGTATCAATTAATGGGCTCGAATTTCAGACAGACAAGTAGAGTGCGTTCAGCCCTTCTCTGTATTGGCACCATGCTCCACCTAGTTCTGGGCATTGAGACTTCAAATACTGGCCTTTGTCTTCACAAAGCAGAGGGAGTAGAGGTTTAGCACCCTCTGAGTGGGGTGTGTTATTTTTCTTCATGTGGCAGAGCATGTCTGCTAATGGTTAAATCTACCCCTGAGCTGTCCCTTGAAATTCACCTTTCAAAATCCAGACAGGTTAGCATGGTGTTGTCTCTAGGGCATTTTAAGAAAGCCAGGTACTTTCCTCTGATGTCCTGTAGTCACTTGCGTTCTGAGCTTCAAATGCCTTTGCAAAATTCAGTGTGAAATAAAGGGAATAATACCCTTGCCTAGTGATAAACTTTCTGCCCTTGTTTAATAGCCTTTCTGTGTGTGACTTTAAGAGCACATAAGTCCATTCCTCTGTGATCTGTTTGGCATATGCTGTAATGTGGTTCACTGCTGTATTTATTTTAACTTTGCTTTTCTCTTGACTTTGAGCTGTTGGCAAGTGAAACAAGTGTCCATTTCTCTTCATGCTGCTTTGTTAAGTATCCCTTTTCAAATACATCTGTGATTGAAGTATGTTGGACTTCAGTTATAGTGATAGACTTGGTGTTCAAAAGAGTGTGGGGTCTTTATTGAGTCATATCAGCTAGCAAAGTCAGTTGGGAGTGACATATATACTCAGAAATCGTGCAGAAAGGCTGAAAAACTCTTTTGCTGACTTTGGTACGAAGCATGCAAAGCAAGGTACAGAGTCAAAGCATGCAGATTTATGGTTTTATTGAGGCATAGGCATATTGGCTCAGTCCACTTCTAAACTCCGAGGATTTTACTTTTAAATTCAGTTACAGGATGGTTTAGTAAGAAAACTCCAGCTGTTTGCTTCCTGTGTAGGACAGTGCAGCAACATGACAAAAAAAAAAAGGGCTTGACCTTGATTTTACTGCTAGTCTGATCCATAAAATATGATGAAGTTGTTTTAAATTTGTGTGAGCTGCAAACTGGTGTGTGACATGAGGAAATAGAGAATTTTGTATCTAAGTGAGGCATTTTCCATGATTGGAGCTGCCCCTTTTGAGCTGTGGAGCCATTGCAGAAGGGATTCTCAGATGCTTCTTGTTTAATTATTACTGGTTTTGCTGGACTGGATGTGGAAGAAAAAATGGTACATGGCTGTTGGTGAAGTTGCTGCAGCAGAAAGGCGCAAAGGAGATCAGGCAGATCATACATACCTGTCTGGGTGTTAAATATTCTCATCGTATCTCCAGTTACAGTGAACTGAACAGCAACTCTTTAAGTGCCATGCACGACCGTGGTTGGGTGGATTTTTTAGAGCGCATGTGTGTCTTTTGGATGAGTTTCTTCTTCTGGTGTGATTATTCTGCACTTAGTGTGTATTGTTTTTTCCCTTTCTGACTGTATATATCACTGCAGTTGTATATTTCACTGCATTAATAATAGTAGCAGCGTTTTGCTATGTCAAAACCTATTGAAATGCAAGCTGAGCAGAAATGGATGCCAGTAAAATGTGACGACTCAGGGGTAAGGAGTTTCAGTTATTAAGACTAGAGTACATTAGTGTGTATTTTGCCTTTGAGAAAAAATTCTAGGTCCTTCTTAGGAAGGCCCTTACAGAACAATGAAAATATAGTAGTGGTCACATAGACTGTGCTTTTGTAATTAATTAACTGCTTGCATGTCCTAAAGCAGTCTTAAAGTTAGAATATGAATACCTTTTTAAAGTAATCCATAAAATGCCACTTTGAATCTGGCCCATAATCTATTAATTTGACTGTTACAGAAGTGGAAGAACATTTTGAAAACCCTCATGATCTAAAACCTCCAGGCCCTCGTTAGCTGAAAAAGCCTGCTTTCTGCCAGGGCTCAGAGCTAAAGTCAGAGCCTTTTCAGGCAATATTTAAAATCAGAAATAAACAGTAGTGAGATAGAGCTCCATGTGCCATTTTCATGTAGTTACCAAAGGGGAAAAAAACCAAAACAGAATACAGGTTTGGGTTCTTTTGGTGAAACTGTGACTCTATTAAGATTAATGATGCAGAACAGGGTTGCTACTGATCATGTCTTTCATTGTGGACTGGGCCCTATGAGTTTGCAACCTGTCATGTTCTTTACTTTTTGCTTGGAAATTTAATGCATTTTTTTCTGCTTTTGGCACCTTTTACTTCAGTAGTTAATACTACTCTTAAAGTCATGCCAGTTGCTTGTGGTATCGTTGAACATAATACTCCTGTGTTGAGGAGATTTAGTAGCTGCAAATGGGTAAATACTATACAGTCTGAGGTTTTCCCTTCCTTACATGTGGTCAGAGAGAAACAGTGGCTGAAGATAATCAGACCTCCTTAGAGGAGTGGCAGTAGACATGAGTATGTTCTATGGCTGTCAGCATCTACTGTAGTATGGCACCATTTAGCTGCTATATTTTGCCTATTGTAATTAGATATTACTATGAAAGGTAAAACGTTTTGTCTTTGCTCACAAAAGCTTAGGTGCTTATTAGTCTGCTCTGAACGTGGTGAGATTAACCATTGCTGATGAGGAAGCAGAAAGATAGACAGGCAGTGATCCTCTCTGGCAGTAAGCTTGAATGTTAAACTGAGATACTTTTGTTACCATGCTGTGTTTGGAAATCACTGGCTTACAAAAATATTGAGGATTTAGAAATAGAACGGTGGAGAGAAACTATGTAGATACAGTTTGCAAACGTAATCTTGTGAGAGTCAGAAAATTTTACATTCTTGAAGCAAAGTCATGGGTATTGAGGGTGGTTTTTTCAGTTTTAGGTAACTTCACATTTTGTCCACAGAAGTAACATCAGTCATTACTAAGAGACTAGTCCGGGCTTCAGTTTATTAGTTTGTTTGAGAATGTTGGCTACATCTGTTTTAGTGGGGACAACTCATGTGAATTAACTCAAATATCTGCATAAATGCAGTTTTTGATTGGGGACATATTTTCTGTATTTCAGCCCTGGAAAATTCTTTTCTACCTGCTATCCTGCAGAAAGTAAGGATTTTAACTGGGTATATGCAATGTCAATACTTTAGTTGTAATCTCTTTTTTGTGGCAAAAAAGGACTGTATCCAGTAAAGTCATGACAGTTTCAAGAGGCCAAGATGCATTGCAGTTAAATTATTAAAGGCAGGATATTTTATTTTAATCAGCCAGGTGAGATCTTCTTGGTATGGATTTCATTGCTTTGAAGTTGCTTTATCTTCTATAAATTATGTCATGACCCAGGAGAATGGGTGCACATAGTTAAAATCAAGTCTAACACCTGTTAGTTATCAGCTGGAATAGTTTGACTATGTCTACAGTAGTTAGATCTATCCAAGACATTTATGCCTATTTATTTGTAGTGTGGAACCAGTAATTTTACAGTTCTTTTTTTGGGGGCAAAATTTATATGGTTTACTCTTGTACTTTATAAGTACATATTGCTGCCACGACCCGCTCCCGCGGCGGGGGGGGGGGAGATGCTGCCACTTCTGGGCACGTGGA
>JAWMRC010000089.1:39803932-39852769 GCA_035584755.1 Thripadectes ignobilis
GCCAAAACCCCCGCCCTCTCCCCCCCCCCCCCCCCCCGAATTCATTAAGTAATTTTCAGAACACTTTCCATTCAAAAACTTGTAGTTTGGTGATGACTGACATGAATTCTCCAGGACACTCCAAATGAAATTTGGTTTCTACATTTAAAAGACTCAGTAATCCCCTGAAGTTTAAATTTTACCAAGGCAGGGTAAAGGCTGCTTGAGCTGACTGCTGCCGTGAGTGTATCATATATCGTACCTATGCAAAATAAATGACAATCTGCTGCCTGCTGATGAAGGATGGCCATTCAGCTCTCCATGCTGTGGAGCCCTGGGGTTGTGATGTTGGCACTTGATGTGCCGCTGCAGAGGGATGTTGGGAGGCCTTTTGGATGCTGCTGATGGACATATGTGCCTGCCCCAAACGTGAGGTGGATACTGCCTGTCTGTCACTATTCTTCCAGGACTGAGGTGTGCATGTATGCTGGGTATAGGGAACAACTGAAAACAGATGTAATCCAGCAGCTTTCTTTCTTGCCTTCTGTGTGACTGCCTGTTCCCTCATGACAGCAGTGTCCACTCCTTCACTGAAAAATCAGGGCATGACAAGCAGCCATTGCTGTTTAAGGAAAGCATCATGTCTGCAACCAATTTTAATAATATTTTGAGTGTTCACTGAAGGTGGTTCTACGTCACCACACTGGTAATAGAAAAACTGTTATTCACTTGGAGTGTTCGTGAGAATTGTTTGAACTCACTGCATCATTATTAAGTAGTGCTGTCTTACTTGGCTTAGTTGTACGTAGTACAACTTACGTTTTTGTTAGAATGTGTTGCAAAATTAATTTCTTCACGCTTTTTCCTACCAAAAAGAAAACCCGAACCCAAAAATAATGTTTTGAGTAAAACATTCAGCTGTGTTGGTATTAATTTCAGTAAAACCTGACATTTTCCATTAAAAACCTCTAAGCAGGCTTGCATCCTCCATTGAAAACGGAAATCTTTTTATGCCCAACTGAAATATGAAGTTTGTGCTTCCTCTGGCATTGGGTATGTTAGTAGTGTTTCTACTGCCCCTTTCTGGACAGCAATATCTCTTGCCATTCATTCTCATTGGGGCTGAAAACAAGAAGGTGCATGCAGACTTCTTTGTTTTTTAGCACTGTGTGGCTGCGAAAGGACCAGGAATTTTGGTACTTAACGCTCTCTTTATCCCCATGAAAAGACAGTCCTTGCACACATGTGTAGCATGGTAAGCCTGAGTCCAGGACGTATATGTAGGGTTTTGCAAATTATCTTGAGACATGTTACCTATTGTTGCTGTAGATATCTGAACTTCCATGAAAGAATTGCGTACTGTGTACTGTGTTGCAAGCTTTCTGGCAAATTTGAGGGAAATTATATCCTGTGTTGTAGAAACATGTTTCAGACAGTGAGTTGGAGGATGAGGATAAATGAAGCTATTTCCACTTCATGGAGTCTGTTTGCATATTCACAAAACTTGTATCATCACCTCAGAGCAACGCTAAAGGAGACTATAAAGGTGACTGACAATATATGCCCTGTCAGCTGCAGCAGAGCTGTGTTTGGTTGCTGAGGTTAATAGCCAGCTCTACCAGTGCCTGAGCTCCTGGAGGAGAGATTACTCAGGCATCTAGGGATGACAGGGTCCCAGGGACATTAACTGGATCAGTGCCCCAACACTGATTACCCTGATCAGAAAACCGTCGTAAAATTTATACCCTTTACTATCATAGTTGGTGGGCAGCTTTCATTAGGACAGAAGTAAATCAAATGATTTGGCTGCTCAATGTGAGGTCGTTGTAGGTCTTACCTAAATAGTGGGAGGAGATTACATATCAGTAACTTGGTTGTGTCTAGTTATTCAAGTTATCAGCTGCAAAAGTATCATGGTCTCAGACATGGCAAGAAATTAAGTAGATACAGGCTGTGACAATTTTAGTTTTTTGCATTTTATAAATAATATTTTCCAGCGCCCATGCTGTTTAATTACTTATTACACTGTAGTTTTATTCTGTGCATGACAACAGACATGGTTGCAAGACAGTACTTACTGCATTGTGTCTTACACAAGGATAGTAAAATATCTCAAGTGAGCAGGAATATCAAGAAAAGAGTCATTGTCTAAATATTCTGGAGAGCAGCAATTCAATTGCATAGTTGCTCAGGTTCAAGGCAGGAGAAAGCAGGTTTAAGGCCAAAGAAGGACGCCACTCTTGGTGCTCTTGGTGACCTAAATTTGCTTTGGGCGCAGACCACTAGGAGTAGATTGCAAGTTAAATGTTGCTGTTTTAGCTAATGGAAGCAATTTGTAGATGAGATGTTTCAAGTCAATTTATTTGTGCCATATGCAGCCTTTTTTCTATAAAACTCAAGAGTGATCCATGTTGTGCTTCTGATCTTCATTTAGCCAATATTTTAACTAATATAATTATAACCTGTGTTTTTAATAACTTCAGTTACCTTTATCAATGACATTATAGTACATTACATTACATTGTAACAGTTGAGTGAAGTGTAGTTTAAGTATAAACAAGTATCAGATTTTCTTGGTTTTGAAAGAGATTTGCTTTGTCTTTATCTTGTGTTAGTGTCTTATTACACCTTACAGAACAGATGCAAAACTCTATTAATGTAAACTCAGATCACACTATCAAAAACTTGGTTTAAGTCTGAAGATTACATGAATACTACTTTTTGTAGTATTTTTTTTGTAAAAGGACATGGCTAGGCAGAGTTAAAGCATGCAGATGTGTCAGCTGTAAATGGCAAAATGCTGGTAAGACAATAGAAATTTATTCCGTGGGGGTTTTCTGTCAGATAATCAGCATTGTGTAGTCTGTGTGTATATAATATGCATTATCTTTTTTCAAAACTGCTAGATAAACATATGATAATATTATCACAGAATGAGTGCCTAGGAACCATACTGTCAGAATTATCTATAGAGAAAAGTGTGTGTAAGAGTATTGTTGCCAGAAATGACGTAAAAATCATTGTTCATTCCACAGTATCACAGGGTGGACAAAAAGTTATGACATTTTGAAAAATAGTTTAAGGGTCTTTGTTTTGTTTTAGAGACTTGAGAATTTTTTAGGGTACAGCATTATGTTTTTGTATTTTTCTCTCTACAGCTTTTTGCTGGAACTGAAATATGCAATAAATGAAGGCTGAGATTTTAATGTAATCATTTAAATTCTAGGAGTTCAGTTTGAGGAAAAAGTAAATGCAGTGAGGCTTGCTGTAAAACTGACAAGGCCAACAAAGATCTGCACTAGATCTCTCTGTAGTTTATGGTGAAATTTTGGGCAACTTTTTTTAATTTTCTGGTACATGAGTTGAATAGCCAGTGGTCTGCAATAACAAAGACAATGCATAGGGATTCCACAGCATGACTTCAGAAAAAAACTGTGTGGTTTTTTCCTATATTTAGGTCTGTATTTATTTGATGTGTATGACCTTGACAAGGTTTCCCATAGTAAAGTTTTAGTGTACAGTCATGCTGGGAGTCTTCTACAGAGATTGAGCTCATAAGAATAGAGAGGAATTATGGTGAATTTGCAAAGCCTCTGAGTACCTGCCAAGTCACAGTGCAGAATAATACCCATAAAAGAAGTTTTACATTTAAATGGTTCTCCAGATGCTTCTTTGTAAATAGGAGTGTGTGCATTTCTAACATCAGAACCTCAGACCTGGGAGAATTTAGGTGAACTGCCTTCCTGCTTCCTCAAAAGTGACAGCAAACTGTTTGTTCAATTTCCCAACCAGTGAATTGTGAGTCAATCGACATCTGCCCTTCTCAGTGCTGATATGTAAAATAGGACACCGTAGAGAAAATAGGGCAAGAGAAGGAAATTGGGACGTGTTGGCTTCTGACGCAGCAGATTTTGGCCCTGGCCAGAACAACTACCACCTATCTTCTATTAATCCCATTAGAGCAGAAGATGTAGTTTAGTTGAATGGAACTCTCACCTCGGTTTTAAAACCTAAACTAAATTTTCTGGTTTGTATCTAGTATTAAAATCTAGGGTTAGACTTTCTTTCTAAAACACATTTCTCTCCTTTGTTGGCTTAAAAGAGCTTTGTGTGTAGAATATGTGAAAGTTCTCATAGAGAAAGTTTAAAAATTGGCAAGTCAAACTCTCAGAAAATCAATATCTTGAGTATTGCTTATCAGCCAAATTTGCCCTTTCCACAGTTAAAAGAGTACAAAGGGACAGTTGCCATTCTGTCATCATAGGGCTTTTATGCCACTGAGCTTATAAAATTAGCAATAATCTTAAAACAAATAATTTGCTGACCATATCTTCCATCATTCCCATTTTTTCCCATATAATTCAGACTTTGAAAAGAATACAGAGCTGCTACATTCCCCATGTTTTGCTGCTCATACTTTTTCAATTCTTTGCAAATATTGATGTCTTCTACACATGCTTGAGGAAATGTGGTCTAGATAACACAGCGTTTAGTGCCAGTTTTGAAAAGCCTTCACATAACCCACTCATTGCCAGCATTACCTATGTATTTAGAACAGTCTACATCCTTCCTGATTGCGGTTGTATGGTGAGAACTTCTATCAGTTTGCTTCTTGCAGTTAGTTAAGGACCGTGTTCATATTCACAAGACCATATACATTTTTAGTTTGTTTTATCCTTAGTTTTCTCATTATCTTGTAGGCATGAATTCCATGGAAACTCTAGTATTCAGCTCTCTACATGAGAAACCATAATCTTCTCTCCTCTACATTTTGTCTGCTTTGCTATGTGTCTTCCACTCTTACCAGTAAGATGTCATCAGCAAAAACATCTGTGCAGGTTAACAGCCTTCACTAGTGTTTTGTCTTTCAACTGCATTGTATAATGTAATGCAAAAAAAATTTGTTTATCCACATTGGTAAGCTCAGTCTCCTGTGCATGAGTCTTCTATAAGTCTTGAGTATTTCTGAGTTTTTATATTAGCATTGTCTCCAATCTATATTTGATTTGTAAAGCTAAGACAAATTATGTACATAAATATAGAAGGAAAATTATTTTCTTTCAAAAATAGATATGTGTTTCAGTAGAACAGTCTCTAAGGAGATGGAAATCCCTCTTCATCTACTGCAGTTAGATAAAACAGTTGCAAAGTTTCACTTAGGGTCTATTCTGGATACTACTTGTTAAGTGAAGGATTCAAAGAATCACAGATGGGTTGAATTGGGAAGGGACTTCTGACTGTCATCTGGTTTACCTGTTCAACCAGGACCACTTGAGTGCCCAGGACCCTGTCTAGATGAATATCTCTTTAGGAGGGAGTTACCAAAACCGCCCTGGGCAGCCTGTGCGCATGTTTGGTCACTGTCACAGTGAAAAAGTGTTTCAGAGGGAGCCTCTTGTGGGAGCTACAGATGGGTTGGATCAGTAAGAGCTGAAGCAGTGGTCAGTGACAGGGCACTTAGTGGCAGTAGAAGTTTTAAGTACAGGAATCCTGTTAGAGGACAAGCCTTGTCTTGAGGGAGCATATTCCACCTCCCTGAACTTCTGACTCTGGAAAAAGTGGAAGTAATGCTCAGCTATAAGCAGTTTCAACTTTGTAGTTTTCAGTATGTATAGCAATGGAAACAAATCTTTGGATTATTCTGCATAAGAAATAGGAAATAAGTAAACTGGCTGATATGAAATGAGGTATCACTACACCAAGTTTATTTCAAGAAACAATACGTAAGCATCCTTTAAGAATGGTTCAGGGAAAGGGAAGAAAAACTGTTGTCACCCACATACATAGAAGATGTCTTCTATTCCTTAACATAAGAATTAATAAGGAGCTTGAAATGACGGGGGTTATTTTTAGGGTCATAGAATCATATAATATCCTGATTGAACCCACAAGGATCATCGAAGTCCAGCTCTTGGCCCTGCCCAGAACAGCCTCAAGAAGTTGTACGAATTGGGACAAGCATGAAATATTACAGCAGCAGCTCTGTTATATCCTGTGTCATAAGCAGGTGAGTTTGCCCAAAAGTTGTTTGCAGCTCAAGAGTGAGTTGTTACACTACTTGTAAAACCAGACAAGGCTTTGGAAATTAAAGAAGCCAAGTGATTTAGAGCTGGTGAAAAAGGTACCTTTTCAGGGAAAACTTGAGCCAATAAAAAGTGCCTTTTCTTACTGAACTATTTCAAAGCACAGAATCCCTCAATCAGGCCTAATAAAGAAGCCAGTGTCTCTTCTGCATTGGTGTGAGAGCACTAAAATGAAATAGACTGTCTAAAAGTGCAATAAATCATATTGGGTCATTGCACTAATGAGCACTTTGGGCCTAAACTCTCATTAGCCAGCTTCTATGAAGAGAAAACTGATAAACCAAGAAAAGGGCATATGAGAGAAGCTCTTTTTGCTGGTATTGTCTTTAGCTTGCATTGTTGAAGGACACCCTTTAGCTAATTTCAGACCCATAAAAAAAAAAGAAATCTGTGTGGTGATTAGGAACCTGTGAGTAAGAGCAGAAAGCCAAAGTGAGTAAAGCCATAAATACTTGTCCTTGGGATAAGAGCCTGTAAAACTGTCAAAAAGTGTTGTTTAAGTGACAAAAGACAGCCTCTCTTAAATAGCGGCATGGGTGCTTTTGACACTGATCCATATTCATATATATATGGACAGCATGTTTTTAGTTCCTTCTGAAAAGACAAGTCTTTCCTGCTAATAACATTCATTCGTGTTAAAAGCAACTATTTCTTCTGGTTACACTCACCCAGATTTCTAAGTCAAAAAATGTAGATTTCGTTTCTTATGCTTAACAACTGTAATATTTGTGCTAATCTGTATTTCTTGGAATAAATTTTCAGACAGGACTGTTTAAGGAAATAATATAAATTGTTTCAAAAGTCATTAGGAACCCTTTTTAGAAGTGTATGGATGATCATATGTATTTCACTGGAACTTTCTATGGTTTGAATACTCTAAGTGATCTTGCAAAAGCAGAGCAAAATATTTACCAGGACAATATTCTTATGATTTTTTATGTATTTAAATTCATTACTTCTTGTAATACTGACTCAGTTAATGTTGGGAGAAACTGCAGAGCAGTTTCACTGGTATTTTCATGCCTCATAATGTGAATGAGACCAGGCCTGTCCACTTTTTCAGTTCAAGTAAACTGGTTCAAAAAAGAAAGTAGTGAAGTTTTAGTAGTGACACAGTCTCTGTGCTTATGTGATTTTTGCTTCCAAGAGTTTTGGCACCTGAAAGTATTTTAAACCAAATACAATAGTCTTTTAGTATTTGTTAATTTTTTAAGGGAATGGATTTTACAGAAGTTAAAGTTCATGTTGAAATTAATAAAGGAAGAATACAGTTAATGGAAATCTGCAAAAACCAGTTCTCAGCTAGTAATTTTGCTGCAAAAAGCAGAAATTGATAGATAAATCAGATGTTTAAGAGTTGCCTGAAGCTGGAAAACTGAACTTAGTTTGCTGATGTCTTTGAAGTTTGTACTGAAGTTCTTCATCACTGCAGTCAGTTTCATATTATCATAATTATTTTACTGCTAAAAATCTTCTGTGTTTTTACAGAAATTCAAGAAGGAAAAAAGGGTTCTTTTAAAAGAACTTTGTTTTTGTAGCAGTGTCAAGTGATGCTGCAGTGTCTTGCTGAAAGATCTGATGCTGTGGACCATGTAAGAATCTCTCTTGGCACTCACAAGTGGGTTGTGTTGTTGGTTGGGTTTGGTTTTCTTGCTCAGGGTTGATTCACTTGCCTACCAGCGATATAAACCCACAGAGTCAGGTACAGAGCCTGTATTTTGACTGTATCTGTGAGAACTGGAGCTGGTGTTGATTTAAGGAGAGCAGATGTTAATGGTGTTTTTCTCAAGCATTCTCTTACCCAAATAGGCATCTCTCATGGTGAGAAAAAGGCAACAAGAGGCAGTAAATCTGCCTGCTCCATTATGAAGGGCAACAATAGATTGATTTGTGGAGAAAAAGCAGCTGTTAAGTTTAGGTAGCCTGTGTGCATGAAGACTGAGTTTTACAGACTGAATATTACTGGTGTCATTTTAGAGAAAAGTTTGGTGCTATCGTGATCATAAGGGATATTGTACTGGCAAGGAGAGTTGGAAAATGTTTATTAGCCTGGACAGCACATCTCAGTAACATAGTTGTATAAAATTTAAAGTGTAAGCAGGTTTTCTTTTCAATAATAGATGTCTAGATAATGACTTCCTCATCTGATTTTCACTGTTATTTCTGTATGGCCACTTTTTTCTGGTCTTATGTTCTCTGTTAACATCCCCCCTGCCCACATACCAGAGCTGCACTTTGTCTCATGTATGCAGGTGAGTGTGCAAGTATGTACCAACACCTACACACTGCAAGCCACTGAGTCTAAGAAACATGAAAAAGGATATGAAAAGATGCAACCTGGTGGCAGGAAGCAAGACTCCTAAGTACTATCCTCCTAAGCTATAACCACTATGAGAAAAATTATGCAGAATTTTTAGATGAAGCAACAAACCTTTCTCATTAATCTCAGAGGGAATTTTCACATTTTTACAACAGTTGAAAAAGAACATATAGTACTGTTTGTTAAAAAATACACACTGATTTGACCTACTGTTTAAAAATTTAGTTCTCTTTTGTAACTGTAATTCTAGATAATTTCACTTTTAACAAAGCAATCCTTCTGGTTCAATTGCTATTAAAATCTGCAGTCTGCAGGGTTTCAATACATATGGAAAGTATTAGTATTAACAGAAATCTGATAACAGCAGACAAGGTTAGTTTGAATCCCTATCTTCAGACTTATTTTCTAAGGAAGAAGAGAGAAAACTGAGGTTCTGGCATTTCGTGTGATCTGCTCAGGTCTTCTGTTTTTCGTTTCTACTAGATTATTGCTAATTTGGAAAATGTTACATCTGCAGGATGACGAGACAGAGATGCCTTAGGTCTATTATAAACTAGTTTAGGCTCTCATGTTTTATGGCCTTTCAAACAAAGCATTGGAAACTTCTTTTTAGGCTTCAACAAAGAACTAGACGTGGTGTAGTAGTGTGTATATATGGTGAGTGCAATAGGAATTTCCACGGTCTTTGCCTCACTGATACCTGAAATCTTTTGAGTGTTATTGTGTTCCACAGTTTCTTTTTCTTGACAGAACACTTTAGGCAGTAACTAACAGTAAGAGTTTTAGGCAAAACATTGTTTCTTAAAATGTTACTTATTTTCTTTTTTTTTTTCCTTTAAAGTCTGAACAGCCCAGTCCTGCCAGTTCCAGCTCCAGTTCCAGTTCCAGTTTTACACCATCTCAAAACAGCAGACAACAAGGTACCAATGGTGGGGAAAAAAATGAAAAGAATATGTGAAACGAAGGGGCCAAAAAAAACAGAACTGGTGGCATCTCATTACTGCTTTTCTTTTGCCTTTCACTGCCTGAACTGGCCACAGTTTTGATTTAGAGTCTTTTCCTCCGATTGTTTTCAGATGTGGCTGCTCAGGTGTTTTCTGAAGGGCAAAATAAAAGGGGAGAAACTGTCTATTTGATGAAACAGTGTGAGAGTTTCTTGTTTTTAAGGACTAAACACTGCCTGTGACTTAACAGATGGTAAACTCAAAAGGGCTTCTTTTTCTGAGTTGTCATTCTGCAGGGTTAGCTAGAATGGCACCTGACTCCATCTGAAGCCCTAGAAGTGTGTGGCTTCCCATGGGAAGCCCATGGAAATTCATGGATGTGTGTATGAGGACCCTTTCAAAGGACCATGATCTTCCCATACTAGTTGAAAGTAAGAGCATACAGTGTTCACTTTAGATACATGGCAGGGAAGGATGATGGTTAGACTTTAAGTCTGCATTTTGATTTTCTGGCTAATATTTTCCGTTGACTTAGAACTCAGTAAAGAATGCATCTGTCTTCCTGGAGACCTTGCCAAGGCATGTTTTCTGTAAATAACCTGAGATTCATTCTACATGATCTATTAAACTACTTAGGTCCTGCTTGGTTCTTTCCCTGTATTTATAAGATTGTACAACTGATACATTCCTAATGAGCTTTTGTTTTGTTCTTTGGATAAGAAGCATTAAAAAAGCAGCCTTTGACTAAACAAAATTGTGTTTTGTTTTATTCGTTTATATTCCTCAGTGGTAGACTTGATTTAAGGTTATGACAATATATTAGTGCCTCAGGCAGACTATTTTTAAATAGATCTATGCACAATGCTTATCTGTTCTATTGCCTTTCTGTGGGTGACTTGTACTGATTTTTTAATGTTTTCTGGCAGTTTTACTCCATATGAAAAAAAGCAAGAGCTGAAGTCAACTGTGATTAGATGACTGGCTCTGGGCAGTTGATTTTTATCTAGGGATAAACAGATACACTTCCCACTGAAACCCTGTTTTTCTTCTAATGAAAACCTCCTTAGTGATGTGAACTGTCCATTACAAGACAAAAGGTTTGGATACCCATTTCTGTGTCTGTTATGCTGGGCAAAAACCTTCTGAATTAGTATTTTTTTCTAAGCAGACTGGTGCCATTCATCTCTTGTGGATCATATATGAGAGGTATCACAGGTTGTCTTTCAGTTCTTTGTGCCTTCTCTGGAATAGAAGGGAGATTTGTCCTTTGATGTGAACAGCTCTGAAGACCAAGTGGCATATGCATCTTCTTTTCCCTAAATAGTGATTATTGCTTCTTTCTGGGAGTTCCAGAAACTCCAATTAACTGAACATGTTCATTTCCCAGGCCACACGCATTTGTGTATCAAAGGTATGACATACCAGGCAAACCATGGCATGTTCACCCTGCATGTTATGCTCTGGTCAGAAGCCATGCTTTTTCCCGTAACTAGAAGTTATTTGTCAGGACTGCAGCTCTTTTTCTGTTTCATTCAGACTCCAGTGCTTACTCAAGTGTCAGAAAGTCACAGCATGAACTTTTTTCACCTTGTTTTGCATAAGCAGTGGGCTAAACTAAGGTTTTTCCAAGTTATTCTGTCCAAGTTACTCTGACATTTCTCTGTTTCCTTACCAAAAAAACTTACCCATGAGCAGCTCCTAATTTTCAGTTTCTTCTTAACTATTCAGACCCTTTAGGAGGTAACAACTTTTCAAACCCTTAAAAATGTTGTTACAGGATTTTAAAGTGCTAACAAGGAGCAGGTGACATTGCTATCTGTGTTAGAAATAAAAGACCTAAACCTTCGGGCTTTGCTGATTGTTAGGAAAGTGTGTTCAAAAGTTAGCAAAGGATGCACCTTTTCAGAGTTCCAGCCACGATCCTACAGTAAGTGAGAACTTGTCTGAGTGATGGGTAGTTCAGTGCCTGGTGCATCTCAGGGGTAAAAGTTGGTTTTTATCACTGCTCTGATAAAAGCATTTTCCCTCCTTCGCCAGTCAGATGATTAGTTGTTCAGTCAGACTACAAGTTGCCATTTGCAAATAACCGAGCATTGTTTGCCTGAGATCCAAACAGGAACTCAGCTGCTTCTATGCATCAGCAGTGAGTGCATGGACAAGAAGCACTTCCACATAGCTCCCCTTCCATTGTCACCTGTACAAATGTCTGGTCAACCAGGAATTTGCTCATCAGCACCATCTGCTTTACATCCCTAGGGTGTGAAAACAGAAACAATAGCTCTGAACCTGCACAAACTGTGCCAATTTAGAAAAGTTCTAGTGCAGCCTTAGTGATAAAACATTCTCTATGTTGGTTTTGAAGTCACTTGTACAAAACTAGTCAAAATGCCTATCACCTCAACCTAGCTAGGTCTAGAGTAGTCCATAACGCTGTTCCTCCCATGAAGGGAACACTGTCCCTGTCATGAGTATGGCACTGATTGACGGAAGTCTGTCTTCTCTGCTAACAATGACCAGGGAGAACACTTCTTGACCCAGTTTCCCCATGAGCAAATAGAAAGTTGAAAGCTTTATCTTGGAGGCTCACTTCTTCATGTTAGTACTTTGTGTTTCTTGGGCTGAAGGAATTACACAACTGTAATAGTAATTGCTATTCCTACAGCCATCAGTGGTGCTTTTACTTGCTCCTTTGTGTCTCAGATGAGCAATACTTCAGAGCTAAATGTCCTGTGGCATCAGTCTTGCTTCCTTCCCTTTTCTAATATGCTTTTGTCCATTCTTATTTCAAGCAGCTGTATTTTTACATTTCCCAGAACTATGAAACATACTCCTCTTCCTATAACTGTCTCTTATATCAAAATAGAGTAACAATCAAAACAAAACCCAAACTGAGTTTAAGGCAGTTTTGTGAGCAACTCAAATTTTTAATCCAGTAAAAGTGATAACATGATGTTGGGCAGGATTGATGGATTTAGTATTTATCAACATAGGCCAAGTGCTTACTCACCTTGAAATTAGTCCTGAAATAACAGGAATAGTTAGTTAAATATATAAAAAACAAGAAAACAAAGATGGCCGATACGAGTTAGTCAAAATTTGTAAGACCCAACTTCTCAATACATGGATTAATCTAATAAATTTAGCATTACTGATCAATATGTCCCTGTAGATCTTTAGCTGCATATAATACCCTTCAAGAAAGCAAAAAATACTAAACTCCAGCAATGCAAAAGAGAAATGCTTCTATCAATAATACAATAAGTCAATTTCTCCTGTCTTGACAGTATTTTACTTAGTTCAGCTATGATCCAGGGGGCAAATAGTTCAAACACTTGAATATATATATGAGTCCCTTCACTGTCATGAGTAAGTCTGTTGAAGCTGACTGAGCTGCTCATGTGAGTAAATGATCCATGGATAAGACCCTGCAGCATAAGCCTCCTTGCATTACTTCATATGCATAATATTTAAGGCTATCCCCTCCCAATACTCTGTGGGGAGGGTAGTTTTCAAAGCTGAGTGAATTCCCTCAAACACTGTAAAGTGAACTTCACTGTGCATTTTGTCTCTGTTGTTTCAGGTCCTTTGAGGTCTATAATGAAAGATCTGCATTCAGACGATAATGAAGATGAATCAGATGAAGCAGATGAGAAGGGCAACGATTCTGAGTTGGAACAATCTGTAAATACACGAGGAGGAAGCAGGAGTCGCAGGTGAGTGCCTTGCAATTGCAAGTAGCCTGGTGGCCAAGATGTGTAGCACTTGTTGGAAAGGAGGTGAGGTCTAACATTCTCAAAGATTGCTGAATAGCAAATATGCAGAAGATTCAGACTTCTTTAAAGCAGCCACTTCTAAAAACTAACAAAATTCCTGATAGGAACTCTTTCTGTATTAATTGATATGGTTATGGTGATCCTTCTTTGTTTGACTTTACTTGATTTCGTGCAATTGTGACTTGAGGGGAAAAGTCATAATTACTTTCTGGCATAAATTAGGGAAAATTAAGTCCTTCAGTTGTCAGATGATCTATTCTATACAAAGTATCATTTTCAAGACCCCTCTGCTTAGTAGTTTTAGATTAGGTTGTTAAATTGGAACAGAATCAAATTTTAATTTCAAGTAATTTCTACACTGCATGCAGTAGGTAATGTGTAAAAGTGTATCAGAAGGTAAAGCAAACCTTTGTCACAGACATTAGTTTTTTAAAAAAAGCTTCTGCATCGTAGCTGCAACCATCAGAGGACTTTGGAAAAATCATCTGTTCTTCAGGCAGCTTGAAGTTCTGTCCACATGGCATTGAAGGCTATGGAAAGCTTGAAACAGTCTCCCTTAACCACTTCTCATTCTACGTTCTTTATTTGATTCAGAGGGATTTGCTGTTAGTGCACAGCACCTGACTGTCAGTGACAGCTACTGTTTAAATGGGAAGGTAATAGGAAAACATTAAAGAATGTCAGCTGCTTCTTTGGTGTATTGTAGCAGATGGAATCAAGGAGAAAAAGACCAAGATGACTAGCAGTTTGAGAACTTGCTGTGTCAGTGATTCTATAAAGGATTGTTTCAAGCTCAACTTGTCTCCAAGTGTGGAGGTTTTATTTCAGTTTTTAAATGGAATCTTAAGGCTAATGTTTCTCTACCTTCCTTTTTCTATCCTAAATAACTATTTCTTTTTCTCCCCCCCCAAATAGCTGTTCCTAAGTAAATGAAAGGTGAAACTGACTAGAAGCTGGGCTTTTTCATGTGGCCTCTCCTGAGATGCTAAGTTTTCTAAATTTTAGCCAGGAAAAAATGTGTTTATTATGAGAATAAACAAGGAACTTTTCAGTAAAATACTTGTTGAGGTGGGAAGTATGGCTGTTTAGAAAGCTTTTAGAAGAGCAGAAGAGTATCTCTAAAACCCACTTGCCTTCCTTCCCACCTCTGTGAATTTAGGGACTCTCTCTGTTGGGAGCAGCAGTTTAATGCTGTAGCTGTCCAACAATTTTTGTAACATTACCTGCTGTTAATTGGACACTTTATCGCAGCAAGTACAGGTAGGCAGCTTCCTCGTCTGTGCAACAAAGAGCTTTTTGCAGAGTGCAGCCCTGCTCAGATGCCTCTCTTCCACATGACCTTGATTAATGATGGCTTAGCTTAGCTTGTCATTATGAGTTCCTGCCTTAAAATAAAAGCTTGGTTCACCCCTATTGGCAGCCTTTTGTCAGCAGGTGTAATGCTTTGGCTTTTTTTTCCATAGGGTTAGTCTGAGTGATGGCAGCGATAGTGATAGCAGTTCAGCTTCCTCACCGCTACGTCACGAACCAGCACCACCTTTATTGAAAACCAGCAACAGCCAGGTAAAGTCAGAATTCATAAATGCATTTGGGGTTTGTATTAGCAGTAAACACTGAGCACATAAAACTCAGGAGTTCATTCTTCTCATGTCCCCTCTCCTACCAGTGTTTATTTATAAGATACAAAAGTTTTTACTCCACTAGAAGACACAATAGTTTTTACTTCACATCAGAGTACTTGTTCCAGGTTCATAAGAGCTAACAGAGTTACTTGTGAGGTAGGAACATAGAGCAGTTCTGTTTTTCAAAGAACAGAATAAATTACACGGAGTTACAGAATACTTCAGGGATGAATGAGAATTACAGTTTGGGAGTTACTTGAGCCTCAGTCACCATAAAGTAGGTTCTCTAAATATAAAAATTAAACATAAAATCTTATATTCTTTATAAAATAAAATACACAGTTTATCAGTTATTTTAAGGAGCCACGATTAATTTCTAGTGTCAGTTGTATCATACACAAAGCAGTCATGACACTTACTGGCAATAAATGGCTGCTTACAGTTTTGATATGCTTAGAATAGTGTCTACATGTATTAACAAAAGTTTGTGGTTTAGACGATGAGTTTCATGGATGAATCTTTTCTGTATCTCTTAGGTTAACTGCTTTAATTATCTAAACAAGAGTCCTTAAGATGTTAGATTTCAACTACACATCAAGAACACTGTAAGGAAGCAACTTTTTCAAATATACTGTGTTCTTGCTAAGGTTCTATTTGAAACCAAGAATTGTCATCCTGTAAAACCAATAAAAGCATCTAAAAGGTACTGCATCCATGACTGGAGGTCTGGGGTTTTTTTAAAAAACAAGACTTTTGTTCCACTGGCCTACACAGCAGTAACCACAGAGTGTGTTGAAGAGAAGAACTGGGATTTTTCTTCAAAGATGTATGTTTTGATTTCTGGCCATGCATCACTCTTGGATAAATAACTTGTTACATAACATTAACTCTGATCGGCAGTCACTCTCTCTCTATAGGGAAATAGCTGCCTGCCTGCTGTGTTCTTATGATGCTGGTCACCCTGGCGAGCATATATGTAATTTAGTCATTCATACTGAGGGAAGTAGAAATGAGAGGGAACTTGGGGAAAACTGTCAGTGAAGCTTCTAGAAGACTTGGTTTTTATAGGCTTATTTGCTTGTTTTGATTTCTGAATTTTGTCCTGTGTTATGACTGTTCAGTGTGGTTTTGGAGTAAATCATGCTAGTGATGTTAGTCTCACAGTGAAACGTGAAACATAATCTCCCGTCATCTGCAATTATTTAGTTTTCTTTGATGTTCTTCAGAAGAACTGTTTATATACCAGGTTAGGAATGACATGGTGATTTTTCTTTAACTTCAAAAAATAAGTGTTCTGTGTGGAAAAAAAAAAAAGGAAGAAAGATCAACTGTTCTTTTTCCCCAGAATATTCCCCACCCCTACTCCTAAAAGCTTCATATTACCCATGGTGTCTTGCTGCTTACTGACATGCTCTTCTTGGCTGTGGTTCAGTAGCAGATGAAGCATTCTAGGTTTGTATATGTGATAGTAAATGGATTTGAATGACATTGAAGGAAGGGGACTATATAAGTGTTAAAGAAATTGCTCTCAATTGCTTTCTTTTTTGGTTACACCTCATGCAGTCATTTGAAAGATTGTTTCAAAATCTCCATTGTAAAAGAAAAGTGCATTAGGGGCAAAACCAGGAAAAATACAGTGCTTGTGTGATATTTCAAAGGCACTGGGGAGAGCCTCAGCATCATTTTGTATCTGTAAAATCAGACCTCTTATCATACCAACATGCAAAAGATAGTAAAAAAATTGCTGGGAAGGCTTTAAATGATGTGAAATTAATTCTTTTAAGGATTAACAAGATCACTGTCACCTCCTTCCAGCAGCTCAGCATTTTCTGCTGTAAGCTACTTTTTATTCTGAAATATATGAGTCGTTATATGGATTAAAGAATGAAAAGATCAGTTTTGAGTTTGCATTATTAACCAATAGCAGAATTTTCCATATGTAATTGTATCCAATGATGCATTTAATTTTCACAGTATTTTCTTTGTTTTCTAGATTTTAGAAGTGAAAAGCCCAATAAAGCAGAACAAATCTGATAAACAAATAAAGAATGGGGATTGTGATAAGGTAAATAAGAATGAAGTAATGATAAAATGCTTCAGATTATGATACTAATTTATTTACTAAACACCAGCCTTTATTACAGAATGAAAATCTAAGTACATTTTGACTTTGTGTTCTTTTAGGTTCAGGTCTTTCTCTCTGTTTTGTTCTGTAATTCTTTCTTCTTCTGTCATATTTTGAATTTTTTTTTTCCCTTCTTTTCAGTACATGTGATTTGGCAAATGTCACCTGTTGGGAATCTGTCATCTATTATTTACTTTGTCTACTCTCCACAATGAGTTTATTATTTTGATTCACAGAGGAAGTGATTGTTTCCGTAGATGAGAATTCATGGACATATTCCTAGCCAGTATATCAATCAACTAGAAAAAAACCAAACCAACTATATATTTGCCAGAGTCCTTTCTGAAGACTGTGCATTAGGAAGTGACAGTGTGATTTAGCATGTTAACTAGAATGATATGAAGCAACTGCTACCATCTAACACTGAGAAAGACAGTTTTGTTTAAAATCATGTCAAATGGCCATGGGCAAGAGCTCTAGGTCCTCTTGAGTGAACATAGCACAATTGCCCAGTGTGGACAAGTTTCTCTGAAAGTTCATATTTTACTGGTGTTAGTGTAGAGTTTGTGATAACATGGGGCAACAGATGAAAGTTTGCAGTATCTATAGCTAGATTTTTAGTGGTCTGATCCATATACTTTTTGGTTTCTTAAGTTGGATGCCTATCTGTCTCTTCTTAAAAGGAAAAGAAAGTTTTTGATGGCTCAGGCTGGAAAAGAAAGTTGATAATTGGATGAAGAGGTGTTTGACATCCCAGGAAGGAAGCAGTGGAATTTACCATTGGATTGATCTTACTTAGTGTTTCTCCACTTACATTATTCTGTTGAGACAAAAAAAGTAATTACATATTTTTAGACAAGAAGAGGGATGTGATTGTGATGTGGATTTTGTTCTGTGCTGGTTTAAAGGTAAACTGGTGGGAGAAATGAATCCCACTCCAGAGATTACAAGTCAGAGTTACAATTCACTGAAAAGATTACAATAGATACAGTGATACAGAGAAAGACTGGTTTTAACCTGCAAAAACTAGATGTGTAACCCAGCACCCTGGGGCACAAACCAAATCATGGTCATTAGCCCCTGTGCTGAGCATCACGTACTCCCCCTGAGTTCAAAGTAAAAGGAAAGGAAAACCTGTTGGTGAGGATGACGGTCACAGTCTGGTCGAGAGTGGCAGTCGCAGTCCTGTTGAGGTTCTGGTCTCCTCTGGATCCAACGAGCGGTATCAGAAGTGCCCAAACCTGAAGATTGTATATGCTCAGGTTCAGGTGGGAATGCCCAGTACCTCCCCCAGGGTGAGAAGTTTCACAATGGGTGATTTAACTGTGGGAGTCATGGGACATTTGTGGAATCCTTGATGGCCCATTAGCAGACATGACCCCTCAGGCTGGGTGTGAAGGTGCTAATGACTCCATGGAGTGGAGTTATCACAGCTGAGTCATTGGTGTGAAGACAGGAACACTTCCCCATCTCACAGATTTCCTGAACACCCAGCTTGTAGCCTGAGGTGTCAGGTGTGCCCAGGGCAGCTGCTGCAAATGATCCATTATTACCAGTTCATGAGAAATGACATAGAGGGTGTAGGATACACAGTCTTGGTTATACAGTCACAGTGATAAACTGGTCCTGGCCACTGTAACTAGGACATATTCGCACGCGGAAATGTGGGAGATATTTCAAAGATGCAGTTTTGGCATCCCTAGTCACTTGATGCTTTTTGACACAGTTGAGATATAGAGATTATAGTCTACAGCAAATGACCACCTATTAATATTTTTATCAGCATAAAATACCAAAACCAAAAAAGCTTGTTTTGGGGTTGTATTAAACTAGAGAATGCTAGACTACTAAATAAGAAAATACAGTTCAAGGAAGAGTTTGGTCTTATCTCAAGTCCTTTATGCAATTTTGAGTGCCACAATATAAGAAGGATCTAAAGCTCTTAGAGAGCATCCAAAGGAGGAGATTCAGGATTGTGAAGGACCTTGAGGGGAAGCCATATGAGGAGTGGCTGAGGGCACTTGATCTGTTCAGCCTGGAGAAGACACTGAGGGGAGATCTCATTGCAGTTAAAACTTCCTTATGAAGAGAAGCAGAGGGGCAGGCTTTGATCTCCTCTCTGGTGACCACTGATAGGACCCAAGGGAATGGCTTGAAGTTGTGTCATGGGACGTTTAGGTTGGATATTAGAAAAATGTTCTTCCCTCAGAGGGTGTTTGGGCACTGAACAGGCTCCCCAGGGAAGTGGTCACAGCACCAAGTCTGACAGAGTTCAAGAAACATTTGGATGATACTCTCAGGCATGTGGTGTGGTCCTTGGGGCTGGTCTTCTCAGGGCTAAGGGTTGGACTCCATGATCCATGTGGGTCTCTTTCAACTCAGGATATTCCATGATTCTAAGACATAAAATCTCCATTTGTATTGTTTCTGAAGACATTATAGGTTTATGAAATACATAGCTGTGACTTAATTAACAAGTTGTTTATGGGGGGGATTTGTTTCTAGGCATATCTTGATGAACTAGTAGAGCTCCACAGAAGATTAATGACATTGAGAGAGAGACATGTACTGCAACAGGTGAGGAGCACTCATGCAATAATCACAGTGTGCTCGTTGAAACTATGAAGTCACATTTCTTTTTTTTGCCTTCATCTGAAACTCTGTAATAAACTTAATAACCTTCAAGCCTGTATAATCAAAAAAAGCTTACACACATTTTAAATTGTGTTGTCACACTAAATGACAAATTAAAAAAAAATGCCTATATGAGCTAAATTTTTCTGCAATTAATTGTTATGTTTCCTAACACACTATATTAATAATTATTAAAACAGGGTGGGAGAATGGACACAACTGCATGTGCACCATGACTTAAAAATCTTATTGCTTTTTTCTTGAAAATGACCAACCTTTTCTTAGAAAAAATTGAAGTGGTTTTTTTGTATGGCCAATGGAAAACATAGAATTCAAAGCAAAATCCACTTTGAGGAAGAACATATTCATTGAATCTTCTGAAGTCATGGAATGAGTGAAATATAAAAAGGTACAAACCAAGTAGACTCCTAATTTATTGAAACATTATGCAATAGTAAGAACAAAGAAAGGATTCTTGGTTTTGGGTGTCATTGTCAGGTACTATTGGATTACAAATTGTGAAGATTGAAGACATAATTGTAGGACAGATGCGTTTATGGTGTTCAGTTTTTGCCAGTTGTGGAGATGTTGTAAAGGGAAAATTTTACCACTTCTAAATGATTGCAATCGTGTAAAATTTCTCAACAGAGTGTGTGAGCCATATTTTGCAAGTCTGACCATGAATCTGTTTATTAGTTCAGGCTCAATGTTGTGAGTAAAGATGAGAAAACTATTGAGAGGTCAGTGAAAAGGAAGACTTGGTTAAGGATATTCTTAATTGAAGATGAATTCTGATAGCTTTGTCGGATTTTGTGTTACAAAACACAGTGATACATATTTATTATCCTTTATATTTGATATACTGTTGATTCCCACATTTACAAGGGAACCAAAGCATGCTTTCAGAATGATGGCAGAATCAAATGTTTATCTACATTGGGAAATTACTGTGCAGAAGGCCGAAAGCTAGGAATTGCAACACCCTGTCTACGTTATTCCTGATTAGGAAGAAGTTCACACTAAAATTGAATCTGAAAAAGACACTACATTATAAAGTCACATCCTGGCTTTGCTTCCTGGGCACTCACGTCCCCAGCTATCTAAGGCATAGCTTCCATATGGTATTGCTTCTGGCAGGCCTCTGTAGCCAGTATTACGCTGTTAGCAGCTGTTGGTACAGGACTGAACCACTGTCCCAGCCTGTGCAGTCTGACCATAAACCCAGTTTTCACCGGAGCTGTATCGACAGCCAGCAGAGCACAGGGCTTAGGTAGCTTCCTGTGAAACTTTGAAAATCAATTTCAAAGCCTTTTATGCAAAGCAAACATAAAAGCAAGCAAGAAACCTTCTTTTTCCACATGAGGATGATCTAGAAGTGGAACAGAGAATCCTGGAGAGACTGTGTTCCATCCTTGGAGCTTTCAAAATCCTGACAGGATAAGAATGGAGCATCCAGATCTGACTCCACAACTGAGTCTGCTCTAGGCAGAGGCTGGGATGAGCAAAATCCATTTAAACTAGAAGACTTGCTAAGAAGTATTTTTCCAGCAAATAAGATGGTCCAAGTTGAACCCACAGTGCTCTTTCTCATCTAGTAGCATTTATTTGTTGGGCAAGAAGTATTGACCTTTGTTAGAAAAATTGAGTTTGTCCTCTAAATTTTCTTTCTGATGTTAGTATTACAATAAGCTTTGTGAGAAGTTACTAATACAAGAACAAACTCTGAAAAGAAACATAACTGAGCCAAAAATTTAATGTATCCTATTCTGAGTAAAGAAAAAGATGAAAATGAGAAAAAGCAGTATATTGTTTTGCATTTTAAACTAGAAGTTTTCTTTTCCTCTGGAGACTGTTTATCAAACCAGAGAAAACATTCTTTTACAAACTTTCCCTCACAACTTGCCTCAAGAGTGAGGCATTTTAATGCACTAAGAGCGAGTAATTCTAATACTGTAATCCATTATTACGTATATATTATTACTCATACTGTTAAAGGTGGATATAGAATTGTTGTTGCCTTGTTTCCTGGGGGGAGTTGTTGCTGCAGATTGTTTCCCTTGGTTCAGAGTGTATACAGGCTGCCAATACAGCTCCAGTAAAGCTGGATTTATGGCCGGTCTCTGCAGGCTGGGGGAGTGACTCAGTTCTGTACCGACAGCTGGTAACAGCATAATACTGACTACAGAGGCCTGCCAGAAGTCAGTGGAAGAGGCAAGATATTTACCAGTTGTCTGTTAGCCAGTCTGCTGTGAATAGCCTATGCTGCTATAAAACAAAATACAGCTTATTTTTAAAACCTTTAATCCCTTATCTGTAATCATTTATTCCTGTGATTTTATCAGTTTACAGAAATATCTTCACAATACTGAATGGGTAACTTGCAGAGAATCAGGGCTTCTCTGCATGTAAACTGTCATCCCCTCTTAAATGTCCTTGCTGCTTTGCGGCTATGTAGTCAAGGTTAAATACTTCCAGAGTGCACAGAAATTAAAAAGGTACTGATCTGAGAAAATTTTTAGGAATGAATGTAAAACTTCTATACCAAGAAATACAAGTATATAGAGACTCTAGGAAGTACAAAGATCAGGAGTGCAAGGGGCAAAACTGCAGAAAGCAATGGTGGTTGCTGCATGAGAAGAGGGATCAAGTGCAAAAATAAGCAACAGAAGATTGTAGACAGCTGCAACAGTTTTAAAGGTGGTGATACTGTCACAGTGGAATGGTGGTGGAGTCATGTGTTAATGGTGGTTGTCATCTCTTTAATTTATGTTAAGGCAGGTAATAGTCTCTTGCACATGTCAAAGTCTGCTACGCACAGACCTTGAGAGCATTTTTAGAGAAGGGTCTTGCAAAAGAACAATGAAGGCATTGATCATGCAAAAAAACACAGACTTTTGAAAGTTACACCGAGGGACAAGAAAATTACTTTTTTCATTTTTTTGCAATCTCAATTCTTACCAAGTCCATAGGCATGATAACACAAGGAATGCAACCAGCTTGGAAATATGTATTTGAGAAAGTGGCTCTTTCCCAAGAAAGGGATTTCTCTTTGAGACACTTCATTAAAGGAAGCTGAGAAAGGGAGAAGGCAAGGAGAGATGTGTTACTGCACTGCAAGTGCCTAGAGTCATAGCAAAATAACTGTGATATAAAATGCTACTTACAGATATATGAGAATTGCCTGAGAGGGAGAAGACCTGGAAAATAATGTTTGACCAAGAAATCAGTCCTGTGAGAATCACCTGAGCAATTTCTATATGAGTATTGGACCATGGTGGGAAAGGAATTGGTCGGAAATTACATTTTAAAAAATAAATTTCTCTTCCACCTCTTTCACTGTAAAGAGAGAGATTGAAATTTAGAGTGGTTAGACTTTTTTAACTCTGTGATTTTCAGTTAATGCAATAATTGAGTCTGCCATCAGATGTTATTGCTGCATGTCTAATATATTAAATTTGTCTGGCTAAAGCTGTGTTCCTAACTGCATTTTCAGTGTAGATAGTGTTAGTATGACCCCATGAAACACAAAGATATTTCTGGGAAGACGTTGCCTCTTATTTTAAGGCATCAGAAGTCATATCTTCAGCTAGTGAAAAATCTCTTGGAACCCAGTGCACTAGGCAGCAAAGACATAAGGAGGAAATTGGGAGTATGCAGCACGACTGAAAATGACGTTTCTTATGTCCACAAGGTGCTTAAGTTCAGATGGCAACTATCTTCTGAGAATTTTCTGCCAGAGGCAGCTTGGAGGTCTGGAAACTATCACATGGCCTAAAACCCTCCATAAATTGAAAAATGACTATGGCATTAGTTGCACTTTGGCTTTCTTGTACAAACACACTCATTTGCTTGTTTAAAGGCTGATAAATAGTTATACTATGATGGATAATGATGAAACTGAGCTGGAGAGGCATTATGTAAACAGAGATGTAATTTACAGCAGAAATGGAAAGCTTACTACAGCAGGAACAAATGGGATATTTTTGTTCTTTGCAGCCTGAGCTCCAAATAAAACATTTTAATGTAGTGTTTTTAATATTAAAACTGTCAGATTTCCTAGCAACTAGTTGCAACATTTTCTTCTTTTGGAAGTATTTCTGAATGCACAAGTATGCATATGCTAATGCTGTAAGTCATGAATTCCTCATTGACTGACACACAGACAGGTGTTTTTCATTGAGCTGACTGGGTTTATCTTGATAGGTTTTTATACATCCATTAAAACCTTTGGGGTTCATTTCAGTCTGATTTGCCGGGTGCCCAGACATAGTGACTGTATTTCTTGAGGGCTGGAATGAGAGATATATTTGAAGTGTTTATATTTCCCTTGCCCTAGAGCTTAAAAGTCCAAAGCAGAACTGGATCAGTAAAAGTCCTTATCCATTTCTTAAAATATGCAGGGCTGCTTAAAAATGCATGTGCTAACACTTCTGTGTAATCTTTGTTTCTAAAATCAGGTATATTGCAGCGGGGGTTGTGAGGGGTGATATTCTTCCACAGTAACACAAGGACATGTTAGGCAGAATTGTTCAGTGTAGTTATATCTTCCTGCCCTCAGCTTCTGTAATCTTGTGCAGCCGTTTATTTGTCACACAGTGGATATTCAGAGACCAAGCCTGAGATTAGATTCCAAGCTTTACAAAAGGAGGCTGGATTGATTCCTTACCTTAGCTTCCACCTTAGATGAGGCTCAAGATAGTGCCAGAAAAGAGGACAATACGTATCAAAGTTTTCTTCCTCTAGCAATCAGTTTTGTCCCGTTTGATTTTTTTTTTCTGTCATGTCAATTGCAGAACAGTAGGAGATGGAAAAGTGTTACAAGAATCTGTGAATCAACACGTAGACACATAAGTTGGTCATTTCAGATAAAAAAATTGCCATACAGAAGAAAATTTAAACAAAGAGGCATAGTTTTAAATGGAGTGTTAATAAAAGCCTGATTTTTTCCTAAGTGCTTTCAGAATTTTGGACAGCTGTAAAACAAATTAAACAAATTTTAATTTTATTTTTTACAACATGGAAAATAGTAGGTGGTTGAAAAGGGACATTTTTACGATAACAGGCATTTCCCCTATATTATTTTATCTTGTTTCCATTCTTTTTAATCTATCCTGGGCTCTGTCATTCCATGCCTGACAGTGCTCATAAAGTTACTTCATTTATCATCAACATAGTCTTCTGTGGTCTGAGAAGAAAAAATACTTGTTTATATAATGAAACAGAGAGCAGAAAATTACAAAATATTTAGTTTAAATTCATTGTTCTTTGTCAAGTTGATTTATCCCTACCATATTTGTCATTTTAAGGTACAGTCTGTAAGACCTGTGTGCATACATCTCTATCTCCTCCAGCTGTGGAAAAGGAATTGCTGTCAGAGTAATAAAGATGAAAACAATCAAGGAATATTTTGCAGTAGTATTTTGGTAGAGCTATGCATGGAAGCCCAAGACCTAAATGGGTTTCAAGTTGAAGGTTTCAAACAGAACATTGAGTCTAACCTGAGTGCTGCACAAGAGGTGGTTGGAAAGACTGAGAAGAGCAGCATCAATCTTCTGTCAGTCCATGACAGTATCTGGAGGCCCACTTCAGGATGGGGTGCCTTTCTGTGTGTTCTCTTGGGATGTGTGTCTCTTGGAATGAAACAGTATGTAACAGATTCATAACCATAGTGTGTTGGTACTGTGTTAGTCCTCTCTGACAAATAACACTGTGGCTTTTCAATATGCTTAATGTTTTTTTCTAGATAGGTGCACATCTTAGAACTTAACATATCTGGTGTTACTTATTACAGCAATTCAGTGATAAGTATGATCATTCTTTAAAAATGTAGACTGCAATTTAGAGACTAGAAGTGTCACAACTGCACAGGTTAGATATGTACTGGTTATTTCACAGAATCTAGAATGATTGAGATTGGAAGGGTTCCCTGGAGGTCACAGGCACATGTACAGCCAGCTGCCCAGGACCATGTTGTATGACTTTGGGATATCTCCAAGGATGGAGACCCTGCAACTGCCCTGGACAACCTGTACCAGTGCTTGGTCACCCTCACAGGAAAAAGGTGTTCCCTGGTGTTCATAAGGAACCTCCTGTGTTTCAGTTGGTGCCCATTGGCCCGGGTCCTTTCACTGTGCACTGCTGGAAAGAACCTGGCTCTGTTCTTTACATCCTCCCTTTAGGTATTTGTACACATTGACAAAATCTGCTCTGAGCCTTCTCCTGACTGAAGACTCCCAGCTCTGTGAGCTTTTGCTCATGAGAGAGATGTTTTAGTCCCTATTATTCTCAAGAACTCCAGACAGCTCTCCTGTTTCCTGTTCTCATGAAAGCTATGATTATAGATTAAATTGTCACCAGAAGAACTGATGTTATGCCATTGCTAGGAATCCTTCCATGTTTGATTTGGCTAAAAAATGAGATTTAAGTCTGTTCCTCAAGGAAAATTGCTAGTACATGAACTAATGCTTCATGTGAGAGCTCTTAAATGTATTTTGTTTGATATGGACTAGACTGTCTAAGGATTTATGTCTTTCCTCTGCTTTCAGAAAAGCTCATGCCAATTATTTCCAAATGTAACCTGCTTAGCACTATGCACACTGTAAATGCTTGACATTGTGGTTGATGGTGTTTAAAAAGAAACCCAACCAACTGGGTCACTGTAGTTTGGACAATTGTGCATGTCAGAAAGGAACTGAGTGGTGATGTACTGTTGAAGTATTGGGGCAATTGGGCTCATTCAAGACCTTTGATGATACTTGGTGGCATGTTAATATATTTGGTAGGCACATAACACTTCTGGAATTTTCAACTGCATCTTTTCTTTCATTTTAGATAGTAAATCTTATAGAAGAAACTGGACACTTTCATATCACAAATACAACCTTTGACTTTGATCTCTGTTCACTGGACAAAACCACAGTCCGTAAACTACAGAGTTATCTGGAAACGTCTGGAACCACCTGAAGATTCAGCATATGGCTGCATCAAATACTGCTCTTTAAATGATGTGTGCAGAATGATGCAACCAGAATGGAGGGGGAAAAAAAACAATCCTCTTTAGCTCTTATTTTTCCTTAAAGCCAGTCATCATCTCCTGATAAGGGAGAGGAAAAGTGACCAGACTCAGAGGACCATCTTTCTCAAGAAGAAAATGCTCTTGAAGAGTTTGCCTGGATAGCCTTGAAAAACAAACTCAGAAAAACAAACAAAAATACTTGTTCTTAATGAATGTGTATGATACCATGTATCTCTCTCTGTGGTGTTCAAGTCCACAGGATGAATGCAAGTTCAGCACACTGCCTTATTACATAACTGATCTATTTATTACTGCATTCATGTATTCTAAAGTCCATGAGTCATTGAGTGACACTACCAGATGTTGCAAGTAGTGGGATCCTATTTGTGCTCTTTTGGTGCAGTACTTTCACAAGCCTAGTAATCTTATTCATGTTAAAATGCCACTTCTGGCTGTCTTTCACTAGTTGATTAAAAAACTGGAGTCCTGATTCCAGCTCTGCAGTTCCAGGAAACAAGATACAAACTTGATGACCAAACAGTGGTCTTAATTTTCGTTTCCTGTCTGCCACAGTGGGTTGGACCACAGCAACTTGGACTGCAGGTCCTTTATTCTGTCCACTTATTGATCTTGACCATGGTAAAAAAATGCACCAAATAGTATCATATGACTTGCTGTCTAGCCTCAGTGAATAAACCAATAGGACTTTTAATAAAAAATGTTATCTACACTGTCCTGAATCTGGCAACTTTAGCAGTCTACGTTCTTGTATCTGTTTTAATGTTACAAAATTAAATAGATATGAGTGAAGGTGTTCTGCAGGACCATCACAAAAGGAAAAATACAGGCCCCATCCTTAAAGAAAATGTTGTAGAAAATTATTAATTTGGAGCTATTTATTACTATGAGTTTCAACACTCTTTTGCTGCCAGTGTGTGACTGACTTCTACCATAAATCTCTTTGTATAACATTTTTGTTTGCTCATATAGTATATGGTCTGCTTAGTTTGTTTGGGGATTTTTTTTTTTCTGATTTTGTTTGAATTTTTTACAACTGCTAAATTAAAACTTTTTCTTTGAAAAGAAAAAAATATGTTGTTATATAGTTACATGTTGGAATAAATACATGTATGATATCGTCCATATGTGTGTGTTTATATATACACGTATACTGCACCTGTATATATATATGTATATACACACACATAGACACACACATGCATATATATGCTTTTTATAGTTTCCAGATTTTAGTATCTGTTCCATAACTTGCTTGTGTTTCCAGAAGAATTTACTGTCTATAAAATGAGTATTCTTTCGATACCATCTATTGCTTCTTAAAATCAGGATCTTTGTTTATTCATGATCAAATGAGAGGATGTGTACTCAGTTTCACATCAATGCTTCATGCTCTCATATTGCTGATGGTTTCTTGATGGAATCATCACCCTTCTATTAGAAATCCAAATTCCTAAAAGAAATGTGAAAATAATTTAAAAACCACTTCTGGATGCAAAATCTTACTCATAAAAACCAGCCTAAAAAATGTATCTTGTTACTGGACAGGCCAGTATGTTGTATGTATGCTTATATGCCACACGTAGTCTCTATGTGTAGAGCTGAACAGTAGTATCTTTATGACTTACTGTTTCATGTGCACAGTTTGTGCAGCACTGAAAAACTATTGGGGTTATTTCTTACTTAGATGGTGAATCTTAATACTGTTTCTTTAAGTCCAAAGAAAATTTTACACTTTACTCTTTTTGAAAGGGCACGATATGTATTGGGTTGGGGGGGCGCTTTTTTTTAATTTAAAATGTTGTTTGATCACACTCCGCAGGAAGTCCATCTTAGGCTTCTGAAGAATAAGTGTACCTTTTCAGTAATGTTATGACTCTTATTGATGATTGGCATGAAGCATACTTGAAACGTTATGTTGTTCTTTTAAGTCCATGTCTTAATGTGCAATTGGGGAGGGGGTGAAGGAATGGGAATATAATGTTAACATTACTATTGGCAGAAGGCTGGTGATAATGGGGAAGGGAATAGGGCTGCATGTGAAGGGGATAAACTTCAATTTCTATCGATTGTTTTATATAAAAATGTTTGGAAATCTAAAAGCAACCTTAAAAAACTTTGATCTACCAATATGTGTTCAACTTTCCTATCTTTTAGCTATACCAGATGTATGTGGAAATTTGTCCGTTTTGACTTTTCTAACTAAGTCTTGTGGTAAAGACTCATTGAGTTTCAGAAGGGGATACTTCTAGTACGACTATTGCACTGTTTTTATAGAAATGGTGAAATGAATCATTTTACCCTTTAAATACCAGATAAGCTTTATTATACACTGCGAACAGGGGAGGAAGAAAAGAGAAACTAGGAAAATGGGTATGAAAGGAAGAAGACAGCAATTACAATATCAAATCAGTGCTGAACTTCATGCAAACTGTGAATTGTCCTTAAACTCTTAAGTTTTCTATTTCAGTGGGAGAGAGAATAAAACAGACTGCAGGTGTCTCTCTGTGTGCTGACTTCCTCAGAAAGTTCTGATAGAAATAGAATTACTAAGTTCTGATCTAATTTAAAAGTTTATTTTCATCTAATTTTGTATACAGAAGCAAAATAAATACATGTTCACTTAACTTCAGACATTCATATTTCTCTTAAATAAAAAAATAGAAGATACCCTTCCAAGATTTTAAAGTTTGTAAGCACTGATCTTTGGGATGGGTTAAAGTATTTTGGCAACAAACATTTTGGATTTTTACTTAACATCAGGCTATTTAAAACAGCAATGTGAGAGAATTTAGATTAATTCATTGAAGTGACCAGATAGAGGTTAGCAGTAACTTCCAATATCTGAAGTAATTTTCAGCACAAGTGAGTCAGTGTTACTAGAGCAGTAGTTGTATCCTGTATCAAAGACAGTTTTCATCTCACAGGTAACTTGCCACCTCAGAAAGTGAATGTCCAATTGGGTAGACAAATTTTAATTTTTTTTTTTTAATTTTTATTTTTTTTTAGAAATCTGAATCTGCTGAGAGGCTTTACAAAAATTGTGGTATCATCTAGATTTGGAGGCTATCTTAGTCCATGATAAAGAGAAAGAGCAAGAAAGGAGGAAGGGATATACAGTGAAGTGAAGGGAGTCTCTTCTGAGGTAAAAGTAAATCCATGCTCTGTCTTTAGCCTTTGGACCATATGAAACGGTTGGTCATTTCTCTCTCTCTTCATTGGTTTGGTCTTTTTAGGAAAAGCCTGTGCTTTCAATTCAGAAACAAAGTACACACAGTACAGTTCATTTGGAGAGCCCAGTATAATTCTGTTAAAATTTCTGTAGTCTCTGGGAAGGAAATCACAAGTTCTTGGGTTTTACCTGACCCATTGTTCCTGTTTCCCATTCTCACAGTGAAATAAAGTACTTTTACAATCTGCTTGGAGTCCTTGGTCCTTACTTGGTAACATCTTCACTTGTTAGAAGCTATACCAGTGTTTTGGGGTCTCTTGAATGACCTCTTGATTTCAGAACCCAATTGCAAAACTGATGAGAAAGCTGTAGAATTGTCTGAAGTGAAAACTGCCCTGTTCTGACACTGCTCTGATGGTAGGACGTTTGATTCACCTCATACCATCTTTGTTCATACACATCATATCCCATCTTTCACCACTTGCAGTTTAGTGACATGCCCTCTTTTAGCAAACTCTGAGTCTGGTTTATGTTTGCTCATTGGTCCATGATTTTCAGAAATTGTTAAGATGAAAATTTCATCAGATTTTCATCCACACAGCAGCAGCTAGCAGAAACTGCAAAACCAAACAGTGCAATACATGTTCCAAAGTTTAACAAGAGTAAGGCCTGTGTTTTTATGGGCCTTGATAGTTTTCTTAATTGTTAAGCAGTTTACAGTGGAATGTAGTGTACACCAGGAAGCTGCCCTGTACGCTTTAGGAAGAAGTTTTACTGCTGGGCAGTACAACAGATTACCAACAGATGACAGGGACTAAAGCACATGTATCTGCAGTGCTTTTGTGCATGCTTGGGAGTTAATCAGTACACTAATGCTGCTAAACCAATGACATTTAGAACACTGGTGGTGTCTGGACAGATAAACTAACATCAAAACACAATAATGTAGTGGCCTTACATTTGACTGAGCAACAAGAAGTGCCACTGTGACTAGACAGGAAAGAGAAGTGTGTTACCACAGTGTGAACAAAGCCTGGAGGGAGGAATGACAGAAAAAAGTGTGAAGAGATGGTATAATAACAGCTGCTTTTGTTTGCTGCTGTAAAATCTGGTACAGTTGTTGCTGACTGGAGAGAGAGGGAGACTGACATTGCAGCTTCATACAAAAATCTAAACTGTTTTATTGTTTAAGTTGGTAATGTCTGTTTCACATTTGTTTCAGTGTTGTATCTGACTTACATTCTATGCTTTATCTCAGCCAGATTGTACTACAAAGTGATAATCTTGCATTTTTCATTTACTTTTAATTTATCCAGTCTGGAAATTTGAGCAAAGTCAAATGTAGGCTTGTGAATGCAGCAGAAGATGTATTTTTATCATCACTCAGTATAATTCTGAGTGGAAGTAACCATTTCATGAATCTTCCATCAAATGAACTGTGCATTTTCCTATGTCCTATATCCTTCAGAGAACTTATGCTATAAAGCTGGAATTTCTATCAGTAAAATTTACCCTTCTCATCACAGTAAGGAATAAATTACTACTCACAGGGAGACAGAATGCAAGGTCTGAGTCCTATTTAGGAAATAGTGAGTTTGTGGCGATGTCAGTTATATCTTTTTAGTAAGACCTAGAAATAAAGCCTATTTTAGCTTCTCTTTAGGGGAGGAAAAGAAGGAAAGGAAATATTTGCTAAACTTACTTGTATTCTGATAATGCATGTTAGTTTTCACTTTCAAATCTTTAAGCATCTAATGGCCAGTAAAGTGACTCTAGGTAAGCCATTAGAGAATCAAAAATATTAAAAATATAACTAACTTGCATTACAAATCTGGTTGTGCAAGGAATAAGGTCATAGTGCTAATACTGCTTTCAGTGCAGGTCAGACATTCCTAGCACATGTGGTTTGTATATCCTTCTCTAAGTGGGTGGTCTAGAAAATGGTGCAAAATGCCACAGAAGGGTTAGTTTTTGAGTGGTACAGAGGAAACATTCATGATAGGCTCAGCCAGCACCACACAGGCTGTCCAAGATGAAGCAGTTTTCTTTCAGCTTTCATGAGCAGCAAAGTTTTCACTTTGCCTATTCAACTAGATATTTCAATTCTTTTTTGCAGGACTATTATTCCCTTACTGTAAGTTTCATGCTTGCTAGGCACCTGGTTAGGTGTGGGCTGGAGTTATTGTGATGCTACTTTCTTTGGGAAGGGTATAAGAAGACAAGAGGAAAGTGGTAGTGTCTCTTTTTTTATTATTCTATTTTCTACTTCTGTTCAACACATAAAAGCCTCTGAAATGTTTTCCCTTAAAAATTCTAATATTTATATAAAGTTAATACTGCTTTCATTAATGTCACTTTTTGTTAGCACAGTGTATAATGAGAATAAATTAAGAATAATCTGTGAAAGTGTAGATATCTAAGATCAAGATGTGGCTTGATGAAGCATGTGATCATCAAACAGGGCAGCCAAGAAATGTTATTTTTATTGTTATTGTAGAAATGTGTAAATCTTAGCCTGTGTATCAAGTGAAGTAAGTGATTAAGGTACTCAGTTAGCTTTTGACTGTCTCTTGCCTAAGCTCCCTTGGATATCTGCCCATGACCTATGTTAAAACTTCATTATTATGAGTATCTGCTGGGATTTTTATGTGTTGAACAGCTTTTTCTCTTTGCATTGTCACAGGTATTAGGTGACTGCAATAGGCACTTGCTACAGTCTTGCTACTATGGAACAGAATTCTGTAGTGCCTTGCTTTAAGTTGAAATGTGTTCAGGATTAGCTATGATGCTGGTTGCTGAAATGAATTTTCTTTATCCTTTATTCTTTTATGGTTACAGATTAATATTTGAGGGGACAGGAGAGAGAGGGGAGGAAGAGAGAGTTGTTCTCTCCATCTATGCAATGTCTTCCTTCTTGGTTCACATTCTGAAGATATCAGGACGCAAGCTCTTCCTTTGACAATGTGGTGCATTAAACATTTGATGAAATTTTGGTGGCATAAATCAACACTAGATCTACAGTTTCTTTTTCAAAATTAGTTAAACCAGAGAAAGCAAGGTTTATGCTGTTTCACAAGATCTTTGAGGTTGGAAGGGACCTCAAGAATTCATCTGGTCTAGCTCCATTGTTTCTCCATGCAAATCCCATTGGGCTTTTGTGAGGCTCTTTGGGAAGCTCTCTCTATTGGCCCTTTCTCATAAACTGAGCGTTCAAGTAAACTGTTCTCTGAGTATCCAGGTACACTTTTACAAACCTTGTGTCACTGTTCCTTTTAGAGTAGGCTTTTTTTCTTCCTGGATAAGGAGCTTATATGCAAGGATCAAAGCTGGTACAGATCGATTCGCAGTAAATGGAAGTAATTTTAAAGGAGCCTTTAAAAAAATTTAGGTATACCTCCTTGCAGTCCAAATGCAATTGGTTGGCTGTGGATTTTATACTAATGATGATTTTTCTTCTGTAGTTATTAAGGTACATAGATTGGTTTGGGTTGGAAGAGATCACTAAAAATTGCCTTGTTCAAACCCCCTACCACAGGTAGGAGCACCTTCCACTAGACCAGGTTGCTCAAAGTACTGTCCAACATGGCCTTGAACACTTCCAAGCGTGGGGCATCCGTGGTTTCTCTGGGCAACCTGTTCCGGTGCCTCATCCCATCACAGCAAAAAATTTCTGCCTAGTATCTAATTTAAACCTGCCCTTTCTCAGTTCAAAACCATTGCCCCTTGTCATGTCACTAAGGCCCTGGCAAAATGTCTCTGTCTTTCATACAAGCCCCCTTTAGGTACTGGAAGGCTGCAGTGAGGTCTCCCTAGAGCCTTTTCTTCTGAACGCTGAACTTCAAACTCTCTTAGCCTGTTTTCCTAGGAGACGTGCTTGAGACTTCTGACCAGTTTCACAGCTGCCTCCGAACCTGCTCTGAGAAGTCAGTGTCAGTATCTTGCAGTGAGGGCCCCAGAGCTGGGTACAGCACTCCTTCATGGAGCAGAGGGGCAGAATTGCTGGCCACACTTCTTTTGATGTAGCCCAAGATATGGTTGGGTTTCTGCACTGCAAGCACACACTGCTTGGTCACATCTGGCTCTTTGTTTACCAGTATCCCCAAGTCCTTCTTGGCAGTGTTGCTCTCAATTCGTTCTCCTCCCAACATGTACTTGTTCTTGGGATTGCCATGACCCACGTGCAGGACCATGCACTTGTGCTTGTTGAACTTCCTGAGGCTCACATGGGCACACTTCTCAAGCCTGTCAAGGTCATTCTGGATGGCATCCCATCTTCCCAATGAATACTTCACTGTTCATGTTGGTGTCACCTGGAAACTGCTGAGGATGCACTTGATCCCGCTTTCTGTATTGATGTAGATATTAAATATTTGTCCTGGTCCAGGCACTTGAGATCTGTGACAGTAACCATTTGTTATTGGCGCATTGAGCCACCATATGAGGACTTTAATTCTTCAGATGTGGTCTTTCAGTCCTTTGGCCATTTAGCAGTCTATTCACCAAACCCCTATCTTTCCAATTTAGTAGCAAGAATGCTGTGGTGGACTTTTTATTAAAGGTCTTACAGAAGTCAAGGTAAATAACATCCTTAGCTCTTCCCTTCTCCACTGATGCAGTCACTCCGTTGTAGGAGGCCACTAGTTTAGTCATGATTTGCCCTTCATAAAAACATACTGACTGTCTCTAATCTCCTCTTGATCTTTCATATGTATTGACATATCTTCTCCACGTGAGATCTCTCTTGAGTGTTCTCTTCTTTAGGCTGAACAGTTCCATCTCAGTAGTGTGCCTCTGTCATTGCTGTATGATAATTTTAAGGTATCTATTAAAAGAGTTGATCATGCTAAGTTTTCTCCCAGACTTGTGAAAACTAATACATGTTGTTTACAGTCTTTTTTATAGGACTTACATGAATAGCAGGAGGGTGTGTGTTTGCATTAACGGTCTTAAAGGTGGAATTATGAGGCAGCCCTCAGAATTCCCAATAAATTTGTAGTATATGTAGAACAGGAGAAACTTAAGGTGCAAAACTTTAATGCTGTTGAGTCCCCAGGGCTGACTGGACAGTAAGTCTCTCCAATACCCTGGTAATTTTTCAACTGTTACTTCTTAAATGAGAGCAGATAGAAAACCTGACTATCCTGCCACAGTGATTACTGTGAAATCTTGAGCTAGTAATGGTTTTGACATTTGTGTTATGGTAGCTTTGGTTAATGGGCTACTTAAACATAGACTTTTATTTACTTTAGTGCCAGACTGAATTGGGCCCCACTTTTCCTTCAGTACCTGTAGGGCGTGGTTTTCTTTCTCCTTTAACTGCAACTTAAGTTTCTAATTTATCTGTCCTGTGTTTAATCTATTTGTGTAAAGTAGTTAGCATGGATATGCTCTTTTCTCCTTTTCTTACACTGTGACATTTGTCCCTCATACCAAAGTACTTTGTCGGAAATCACAGAATATCTTGAGTTGGAAAAGGCCCATAAGGATCATCAAGGAGCATAACCCTGCTCCTTGCAGGACCACCAAACAGTAAACCATATGATTAAGGGCATTGTCCAGATGCTCCTTGAACTCTGACAGGCTTGGAGCTGTGACCATTTCTGTCATGAACCTGTTTCAGTGCCCAACCACCCTGTTGATGAAGAACCATTTCCTAATGTTCAGTCTGAACTTCTCCTGATGCAGCTTCAATTCCATTTCCATGATTCCTGTACCTGATTTCAGAAGGAAGAGGTCAACATAGTCCAGAATGGTTCAGAATGTGTGAAAAGGCTTACCCAAATTTGACCTCTAAAGGAAGCCAGAATGATTATAAACCACATGGAAAGAATTCAGTTGCCACTGTGTCTCAAAACTGACCACGGTAAAACATCTTGTCCTCAAGCACTGAGAACTCAACTGAAATGTGTTCTAAATGAAAGACTTACAGATGTCTAATTTTCTCTAAATTGGAAGGAGAAGACAAGAAAAGAAAAGGGACCATTAGAAAATTAGTGAAATATTTCACACATGCTGCTCAAATATGAGGCTGATCAGAGACAATAGAATAAATGGGTAAGATACCTATTTGCAGCATTGGTGGAGTGTAAAGGGTACAGGTACGTAGAAATAAAAAAGGTGGAAGATGCTGTGTTTGAAGGTGTGAACAGTTGTAAAAACAGAGTTGAAAGCTGATTAATAATGTCCTCTTGAAGTCGCTGGGTTTTTCTCCTGGAGAAAAAGGAAGCACATGAAAAGCCCTCACCAAAGAGCTGTGTAAAGAACACTTGTCTTCACAACTGCCCTGCTTGCTGGCTGAGACAAAAGTTACTGTGTGTCTGCTAACAGGAAGGAGGGAATGAACTTTGGTGCTGCTAATTGCTTTCAATGGGAATACCATATGAAATCATTAGGGGTGAAGATTGGGCTAGAGAGAGGAAGGAATGCAGGGTGTTGACATATATGCAACTTGAGGTGAGGGAGGATGAGGCATTAACATTAATGTTAGAATTTATTTTCACTAGAAGAAAAAGAATCAAAGGGCTGGTGTGCATGATGGTATGTTAATTGACTAGTGGGAAGGAATAAGAGGAATGCAAACCGATATAATGGGGGTTTGTGGGGCTAATCTTCAAAGAGTATTTTTCAAGTTGAGGAATATCAGACATAGTTTTGTGGACACTTTCAAAATCCCAGTATTGTGTCTCTTAAATATGCAACTGCCACACTTTTTCTGGTGTTGAAAACTTGATACACAAGAGCAACCTGTACCCTAGGAAATTGAGTCAATATAGAAAAATGACAGGTTTTCTTTACTTGGTGAATGACAGATGTATGCAATACATTTCCAAGAAAAGCAAGTTAAACAGTCATTTAATGAGATCAGGATACCTTGATTTGTTACAGGGGAGGTGAAGATGCCAAAGGAGCGGGGTTAAAAGTTCAAAAGTGAGCTTTTGATATTTCTCAGAAGGTTTAATATCTTTCCCTGTCCCTAAATTTTAGTATGCTCTTGCCTCTGATTAACCTTTCACCCCTGTTGTGTGGCAGAACAATGACACCTTTATTAAACTCACAACAGAACTACTGATTCTTTGTGTCCTACTTAATGTCTATTGGTAATCTTCCAGTCTATCCTTGGTAATTTTTTTTTTGTCTTTTCCTTATCAAAGTAACAGAAACTAAAAAATAGCATTTAAGGCATTCTCCCTTGTACTTCAACCCCGGTTGCTGAAATATGGTAGAGAAGCAGTTTCTTTTCAACCAGTTTAACATACTCTGTATTGAATATTGGCTTTAAAAGTATCAAAAAGTTTTAAAAGTCAGAGTTTGCACTTTCTGAGATGAAAGAAAAGCATGATGGGTTTTACACCTCACTGTTGTGCCATTTCTGGAAGTGCATAGGAATGACAACCAGTTCAATATTTTTGCCAAAACAACATGGTAAAATTTTCCACAGTATATGAGCAACATTAATATTACTTTTCAAAAGAGTCCTGCAGTCATTGAGGCTTTTCCCTGTTTTGTTTTCCACATGTGTACGTATTTTATGTGTCATTGTAGTGGTTATCAATTGCCTCAATTGTATACCATAGTATGGGGCCTGTGGTACAACTCCCCTGTGCCTCCTATTGCATGTAAGTTGCCTGAGTCTGTAACAATATTGGACCACAAGCTCTGACCTCAAACAATGAAGATATAGCAGTAGGTCTCTATACTTTTGATTTATAATCCTCACAAAGGTACCCAGAGAGGTTGATAAACCATAAGAAAAAGGAATAAAGAATTCAACCAGAATATGTAAATATTTACTGTTTCTGTATCACGGGGGGAGTATACAGATAACTAATTCAATTAGCTACACTTTCTGTACAACGTGCAAAACTAGTCTGAAAGGTAAAGCACCTGAAAATATTTAGTGTTTTGTGTTCTATTTTTTGCCTAAAGGTTTGGAGAGTTCATATTTTTTACTAACTTTTCTCATGGCACCAAGCCCAACCACTATCCTTTGTTAGTAAAAACTTGAGAGTTTGGCATTGCATTTCCTTATCGTTGCTGAAAGCATTAGAAGTTGATTGCATGTACTTAAGTCTTCTAATGTAAAATTAATGGTTATTAGTGATAAAATTAACGATTAATAGTGTAGTCTTTTTACAGCATCTGAAACTCTGAGGTGAATGTGTTTTGTCTCCAAATTTAAGTAACTAAAGACATGAACTTTCATAGACTTATAGAAAGCTACAGGAGCTGAAATATTTTGCAGGCAGGGTGTTTACTACATATCCTATAGCCTCAACTGTAACAATTATTAAGTCACATATTGTCACTCAATGTAAATCATTTTTATTGTACTTTGGAGATTATCACTTACACAGCACTGTGAGTAGACACAGCACTCCCCAAGTGCCTGAACCTTGTGGAGAAATTCACCATCTAAATAATACACATATATATTTGTACACACAAAAAAAACCCCAAAACAAAACAAAAAAAAACAACACAAAAAAAAAAACAACCCAAACCAAAAATAATTCAGGTGCCCAGGAGTAATTGCATTGAATTTGTTTGTAAGCAGTGCACCAGGTTCAGAAGCACTATTGTACCAGGGAAAGTTAGCAATGGCAACCTATTCAGTCTGTGTGCTATGCTTTTGAAAACAAATAGATCAAATTATTGAAGCAGAACCAAATGCTATGCTTTTTCAGTGAATCTCCATTTGCTCAGTGTTGGCTAGACAGCCCAGGTCTGATTCCAGACAGTCCCACACTGTCACAGACCTTGGGGTGGAAGCGTGAATGCAAAATTACATTCATTGAAAAGGTCTGCAAAATAAACATTTTCACACCTGAGATTGAAAGCTGAGGATAGTTAGACATCTTATCAGGGAGAAAATCAGTTTATCTTTCCTGACATCTTCTCTTGTCACCCATCTGGGAAGGCATATCTCACACGTGATCAAAAGAATCCCCTTTCTTTGGACACAGGCCGTAAACTGTTCTCATGTCTCATAGCAAGTCCTCATCAATGTAGGAGATCTGACTGGGTTTTAAAGTGTGCAAGGGTCCGTGATCAGTGATTTGATCTTCCAGTTACTACAAACTTGGTGCTTCAAACCTATGCTATAGCAAAAATCAGATATCATGGTCAGGTTTATGGGGTTTTTTTCCCTCCCTCTTATGGAGCTGCATAAGATCATTTATGTAGTCAACTCAGGTCACTTTTTTTTTAAGAATTTTGAAACCTTAGGACTGCAACTACTCTATCATTGCTAATGGCTTTCGACCAAGATATTGGTCCTGCTGAGCTGACAATAAGTTTTCAGCTCACTACAAGTTTGGTGAAGAGACACAGATTTATGCACAACAGCGCTGAGTGGGAAGGATTGTTGGAACATAACGCTGTTTCCACAAGCAGCTTCTCTCTTGACTGTCATCAGACTCTTGGTTTTCCAGTTCTAGTTTTAGTATGGTAGAACAGCTATATTCCTTTACTTCACAGGGGACTTCTGAAGCTGGTTAACTATTAATAAAGTTAAATAATGAAACATAATTAATACAATTATTTATAGTCACTCTTTTCTTTCATTGCTTCTCTAGTAAATATAGTTCAGAACTATTAGGTGTGCTCAAACAAGCTGTATAACTTCTCAAATAAGCCACCAACTCTGCAATAGCTGTTTGGCTAGCTGTTTCACCCATTGATGCCCAGTCACTTATTGCAATTGCAGAAGTCTTTAGAGAACTTGCAGCTGTCTACTGTGACATCTGCATCTTATGCAGAGTCTGAACTCCCAAGTATCAATATAGGAAAATAGAAGGCATGTGGTGCCATAAAATGCTGAGTAACTTTAAAGATTATATGTTGCCAACCCCAGAAAAAAATTCTTACTGAAATTCCCATAATACTGAAAGGTGAGGACTAAAGGAAAAAACAATTTAAAAAGTAGAGAACTTTTGGAAGTTTGAACCTGTGTGTAACCTTAAGCATTTATTTGTTTATGGCACTCCTGAAATATGAATATAAATAATCTACTAATTATTTGAGGGATTGTTTTGTGACCCTCTCCTCTACCCTCTCCTTTTCAGGGGCACACAGAGTATGTTTTCTGGATTGTTTTGTGACTGAAAATCATGGAGTAACAAATATTTTTCACAGTCTGTATTTTTCAGCCTGGAAGATATTTTATGGACCCACACTGTGACAGGATGTGTGCATCCCATTCCTCCTCTCTGAAAATCCATAGCAGCATGATATATAGACACAATCCTTAAAGAAAACAAAGATTTGCAAACAGAGATTTAAAACTAGTAAGTGTTGAGGGTTTTTTCCATCTGTGTACTATCCAAAAGCAGACAGTACCCCTGGTGCTAATTAATCTAATTGGTTCACTTATGTGGGCAATGTTTTCAAGTGCCACTAAACACTCTCAGGCTTTGGCATGCAATTAAAGAATATAGTTTCAGTAGTTAAAAAGAAATAAAAAGAAGCAAAAAGGAACAATTACATCATATTTAAATGTCTTTGTAAGCATTCATGAGTAGATATGTATTCTGTTTACACAGATGCTTGTGCAAGTATGAGTCTGTTACTGTTTTGGAATATTAAATAGTTTCAAGACTTTTGTCTTTCATTAAAATTTCTTTGAAATGTTAAACATGTACTGGCTTTTAAAAAAGTTAAGATAGTTCTTTTTCTTTAGCATTCTTTGTTTTCCAGTCTTGATTCTTTTCTCTTCCCTTTTTCTTTGATTCTTGTCTTTACTACTGTGTCTTGCTTCTGGTTCAAAGACCAGAGTGGAAGCTGTCAAGAAGTAGAGTAATACTGAGGTGGAACACTATGCGTGGCTTTCTAGGTCAGCTTGGCCTTCACAATGCTCCTTCAGCAGCAGTGGGTTGTAGACATAAAATGAACAGGAAGACCTTTCTTTTCAACTTACTGCCTTTTCAAATTGCTGTTTAAGGAAAGTACATGCCTGCAGGAGACTGAATATACTGTATTTCGGTGTCCCAGATAGTAAGAAACTGCAAAACAAATGCCACCACCCTCTCTTGACACTGCTAGTGATATTTGGGTGTGTTGTCCTGAATGTGGGCTCATTACTTGATGGGCTACACCAATTCACACACTGAGGGAAGGTGTTTCAGTTTCTGTTCTAGTTGGTGTGAAGTAGGGACCTAGGTGGTTACACACAAAAGGCTGTATCACCAATCATCAAAACTTTATAGTATTTGTACATTTTATTAATCAAAGGCATCATTCATTGGTTGTGGATTACATAAAGTTTGTATCAATTAGTACTCAACCCCCTATTTGCTAGTTATATCTCTTGCTTCTCATGCTAATTATTCCTCCTATGCAATTCTTCTCGCCATTCAAGTCTGGGGTCCTTTTTGAGTAGGTGATCAATGGTCACAATCATCCACTGCCAGCATTACAAATTCCCCAGCTACTGCTCCGTTCTGCTGACTTCGCTCCTGGTGGCTCTTGCTCAGGTAGCCCATTCATCTTGGTATTACCTTTACTCTTCTTTAGAACTAAAGGTTATCCAGCCATATAGTGTTTGTAATGCAGTTGTTTAATCCTAACTGTCCAGCTACAGCTAATGATTAACAACTAAAAAAAAATGCCAAGTTGCTTCAAATCTTGAGGGGCTCAAGTCTTGAGGGGCTCAGTATCAAGGGCAGAGCTGAAGGCTGTTCAGATTTTGAAGAGACTGTTCTTGAAGAGCTGAGGCACCCGGCCTACTTTCTGCCCTGCACAGAGGTGCTTTGCTTGTGGCAGAGAGCCCCCAGCCATTCATGACCAACCCGTGGCAGCAGGTGTCCAAAGTGCTGTTTGGAGAACTAGTGTCACCTTCCTGTTCCATGCTCTGGTGTCCTCAGGTCTGCAGCTTCAAACACCCACCAGCCTGCTTTGCTGTGTCTGACATTGTAATCTAAGGAGTGCTCCCAGGGTTCTCAATTCTCCTGCCCTCACTCCCTGAAGGCTCTGTGTTTCCTCCATGCCACCCTCATACACCTAAACAAAATTAAAGCCTGAGTAAAAGTATGAAGAAAGATACAGACACTAGGTTTTAAATTAGATGAGATGCAATAATTTCATAGTGGAAGAAAAGTCTCTCCTAGGCTGCCAATGACTTTTGCAAGGATGTAGAATCTTGTTAGTATCTAATAATTAAAAGCCCATGCTTTCAAAGAGCAATAAAATATAATTGCAGTAGAAAATTAGGTGGGTGGTTCATTGAGTGAAATTTCATTTTAAGCAAAAGATGCATAAATATGCAGAGCAGAAGAGAAAGTTAGCAGATTACTTTTTTTTATTTTACTGGGCAATCTTATTATGAGTATTGTATGAACACTGTAAGATAGATATGGAGAATCAGCATATTTGAAGTTAATGACACAAAACACATAAATTTATTTATAGGTAGTTTTAATACTATGAGTAATTCTATACCAGCAAGTGTCTTATGTCCCTGTGTTATTCGCTTTAGAACAAGTGAGAGTTCATGGTCTTAGGTTTCCTAAAATGGAATTATATACTTAGAAGCCTGCAGTTTGTTTATGTTTCTCTTCAAACTAATGGCACATTGTGGTTGCATTCAATTAAACCTTTTCTTCCAGCCTTTTCAATCTTCAAAACATCTTTGTGGTTTTTAATCTCTACATAGCTGTGTTTATGCTAATTAGATTCATCCCAGCACTGAGATTCTGGTGTATAAATGCTAAAATAAGAACTACTTGAATGTTGTCCCATGGCAGTATGAAAAGCAAGATAGCCCACAGGTTTGGGGTTTTGTGTATCTATATCTATATCTATGTTATCTATGTGTGTGTATATATATACATATACGTGTGTGTGTGTGTATGTGTTTAAAAATTCACTGTATCTTACTTGGTTACATGCAAATTTTTACTACAACCTCTTAAAAATAATGTGAGGTGAAAGAGTCTCCCCTTTTTTGCTTAGGCAAATGAATGATGGAGGCTGATCAGTTTGCACGGGTCAGGACCTCACTCTTGTAAAACTTAATGTCAGAGTTCTCAAGTTCTTGCAAATGTTGCCCATTAGATGCACCTGCACTGGGTTGTTAGTTGTCCTTGGCATCTACTTACATGTTTTTTTTTTTGTGTGTGTTTTTAAAGGCAAAAAAATATCTTTTGATACAGATATAATGCAAAAAATTGGATGAAAGAGACATCTGCACAGTGAATAACAGTATTCAGACTTTAAAATCTTCTCCTTTTCAGCCACCTCATATTTTATGAAAATGGAGAAGATTGGAGACACCTGCACAGGGTTTGCTTTTTTTCCACAAAGGAATGTACAGTTGATTTGCCTTTTCTAAACATACTTTTTTTTTTCTTTTTTTGATAGTAAGACAGTCAAGGAACCATTGAGACAAAGATATGTGAACTGTGTATTTTGATTTTAAATACCACATATTCAGAAGTAATTCCTGTTTCAGAGTCAAAAGCAAATGTTTCTAGTGTTAATGGCTAAGACCTAAACCTGTTACACCTTTTGAAGTCATTGCTCACTGAGCAGCATGCAATATAGTTAGACGATTGCTTGGCAATCATCACACCCAGCCCACAGCAAAAATTCAAAACTCTGTGAAAAATCCACCTAGAAACACCACAGAAAATAATCACCAAGCAGTATGAAATTATATGATAAATAAAAGCCCTGCAAGTGGTTTTGATAGTGTTACTGTAACTATTGGACTCAAAGCATTTGGCCATAATTCGGTAAAATTGAAGCATTTTCATGGGTTTCCATCACTTTTGGGTAGGGTACAAAGTACTGCTTACCTGAAGGATTAGGTTTCATTACCTCAGTTTTAAATAGGAACATGCAACTGTGTAAGGTGTAATAATGTGTTAAAGCAAGATCTTCCAATATTATTTATTAATTTAGAAAACACTTGACTGTTTTCGATTCAGTTAATTTTCAGCATATCTGAAAATAAAGCTTTATAGCCAGCATGTCTGTAAAAGTAGCACACTGAATATCACGTAGACAGGTAGCAGTGATGTAAAAGAACAAAAACATGGACTTAGGCCTGTGGAATATCTTCACCAGATCAGAATGTGAAGATTGTCTGCTGTAAGCTGTTCCCTAAACACTTGGTTAATGAACAAATTGTCTTCTGATAGATCCATTCCTTTATAGACTCCTATTTGCAAATAAAGAAACCCATAAATGTTAACTGAAATGTGAAAACAGTTGGAATTGTTTATAATTTCATTCTAGGAATTGAATACAATAAATCATGGTTATTAGTCAGCAGGCTGCTACTGTAAATGCTTCAAAAACAGTCTTGGAAGAGTGTTTATCATGTCAGTTAACATTGTTATTATTCACTGAGGTACCACGTTATGGTAAGAATGAAGTACGAATTTGGCAGGCCAATTAGAGGTCTTGGATGCTAGCATGGTTTTTCAATCCATTTGTAGAACCAGAAGAAGTTATTAAATCTCCAAGTCTGATTCCCTGGTGAGCAGAGATGAAAATTTTATCCAGTTAATCCTGAATTGAATCTAACAGAGAACGCAATACCACATCTGCCTGGCAAGCACTGAGCTATCTCTGTACTTCTTGGTTTTTGTTGATCTGTTTTAGAAAGTGAAAATAAGCAGCAATACTATGCAATGTGCTTTACAAAATACAGATATGACAGAGTGAAATGATAGGACCTTATGAATGCTTTCCTACTTTATATAAATGCAGCCTGTTTTAGACAATTTTAAACAGCGATTTTCTGAAAGATCTTTGATTATTTTTAAATCCTTGTTAATTTAGTTTTTGGAAGTTCTTTTCTGAAATCTTACCTCTTTTAAAAGTGACTTGTCAACTTACATCATTGATATTTGCACCCTGCTTAGGTGCAGACTGTTGGCTGAAAGTGTTTCTATAAATGAGTGCACTCAGTGTTATTTTCTTACACGTGCATGTAGTGGTTTTTTAGCACAGTTACAAGGCAGCAGTAACCTCCAAAACAGATTGTAATGTGCGAATTTCTGTCCATGCGTGTTTAATAGGACTGGTAGTACATGGCAAAGCTGCTATGGAGAAATGTATCAGATACCATCCCATGACATGTGGAAATGAACAGGTAAGATGAAAAACCATACCTTCAGTTATCTCTGAACTTATTTCCTTACAAAAATCATCTTCAAACATGCTTTTCTACATGTCAATTCAGAATGGGTACTTCTAGGCATGCTCAAAAGTCCGTACATAAGTCCAGCATGCACTGTCTCCGCTCTGCAACAGTTTTGACCCTTACTATTTTTGGATAGCCTCTCTTCCTGGCAGAAGACTTTCCAAGTCTTCCCTTATTTGTCTTCTGCTGCTCACCTAGCACTCACACATCCCCCAAATCAAAACCTTTACGTCTAATGCCTTAGTGGTACAACCCAGTAATAAATTGGCATTCCCCTTTGCACAGGTAAAGCATAATCATCATGTAGCAATAATCCTTAGAATTAACTATGCCAAATATCTTGGTTCAAAAGCAGACCAAAAGCAAATGGTGCTTTACTTACTTCTTAGTTTCTCACCACATACAGTCTATGTAAACATATTTTTTCCAGTTACTAAGATATGCAGTGAATCCTAGTCATGGACATCTGTCATAACTGAAGGCTGTGGTTGAATCTTTCTGTCAAACATCACTCTTGGATAATCTGTGTTCTGCCTATACAATTTCCTGTCATATCTTAAAGGGAAATGATATGCTGTGCTGTTCTCTGGTACTATGCACTGTTCAGCTGCTGAAATCCTGCATCCCAGACTTTGTCACATTCAAATGTTAAATGAAATAACTCAAAACTTGGAAGGCAAAGTACACTAATGTGGCTGGTACTCAGATAATGGAAAAAGAGTACAATTCTTACTTGAATTTATTCAGACATCTGTGGTTATTTTATGAAAAACTGATGATGAGTGGCATTTAATTCTTAAAATTAGATGAAAAATCAAAGAGTTCAGACTTATCCTCATGGTGTTTGAAACACTTCCTCAGAATTCATGTGGAAAGTCCTGAACATTGACATTTGATGAGCTTTTTTCTATACTACAAGTCTTTCTTAAAAGGTAGTCAGATGATTAAAGATAACATCATTTTTCCATTATGTACTTTCTATAACTCCTGTGCTAACAGGAGATGCAGAAATGCAGCAACTTATAAAAAGACATTGCGTTAATTTTAGCTACCCAGCTGTCAACATTACACTCAGCAACACTCATGACCTGGTGCATAATAAGCATGATGAACTGAATGGAAGGTTTTAAAGAGCTGACATTGAAAACAATCTGGGAACAGTATTTGCTCTGCCAAAATGCACTGGTGAAAATCTAGTAATTTCTGACTTCAGCAACAGTATTCCTCTCCGTGCTGTGCTCTGTATTTCAAGTGGATGAAGCATGCAAGTCAGACAGCTCTTTGAGTCCATAGAAGCAAGGGGGGCTGTAAACTTAGCTCAGCTGTACAAGCAAACCTGCTGTCTGGCATCAATTTCACTTTGTGTAAATAGGAAGTCTGAAACAACTGCAGCCTTTATGGTAGAATATTCATGCAGAGGGGACAGTGAAATGCCTATATTCCTTATTTAAACACAAAACATTTTGATTGTATTGGCCTGTAGTGTTTAGTTTTTGAAAAAGGATCCCTGATAAGATTCTCATCTTCACACTGTAAGCCAATAAATGTAAAGAATTTTATACATTGTATCTCTTAATTTGGCTGATGAGTTTTCTTCTGCTTTGTTGCCAGTGTTTTTGCAGTCCCAGCTTCCTGGTGTGGGGCTATGATGTCTTGACACTGATATAATGTACTACATCCTTAATCTATGGAAAAGCCTCGGTAAATCTCAGTAGGAAAAGTTATTACAGCCTTGAGTACCTAGGTCTTCATTTTGTTTCAGGAATGGTGAGCTGCTCTTGCTTGTCCTGTCCTCTGGACTATTGCTGAAGCGCAAGGTGCAAATATATGTGCAGACTATTTTAAATATGAGGGTGTCTTTTGGACAAAACCTTTGCTATGATCAGAATAAATTGAAGCATAAAATATATTCTAAGCCCTCTCTTCAAAATAAATGACAAAAAGCTTTACTAGATAAATGAAACAGCTGTGTGCCTCAGCAGCAGATGGGCATGCTTGGAATGTTACATAGCAGAAATCTCATTTATTGTGCTTATTTTTAAAGTAGGCCCATCAAAGTGTTGATACCAATTTTAAATGCTTAATGCTGTATATCAGAGCTTAGTCTTATGCCCTGTCACTGTCAAAAGTGTCAAGAAAAAAAATTTATCCCTGCCTTTTATTTCCATCTGGAGCCACCATGAGATGCAAATGAAATAGGGCTGCCTAAGTTGGTTGTTGTAACACAAATTTCTGCTGTATCAGGGGAGGAAAGAGAACACATTATATTATCTTTTTCTTCACTGCAGAGGGCAGGGAAAAATAGATAGTACCATATTAAAACAAAAAGAACCAAACCAAACCAAAACCTACAGACCTGGAAACTGATCTTAATTAGCTTGCCCTTAAAATAGTTGCAGAGGCTTGTTATTCCCCTCTTCTTTTCCATTGTTTCAGAGAAACTCATCATCCTTGCAAGCATCCATCTGCTCTGTCTCTGTCTTTTTACGTACCACTAAGTATTGTCTTGAAGTACCAATTTTGTATCCAGCCACTGAATGCTTGAAAGATGGTAATTTTGAGTCTTTGACAATATAAGTGATCCTTCCATTCATCTGCAGCCACTTCAGTTCTACCTCACAGCAGACTGCTGCAGTGGCATGTGGCAAAGGCAGAGCCCCCACATTGTCCCAGTCTCACACACAGGATTGTAGCCAATAACTGTGACAGTTTTGTGTCTCTTGTGTGCTGTATGCAATCTCATTGCTGCATTATTATTGCTGCAGCAATTCTAATGAGAGCTCTAAAGTATTGCTGACAGGAATAAAAGGCATGGGCTGTGGAGAAAAGTTGCTGCATTTCCACAGGGATGGGCTTCTCTCTAACTAGAAATGTCCTTTGTTCTTGTTTGTTCATTGATAAGTTTTTCTAGAGTGAGCAGAAAAAATCCTAATCCATTTTAACTGGTTCCACAGGAATTAGCAGCTGAAGTTTTGCACAACAACTGGAGAGGGAAACAAAACATTAGCAAGATTCCAAGTTGGGGTTGTTCAGCTTGAAGAAGAGAAGATTCCGTGGGGACCTTAGAGCAGCCTTTCAGTACTTAAAGGGGGCCTATAAGAAAGATGGGGACAAACTTTTTAGCAGGACCTGTTGTGATGGGACAAGGGGTAGTAGTTTTAAACTAAAAGAGTGTAGATCCAGATTAGATATAAATAAGACATTTTTAATGTGAAAGGTAACTGGTACAAGTTGCTCAGTGAGGTGGTGAGTGCTCCATCCCTGGGAACATTAAAGGTCAGATTGGATCAAGATTTCTCAAATAGCAGTGTGAGAAAATGTTGCTGGGAAATCAGAGTTATGTCTTAGGTAAAAAGGTTTACAAACCCCTTTGCAACTAGTGTGGTTAACACCGGTCTGTATAAATCTATTAATGATTTTAATGAGTCACTCAGCTCTGTTAAGCCAAGGGAGTTAGTTTGCTTCATTCAGCAGCATTCAACATACATGGTCTTTGCAATGACAGAGCTAAGGAGAAATTATTAGCTTGATGCTTCTCTTTACAGAGCCTTAGGGGAAAGTGAAAGGTCTACAAATCACCAATATAATATGCATGCATGTTTAGAAACAGTGCTGTGGGAAAAGAGAATCTTGGGAAATAATATAAAAAAACAAAACCAAACAAACAAAACCCCAATCAACCAAACAAAAAAAACCAAAATAAGCAAAAAAATCTCCAAACAAACAAAACCAGACCAAAACTAACCAACCAACCAAAAAACACTCCACCAAAAAAAAAAAAAATCGCAAGAATAATTGGTTCTTTCAGCATTTCAGTTATAAATCATCAGAATACTACCAACTGCAATGGGACAAACCCAGATGTCTGTACAGCCTTTGGAACAAGATTTTGCAAAGCCACCCTGTGGAAAGGGCCCTGGTGTCCTGATGGATGGCAAGTTGAATGTGAGTCAGCAGTGCCCTGGCAGCCAGGAGGGCCAACCCTGTCCTGGGGGGCATCAGGC
>JAWMRC010000089.1:39859775-39882743 GCA_035584755.1 Thripadectes ignobilis
TTGTTGTGGCCAAAGTGCAGGACCTGGCATTTGGCTTTGTTGAACCTCATCCTGTTGGATTTGGCCCATCTCTCCAGTCTGTCCAGGTCCCTCTGGATGTTGCCTTATCCAGTCTTTCTGATCCTGGAACATAAAAGGGGAGGTTCGAACGCCTCACATTCTGTTTATAGTTTTTCCCTTGCTCCCATCATGCACATGGAGTGAGTGTTGCCGGTAAGGGTTGCTACAAAGCCATGAAAAACTACCAGTGGAATGCGGGCTGTGTTGGCTATAATATGTTATTGGTGCAGCTGTCTGATATTGTAAAGAAGTGGGGACAGAGAAAAGTAGGTCAGGACCCTGCCTTTGGACCTGAGGCAGGGAACCAATCCCCACTACTTTCACTGCACACAAGCTCTCCAGCACCTGCAGAAGTCAGCCATAGTCCTAAAACTGAGTTTGGAGCTCCAAACTCCTACTGTGATTTGGTTCTTCCATTGGTGGAGCACAGGCTTAATTGATAGCAGGAGATACTAGCTGAAAAAGGAGCTTGTCAGAGACTTTCTCAAATTTAAGAGAGGAAGGAGGCCCAAGAGTTGGAGGTATCCACGCAAGCCAATTGTTGGCATGGCTGGATTTCAAAAAAGCAAAAATCAGAGACCCAAGATAACCTCTACTGCATCTTGCACTAGACAGCAGCTGCTGCGAAATGTGCTTGAAGTTGTCTTCAGACATACACACATGTGTAAACACAGTTCATGGTAAAAACTTCTGTTGTGTCAGAATCAAAGTGATTTAAAAAAAAAAATCATGCTATATCATAATATGTAGTCAAGCTATATGGTTTTTCAGCCCAATTAGTCCCACAAAATTTTTCAAAAAAATTAAAGTGCACAGTAACTTTTGCTCCCTTTTTAGTAGCCAGAACAAGCTTTAGTGCACCTATAGATAATAATATTTTGTTCTGATGTATATAATAAAAAGATAATGCAGAAGAAATCCATTATACATTAGAGTTCTCTGTTGTTGACTGCTGGAATCTAGAAGTTGAAATAATTTTTTAAACTAGTTGATTGTAAGGAAAAAAAAATGAATGGTGCTACATTTATCCAGTGTGAATTGTCAGTGTGCTCTACCTCAGGTACTCTTTACATGCAATTTCACCAGCCAGTAAAATTGGTGCTCATTTAAACATCTTTGCTGATATGAGCATACATGTTACTCTTGAACTGAAAAAATTGGCCGCTAAAGAAGAAAAGGTATGGTAATGACCTTTTGCCACATTAATAGGACTACTAGTGGTGGACATGGTGCCTTCCCACAGGAAATATAGGGAACAATGCTGAACAGGGACCTCTGGACACATCCAAGTTTCTTTTTCAGCTCTGAGTGTAGCCCCAGCTCACTGGGGTGGTCATCACTATATTTATACAGTTACAAAAAATACAAGTGTTAATCTATTATATTGTGTGATTTCTGGAAATAAACAACAGATGTGCTGCATGACAGTGAAGGTGAAAGATTATTTCCAATATTCAGCTCTGTGTCCTGAAAAATTTTACCATCTTTTCATTTTTCCTTCCTTGGGAGTGATTTCATGGTCATCAAGCACGATGTGAGCATACGCCTTTGTGCACATTATATTTCACCCTGACTGTGAAAAGGAAGTGGCTGTCTTCTGGACTGCCTTCAATCCTCAACGAGTGAAAAAAGGAATATATGTATGATTCCAAGCTATTTAACTGACTACAGCCATTACATCTAATGGCTCTAGTGCTCTTTTTAAAATAAATATGAAGGTTAGAAGAGTGTAACTGGTGTGTGGAAATAAGGCAGCAAAGAAACCAGAAGAAAGATGGAAGCTGCCTCATTCTCTGCTCTTCCTGGTCCAAAATCCAACAGGAGGTAGCTCCTTAAGCATCTTCCTGGCAGATACATGTACTCTTTGTCCAGCAATAAGAAAATCTCAGAGTGATTCACATATGGTGTTCATGTTGATGTTGTTTGGCTTTTCTCCTTCACCAAGCTGTTCAATGTGAAATCCCTATTACAGGGATTATGTTTATGTTTAGCTGTCTTACTGGTCTGGATTTCAGACAACAGCATGCCTGGACTGAGGGCAACTTACACTTTAATACGGACACTGCCTCTTGGGTCATGTCTCATGTCATTTGTATCAGTATTGCTGCTTTCCTCTCTCAATCACAGTTTTACAAGGTCTCCATGGCAACTATAGTAGCTATATGTTTGGTAAAAAATTATTCCTGCTAAAGTATTTTCAGCAGTGCTAGTGCTGAAGCAGGAAAATCCAGGACAATTTGCATCGCAAGACAGGCAACTGTCTTCAAACTGCAGTGAGTCCACTCTGTGGATGGGAGAAACACGACTGAGAGAAGCCTCTTTTTCCAGTGAATTCACTGTTCCTGCATAGGGCCCTACCTATGGCTATGAAATGCAGCTGTTCCCAAAGTGTGAACATGGAAAATACCTAGTCTTATACTGTCTGCAGTCAGCATCCGAGGTTTCAAGCAAGAAATTAAAAATCTGCATACTATGTTTTGCAATGTGCTTCAGAACTTGCCAAAGCCTGCCTGTGCACTAAGCCTCTCTGGGCTGATGAACCTTATCCTTTAGTCTTATATTTCCTTTTTAAGCTATTAAGGGTTTAAAGGTAGAGAGCTCAAGCTACCATTACCTGTCTTTTTTTGTTTGTTTTCTACTGAGAATTCTACATTCATCCATGTTGCTAGGTTTTGGATCTACAAAGTATGGATATAAACTGTGCAGTTCATTTTTCTTTTCCCTGTAGCAACCAGTTTGAAACCCATTGGGCAGTGCAGGAATGGCACTGTCATGGTGCATACCCAGCTTAGCTCAGGGCAGGGCACCAGTTGCTGGTTTGGGTCTGAGGAAGGCTGTTCCTCACCACTGGTTTTACTATGGACCCAGTGAGACCAATTTTGTGTAACTGGTTGAAGCCCTGCCTGGTGTGGTGCTCTCTCCCTCCTGGTGAGAGATTGCTGAATGGCTGGGAGACTGTGAAAGACTAACCTTTTCAAGTTTGTCAGCTTTTACTACCTGTGTATTAATGTAGCTCAGTAAACAGAAGTGAACTGCAAAATATGACACTATGTTTACAAATAATTGCTGATGCAACAGTAAAGGAACGCTTTTGTAACAGGGAGAGATGCCATATTTTACATAAAATAGCTGTAAGTGTGTATCAAACTTTTTATAGCAGAAGAATTAACAAAACAAAAAAACCAAAACTTTTTTTGAGAAGGTTTTTTGTAAAGATGTGTAAGAGCTCGACAATGTTGTATATAAAGTATTCTCTAATGCAGTGCTCTGTTATTTGCTTTCTCTATTAAAAAATATGGAAGATATAAATATACTTAGTAAATGCTGTTCATGTATACCAACCATACCATTTTTTGAGATTGGTCCGAAACAATAGATGCTGAACTAACTTTTCATGAACTTAGTATTTTCTGATTTTTTAACCCATTGATATATCATTTGCAACACAAGGCATTAAAAATATTAAAAGCTTGAATTTGACAACTATTTGAGTAATACATGTTTGAGTATGATTTTGCATACCTGCACAATCACTCACTGTCTTGAAGCATTTTATATGACTGCATAGGAACAGTCACAATTAGTTTGGAAAGCTCTGTTTGTGGATAATAGGTATATCCAGATACAAGTTCTAACACGATAGTTTCTGTTTGGTTTATTATCCTGAGGAACAGTTTCTCTAGAGCTGCCTGTTAAGGCAGCATCCCTCTGAGGTTTTTGTGTCTCAAAGGAAAAAAGCTAAAGAAGAATTGTGCAGCATAGTGTTACTGGATTAACCTAAGCCATCTTGCATCAGCTGATATGGCTGATGAAATGGAGTCTTTCACAGTCTGGAATACCACCAGGACATCCTGTTTCAGTTTAGAAATCACCCTCGTGGCCCCCTACCTCCCCACTAATAAAACAAAGGGACCCAAGGAATAATCTCTGGCCGAAGAGGCTCCTTAGGCACTGGTTGTCACCCTGGCACCCAGCCAAGCCCAGTGTGCCACAGAAATGGGCCCAGGAGGGGAGCAATTGGAGAGCAGTCAAAGAGCACCAAAAAGGGAAGTCATTAAACTACCAACATCAACAAAACTCTCATTTGTTCAGTTTTCCTTTCTTCTTGTTCAGCTCCCTCTTTTTCCTTTCTTTTCTTTTTTTTTTGCTTTTGCTTTTTCTAAAGAATGAATTCAACACAGAACTTTCCTCCAGCCTGTAATGAAAGTCCAAATCGGCTTATTTCTATTGCCACAGTGCTGCTGCTGTTGCTCCTTTGATTTGGTTGCATTTTTTATGAACTTTCACAAAACTTTTCTTCCTTACTTAAAAAATAATAGTAAATAATGACTAGACTGTGAATTTCTTGCAGAATGAAAAGAAAGGTTTTGTAAGCATGAGTCTTTTAAGTGTCACAATGATACTTTTATAGTTGCAGAATGATTTATTTGTTCTCTTTCTGAATATAATGGGGAAAGAGGAGATGACATCTTTTACCACTTCAGTGATGAATTCCTGCTGGTGGAGTTGATGTCAATACAGAGAAGAGAGGGAAATTAGGTTGACTTACTCTATTTGAGAGTCTGTTCTTTTTTTTTTTTCTTTTTTTCTTTTTTTTTTTTTTAATTCAGAAGAATAGAAATACTTTGGAGATAGTAATGTTGAGCTGTAAATAATTAGTGTGTGTACACTGAGAAGGTAAGCTATTGTAATTATGATTTCACATTATAAGATTAGGAAAGAGTTAGAAGATGTTAAAACCTGCAATCAACTGAAACTTTGTCTTCTCAGACAATAAAGAAAAAAGCATCCAAAAACCAGTGGTTTGTGTGATGAACGACTCAAAAATCAACCAACCAACCAACCCACCAACCAACCATCCAAAACCACCCAGTCTGCTTTTCAAAAGAAATTATTTAGAAATATATATTGTAATAATAGCCAGAACATGTAATAGTAATAGCTCAACAGTGAGAGTCTAATAAGCAAAATTAATGAAGCAAGTAATGAGTGTTTTGGCAAATGACAGAGAGAGCGGTTAGATAATGTTTGCTTTTCGTAAATATTGTCTTTAGCTAGCACCAGGATTCTTCCTCTGTAGCCATTTGGAGCGCAGTTTTGGAAGGACTCCTTTGACACAACATAGCACTTTGGGTGACAAGTCACCTGTCAGCACTTGACATTTTGGCGCAAAGATGCAACTTGAGACATTTCCTGACATATGGCACAAAAGGAAAAGATTTTCAGGAAGGTAGGAAACTGAGAGTGTGACTGATCAAAGGTAGTGCAGTGGATTTAAAATACTCTCTACAAATAGTCTTTGCCTAGCTGACACAGTCAAACTGTTTATGACAATTTCATGAGTCTCTGAAGAGATGAGAAACATCCATTCAATGCAGAAAAACTTGGGCTTTTTGAGAATGCCTGTATTTTGTATGCAGAGCCTGAAGTGTGGAGAGAGAGTGGAAGAGGGTGTGTGCATGTGTGTGTGTTAGGAGGGGACTTTCTGCATCAGAGGAAAACTACAGCTACTGACTGTAGGTATGTACCTAAATTGCCTCCTGGTATCATAGTTTTTTTGTGATTCGTACTTCACTGTATCTGGTATTTCATAGAAAGTGGAACTCTGCAACCTAAATCTGCTTCTGTGGAGAATCCTTCTTTTTAATACATTTGCTTACTGGGTCCCAAAAACTTTAGCTTAAGCTCAACTGCCAAGTTGAGCCATTTGAAAGACAGAAATTTATTTGACTGCAGTGCCCTTTTACTGTATTACTATCATTGCACATACAGAGAAATTTCTCAAATCTGCTTCAGATCAGTTCTTTGGTCTTCATGTTCCCTTCATCCCACCCACAGCCCCTCATATAGCAGTCTCCTAATTAAATCTCTCAAAACACAGCTTTATGTAAGTTCATTAGCTGAATGTGTATTACATGAATGAAACTGTATTTGAGTAAATGTATTATGGACACAGAGCTTTTTTCCCCTCCCTATCCCCTCACATTTATCCACCTGTTTGTGGGCTATATTCCTGTGACTTTTTGGCTGCAAGTGGGTCCCTGCATGGCTGCAGCTTGGCCTTAAAGAGCTCCTTTTCTACCTTCACTGCAAACTTTCAAACTGATCTCCGGCTGCTTGTAGCCATTTTGTGTATTTTTAATTGTTCTTGTAGATCTGGAATTTTTAACTGTTTCTGGATATGTAATATACTTAGTCATAAAAGATAAGGGAAATTAAGGCTATTGACGTTTTAAAAGAGCATGCATGCAAGTTGTGAACATCAGTTCATGTGAGAAAGCATGTGGAGTTTCTTGCAGACAGGTGTTCTTACAAAGCACATTTTTCCAAAATGTTACAGTCCTACCGAACTTTTTAACTTGAGCTGCAGCTGGAGACCAATGCTGCTGAAATTGGGTCCACAACAGGCTTTTAAGGAGGCATCTAAATCTGCCAGAAAAGATATGAGCACAGGGCTTGCAACTGGGTACCCAAAACCCACCTTCTAGTTAAGACTTATGGTTGAATGCCACATTCCTTCACATGTATCTCCAAAAGGACTTAAAGGCCTACATTTTAGATACTTGTAAATAAATATCTTATTACAAAATTATTGCATTTACATGGATCAGCTAGTAACACACACTGCCAGGAACCATGTATACTCACACACTGACGGCATTTAGTCATGTCTCTTTGAGTCCTCATCAGTTTTAGTTTTTACAACTCCCTTGGCAAAAAGCTCAGCTAGACTCTGTTTAGCTGTTGCACAAAAAAAAATTGGGTTTTTTTGAAACAGAATGGGTTTGCTAGGCAGGGGTTAACCAGTGGCCGGGGTAGGTGAAGTTTATAACACTCAGAGTCTATAAGCCATGACACTGCAGCACACATCATGGTGTTCGCATATTATGCAATATTTAAAGATCCTGTCATCGCAAAATACAGGTCAATTCATTTGTGTTGCCTCAGCAGGTTTGCCTCTCAGAGGGTCAACAGCAGAGAGAGCTGACTCTAGGCATTTGCCTCTAGGAAAATTGTTTCCTACAACAATTTTCCTAGCTTCAGTACTGTGAATATGAAAAAATGTATCATGGAATGTATCCAAAGTAGGTAGTACAGCATGTGTGCTTAAAACTATAAAAGAACTGTTGCTGTCCTATTACAAACACCATCGACTCTTGCATGTGTTGCTTCAAGTGTCTCAATTCAGTACTTCTTCCAAAACCACCACAGTTTGTATAAAGATCTGTTTATGTCAAGCACTGGTGGCCACCGTTGTCTATTTCAACTTTCCCTGTCTTCACAAGGTTGGGACAAGTTTAGATGCAGAGGCCACCACAGATTCATGTGGCTTCAGCTAACACTAAGTAAGCACATGGGACTGCAGGTAGTCAAGCAAAGGTAAGGAGACAATCCACAGTCTAGTCTGGAGTCAGCACAACTTCAGTCTCCTTGTAGAACAGGTGGGAATGGACCAGAGATTGAAGCATTTTCCCCCCCCCAGTGCTCTTTGTTCTCAGCTAGTGGACCTCTAATGCCTGCACTGTCTTCTGATCAGACTAGTACCCCCTGTACGTGGCCTCCTTTTCCTCACAACAGTGAGCAATGACATGCCTACCTGACAGGCAACTCTCATGTGCAGATGAGAACCTGTAAGTCCCGTATCCTTGATGCTGAAACAGATCAAGAACTGTTAAGAGAACCACAATTCCTTTTCTTCAAAAATGTCAACCAGATTAATATTGAAACTTTTATAGAGAAAAATTAAAGAGAGAAGACTAAAGAGCTAAGGACATGTTTGGGGTATACAGATGTGCTCAGTGTGCTAACCACAGACAGGGCTTTGTAGAATCACATTCTGCACTTAAAGCTGTGCCACAAGCTTCCGTCCAAAAATTTGTATTGGACTGGGAAAATCTTCAACAGGAAAGTTTTTCAAAACCACAGCATGCCCATAAAATGTTTCCATTTCTGAGGCCTAATATTTTTTCCATATGAAACAATCTTGCTTGGTTTGTTCTGTTTTGTTGTACTTTTCAGGAGCAATTTTGTTAGCCCTTAACCATGAGAAGGAACTGAAAACATCCCAATTCTAACATCAACAGCCCAAATGCTCTTGTCAGGCAGTCTAGAAATAATGAAGTGGGAGATTAAACATGAAATAAACAAAAGGAGCAGGAGCAGAGACAGGTGAAGGAGGGTGAAATAGCTGGTAGGAAAAAAAAGATTGCTGAGTGCATGCTTACCCTTCTGCTTGCTGCAGCTGCTTTTTTCTTGGCTTGTCATGTTTTCTCACTCCCTAACCTTGCTCAAACCACCTTACTGTGAGTTACTGGAATTTTGCCTCCATCTCTGCTGCTCTTCATGGCCTTCTGTTGACTCTTTTTCAGGTCTTTTTTCAGTCTGCTCTTGTCATGCGCCCTTAAGCCACCACTGAAACAATCAATGAGAAAAGGGGTTTCCCAGACAGGAGACAGGGGAAGGGAGACAGGTTGCCTTGGTTGTGGCATCTCTGTTGGCTCTTCAGAAGATGAAAGTAAGATGAGACAATACAAATAAGTAAAATATGTGTGAGATCCTCCTGTTGTGCCTTTAAAAAAATTCCTTCCAGTGTACCTGCTCTAGTACAGGTACAGGAGCTGTCCTAGAGCTATAAAAAAATACCTTTTTTTAAAGGTACTTATCAGCATGGCTGTCTAGGGATAGAGTGAGGAAGGCCAAGGTGAGACTGGAACTAAACTTGGCAAGGGAAGCAAAGAATGACAGGACAAGCTTCTACAAGTATGTTAACCAGAAAAGGAAAGACAAAGAAGGTGTACCCCTGTTGATAAGGAATGCTCGAAAACGGGTAACAGAGGATGAAGAGAAGGCTAAGATACTCAACAACTTTTTTACCTCTCTTCAGTGGCAACCTCTTGTCCCACACCTCTTGAGTGGATGGACAGCAGAATGGGGACCAGAGGAGCAAAGTCCCTCCTACTGTAAGTGAAGATCAAGTCCATCTGAGGAACCTGAATGTACATAAATGTATGGGACCTGATGAGAGGAATCCCAGAGCACCTCTCATATGAGAAAATGCTGAGAGAATTTGGGAGAAGAGAAGGCTTTGAGGTGACCTAATTGAGGCCTTCCAATCCCTGAAAGAAGCCTACAAGAAAGATAAGAGAGACTATTATTTACAAGAGCACAGTTACAGGCCAAAGGGGAAAGGCTGCAGAATGAAAGAGAGTAGGTTTAGATTAGACATCAGGAAGAAATTCTTCACTGTGAGGGTGGTGAGGCCCTGGAACATGTTGCCCAGAGAATGTGGATGCCCCGCTCCTGGAATTGTTCAAGGACAGGTTGGATGGAGTGAAATGTGCCCCCACCCATGGTAGGAGGGTTGGAACTAGAAGATTTTGAATAATGCCCCCTTGTAACCCAGGCCATTATATAAATTTATGATTCCCTGATCATATTTGTATTCAAAAGAAGATGTTAGGGGAGAAATTTTAGCCCAGATTTCTGAAGCGTGTCAGTTTAAAGACAATGTATTTGAGAGGTGAGAACTCCAGTAAGATTAAATCCTTCCCCTCTTATTCCCTTCCCCCAATATATAACAGATACAAAAAATGCGGGGAGTTGTATGTGACAAAATACTTACTAAAAGAAAATAGTGATAATTACAAAAATACAGGGGAAAATGGTTTACCCACAAAAGCAAAGGTCCACCAAAAGCATGTGGTGCTCCCATGCCCCCGGAACAAAAGAGGAAAACAAGGAGGGTGGAGAGTCTTTCCTGCTGAACCACCTTTTCATCCACCCAACCAAACAAAGGAAAACAAAGCAAAACCCAGGAAAAAACTGCACTACTCACAAGGAGCCACACTAACAAATTGACCACACCACCCGGTTAGGTTCAGGTCTTAAGTGCTGTGGTGATACCAATTTGGAGACTTTATTCCCTGCCATGTGTTGCCCACTTGGCTGGGCTGTGAAAGGTAGCAGTTTTGTTTCACTTATCTCTGATGTGGTGGTCCCAGCACTGGCCGGGGTTCTGGCATGGGTGGTGGTTCCACACCATGAGTGGGGCAGTGGGGGATGCAGCTGACTGGTGGCAAGCAAGCAGCGAGCTGAGTGGCAGGGGGGTGCTGTGGCAGCAACTGGGACCTTGGCAAAGAGAAGGTGCCGAACTGACTTCAGAGGATTCACACTGTTGCCATGACAGAAGCAAAAAGGGCTGTTTCTGGTTCATGCTACTTCTTTATCTTCTGTCCTAGGTTCCAGCAGGGGCCACCTTCCAGTGGGTCCCAAGAGTCTGGAAAAACTGAGACAAGTACAAACTCCTCTCTCCTCTCCCCTTCAGCTCCCTGAGTTGGGAGGGAGAAGAAGCACCCAGACCCCTTCAGATGCTATGAATATTCATTGCTAAAATTTCCTTCCCAGTTTGTAACTACAACATGGAGCCAAACAGATCCAGACTGTAGGTTCCCCAGAACACTTCAGGACATAGTTTACACATCTGAGTAAAGTGTAGTCTGAAGGAGTGACTACAAGGACTCTTTATGGACAATATCTCGACTTGCACTGTGTAGGAGCAAGGCTTATGTTTTCCTCATGCATCTCAGCAGCACTAAGTCTTCTTCATGCAAGATCAACTGCTGCCATTCTGCCTGAGCAGTGAGAAGTGCCAATAATAGCCACCATAAGCAAAAAGAATGAGTTCTCATCACTGTGAGCTGGAACTGTTTCTTTTTTTTTCTTTTCTCCCCGCCCAGTCCCCCTCACCCCTCCTTGCAATGTCCCCTTTTGAGAGAAAACCTGTGCTTTCTAATGCCTTTTTTGCCTGTTTGCTGTAAGTTCCCACTGTCTTGCTAAACTCTCATAAATTTAGTTTGTTCTTCAAAACAAAGCATCTTCTGACATCATTATTTGTTGCAGATGCTTTTGGCTGTCAGCATTTTCTACTCAAAGAATTGCCTTAATCTTTGAAGCTAACAGAGGAATACAGTATTAGGAAAACTTGTTCTAAAAGAAATAGTTGAAAATCATACCTTTCTGGTTTTATGTGGTGCTTTGGTCTTCATCTACCACTTGAGAAGAGTAGGCACAGACAAGTGAAAATGTTCTGTTCATGACCTCCTGCCAGGCTGATGGCAGAGCATCAATAGCTTCAAGAGCTTTTTGAGTAACAGACAAACCCTGTACCCATGAACTCATGCTGCTTCAAGGAACTTTATAACTGACATCTTATCTAAGAACCTCTAAAGTCAGGGCATGAGTAAATAGACTGGATTTAATTCTAAAACTCATGACATTTCATAAAACAGTGACCTTTACAGGCAGATGTCTGAGAAGATCAGAATAGCACACTAGCATATACATGAAAGAATTACTGGATACTAGACTAGGGTGCCTAAGTACATCTTTCCCTACTGGCCAAGCAAATAACTTCCTCATATATGTTGCCCAGATGTTTTCAAAAGTCTTGCAAGGTCATGCCTCTGTGCTTAAAAATCTGGTCACCACTAACTGGCTGTCACTCAGTCTGTGACTGCCTTACTTAAAGGGCTGTTACCTTGTATTGTAACTGGTCATCCATGAAGAACACAACCAGAATGTTATTGATGGTTGAATTGTTCTTATTCCTCTTGCATTAATGACAGTGCTTTTATTTAGATATATTTTACCTACACGGTATAATTACCTTGACTTGTAATTATCTTTCCATTGTCATGAATTACTTTTTTGTTAGTTATCAAGCAGACAAATGCCAGTATTCACTAGAAGGAGCCATGACCTACCTGTGGGAAGGCCCAGGGCTGACACATCCATAATTATCTGCAACTTCAGTTCTCTATAACAAGTTTTGTGCCATCAGATGGACCATAAAAATGTGTACAAAGCATTTCCCTCTCTAAAAGAATGAATAAGCTATTAAATTTATAATGCAACCTCTAATCCAGGTATTTCTAATAAAAAGGCAGAGCATTTTACTGAGCAGCTTTATGCAGGTAATGTGTGATAGACAGCCTCGGGCATCGGGCTGGGTCACCAGGTGATAATGCATTTTAGGGGCATGCATGAAGCTGGTATATTAGGGCTGTAATGCTGTGGCTAACTGGAAGGAAGAACACTCAGGAAAGGATGATTGTTGGGGTGAAAGACACAGGAAACACTGTATTCTCATGGCCTTTGAAGAGAAGGGGCAAAGGTGGCCTTTCCAAGCATATGGTCTGACATCTGCCCAGGTGCACAGCACAGAGGGGCATGACGGGCCCCAGGAGGCATAGTGGGCTGCAGTAATGAATCCAGACTTCTGGAGAGGGCAGGCTATGGTGACCAGAACTGTTTGTGAGGAGTGCTTGGGAGCCTCAGTGGTGGTGAAACAAGCAATCTCTCTTTGGGGAGAAGGCAAAATGACTTCTACTGAGATCTTAACCTTTGGAAAGAGACCAACCAAGAGGGAAGTCAGTAAGCTTTATTAATGTTTTATTGTGTGGTCCCTCACAGTTTCAGATAAATAGTGGTCATGTGTGTTGGAATCTAGCAAATTGATTATTTATGTCCTTCTTCTGCCAGCTGAAATTTGGAGCAAGTCTATTACCCCAGGAACCCTTTCCTCCTCACTCCTCTTCCTGAATGCTGGCCTGTGATGTTGCAATCAGGAGTTACAATCTGCTTATCCTCTTGCAGTTTCTTTAAAAGCTTTGCCTAAAGAAGCAGGTCTACCACTTCTGTGTGGCATCATGTACCTATCAGACAATGCTGGCTGAAAAGTCTCTCCTCCGCATCTGCTGGATTTGTCTTCTCTTACAATGAAATTTACCCGTGTTCCCTTTTGGCCTCAGATATCTGGCAGTAGGAAGAAGCTTTCTTCTTAGTAGTTTCGGACTCTGGAAAATATTAGGCACTGTTCAGGATACTTCTTGGCTCACCTCCATAACAAACTCATTTGCTTCTGGAAAGGAATAGGAACACTGGATTGCTTGTCTCATTCTAGTGTACACTGGCTTTGGACTAATAAACCCCTTCCAAAACTTTTGAACAATTTGTCAGATAATCCACCAGCTACTGCTCTGAGTTACCTCTAGCACTAGCCTGGATATAGAGGAATGAAAATGGAGGAGATTAAATAAATGTTCTTCACAGTTGTTCACTACCTCATCATCATAAAATGCTTGATAGTAGCAGTCGTTTCTCAAAGAGCAAACATACATCATGTATGCATTTAGAATATCTTTATAAACAAGCTGAACTGATTCCAAGACAGAATTTCTTCAAGTTTTGACCTTTTGTATTTGGTTTTCTGCCCAGACACCTGCAAGCAACAAAGCTATACAAGTATTACAGGCATGTTCAGGACCTGTGGAAGCACTGGTGCCTCCTCACTACTGGGTATCTGCATACTTGCCAGTGCAAGAGCAGAATTGTTTGAAAGCTTGAATGTGAAGCACAGCTTAACAATCAAATGCAGTTGCCTGCAACTAGAAGCCACAGACTTGCTGTATTTTTCTAGCAACCAACCAGCTCAAAAAAGATTTGCTAACAAAACCATGGCCACCACATGACTGGAGAGGTATACAGAGCATTGAAAGTGACCAAGACTGTGGTTTGATAGTAGAAATGGGTGATATTAACATAAATATTTCCTCGGGCCTGCCAGTGACTGCCCCATCAGCTCTACCAGTGCAATGGGGCACCTGCCCTGGATCCAAAATTAAGAATCTTTTGGACAAGGTTTTTTATTGCAAGTCATCTCTTTGCTGATGTAGCTCACAATACTAAAACTGGTATTAGGTGCAAATACATCACTGTGAGGATGCTGCTCAAGCAGGAGGGAGCACAAAGGAGAACTTCAACCATGAACATGGCTGCATCATTGCTGCAAAGCTTGTGCTGCTGTAGTGGTCTGTGGTATATCCCAAGCTGTACTGTTCACCATGTGCTTGCAAACAGTAGGAGTCAATATGCAAATCAGTTGAGTAGTGCTACATCTCTACTGGTGAACCAGGTGAAGAAACTGCAAACAAGTTCAGAAATACCCTTCAGTCTTCACCATGAACTCATCTTGTCAGGGCATGTGCTGCTGCAGGACCAGCTGTCATGGCCTGGTGCATGAAGCAAGTGGCTAGGCTCACTACCAAGACTATCCATTCTGTTGACTTCAGCCATGTAACACATTTTCTGTATGGGATATCAAGAGCTCTTTTGTTTGCACTGTAATGTATGTTGTATGGCTACGTAGTCTTCAAGTTCAGGCTCAAAAAAGATCTTTAAATATATGGCACAAAACACTTGCAAACAGGCTGCTATTTAAAGCTCTGTGTAAACAAGTGTAACTTACTGAAACACTTCACATATCTATCACAACAGGGAAACTGTTGACTTAGAGATAAAAGTTCAAAACTGGTAGAGACTGAATGAATGTCATTACGCATTAGTCACTTTGTTTTATTGAGATACGTATAGTGGCTTGAAATAGAAGAGGCTGTGACGTGGCACACACAGGAGCAGTATCTTGAAATAAGTCTGAAAATAATGCTTTAGCTTTGATGCTGCCAATATGAAAAACTCCAACTCATTTCCTGAAGTATTGGACAGTGCATAACCTTGTTTATGTAAGCCACAAGCCATAATTCTAATAAATATTGTGGGCAACAAAGGTATTTCATCATGATTTACATATTTAGAAACATTCCTCATGGGTTTTATTGAAGAAAATGAGGATGATTTACAGAGATACTTCCACGTGCCCTGTATGTCATCTTCAGGTATTAGCATATCAGCAATCTTTTTGAAGCCTTATATAATGACAGAAAGACCACCTGAAGTACAGTGTAAGCAAACACTTTCCTGCCCTCTTCTGCTCCACTGAACCAGTGCACAGCATTTGTTTGAATATTTGGGGAATGTCGTGGTTCAACCCCAGATGGGAACTAAGGACCATACAGCCACTTGGTCAGTCCTGCCTGGTGGAATGGGGGAAAGAATCAGAACGGTAACAGTGAAAAAACTCCTGAGCTAAGAACAGTTTAATAGGTAATGCAAAGGCTGCCACACAACCAAAGCAAAACAAGGAATTCAGTCACTGATGAGACCCTTCGAGCGTAAGAAGGAGACACACACTCCAGGTAAGGGTATGATGGAATGGCAACTTTACTAAGATGGCTCCAGCTTGTATAAGGGTGGCACAGAAACTTCTAGAAAGGGGGTTGAACCTGGGAGGAACATGTAAATCCTCTCACAGAAAAGGAAAGAACAGGGAAGGATCATAACCATGAAAGGAAAATTGGGGTGGAGAAAACCATAAAAGGAAAGGCTCCACTGTGGCAAATCTGACCAATCAGGGAGCGGGGACAACATGAGGGAGAAAACCAAACTCCATTTTGTATAGCATGCAATAATGATATTTAACTTTACAACTGTGAATTCATAAACTGGAAAACCAGTAACAACCCGATATACGGCAATAAACTTTCTCTTGTGCAGGATAGCTCATTCTTTTAGCTCTCCTTCTTGATTCCTCGGTCTCATCAAGTTGTTTCATGGTCTCTCTTCCATTTAGTGTAATTTTGTACTCCTACAGGTCATCCATTCCCGTGGGCAAGCAGGTGTTCAGCCATCCCGTGGAAAGCAGGGCTCCATCATGTGTAACCATGACTTGGGAAGACAAATACCATCACTTCAAGTGCCCTGCTTTCCTCCTCCTTCTCCTCTTTTTATATACTGAGCTTAGCACTTATGGTCTGGGATATCCCTTGGGTCAATTGGGGTGAGCTGTTCTGGCTGTGTTCCCTCCCAGCTCCTTGCACACCCTCAGCCCACTCTCTGGGCAGGGGTGGTGGTATAAGTAGCAGAAAAGGGCCTGACACTGCTCAGTAATAATGAAAACATCCCTAACTTGTCAACACTCTTTCCAGCATGAATCTAAAACATTAACTCTATCTCAGACAAAACCAGGACAGACGGAAAACCTGACCTAAACACAAAGCACTAATCTTACAGAGTTTTGTGTTCTCACTGCAGACAGGGCTGTTGTACGCAGTCCCTGTGGTGGCTGAATCTTAAACATTTTTACTTGCCGTCATTTTTGGGGGAGATTGCCATGAAAATTGTCAAAGTTGGGGCTTCTCTGGAGAAGCATTTTAGCTTTGAAGATGCTACTAGAGATGTAGGAGATATAATGAGAGATTTTGAACATGCAGCATGGCCCAAAGTACCTACTGACCTGGGCAACAAATATGGTTTTAAAATAGTTCTTCTCCTCACTCAGGTCTAAAAAGTTCTTTCAACAGTAGCAACATTGGCAGCTCACTAATGCTAGCTATTTCCATTCTTTCAATATCTGACAAAAAAAAAAGAGTTCAACAAGAAATTTTGGGGTGTGAGTCTTATGATTCCTACAACTGAAATAAATGAAGCCAGATGTAGAAATAAATCTCTTTTCACATGAGCCCTTAATGCTTTAAATGATGTTTGAATAAAGAAAAATAGTTTTAAGAAAATTGTAGATCTAGGTGAAAAAAAATTGTTCATCAGCAGAAATGCTTGTTATTCAAGTGCTGAGTGAGAAGTTCTGAAACATTATTGAAGGCTTGAATAACATTTGGGACAATTTAGGGATTGTGCCTTCCCCATTTAAACAAATTAAAAGCTAAATCTCTTCTTTGAGTGAGGATAGTCTGGCCTGTAAAGTATGATGCTACTTTCAGATAAAGTGTGAAATGAGAAAATTAGATCTTTAATGGAAAAAAAAAAATAAATTGTCTTTATTTGTTCTTGTCTGTTCAAGTTTGAGACTGCTTACACATTAGTTCTTGCACTTCATTTTAAGCAAAGAGATTGAAGTTTATATGCTAGTCTACATAACAGTAGCAGGTCAATCAGGTGGTTTGCTGAAGGCATGTAAAAATCATAATTAAGCAAACACTAATGAGTAATAAATCAGTTGTTTCTTGCAGAAATAGCATTAAACTTCACTGTTTGAAGCTATAAGAAAGCATCCTATTTCCAGCAAAGCATGAGATCTGACATGCTTTAAGAGTTCTGGCTTCATGGTTTAACAAAATCATTTAGTGAAGGGAGAATGGAGAGGTCTTCTGGCCTCTGGGCAGCTGAACAACTACAGGAATTGGAAGTGCCATGTTAATGCTTGTACTTGATCATCTTGGAGGTCTTTTCCAACCTAAATAACTCTGTGCTTCCATGATACTAATCTGTTTGATGAAAAGATGTACATAACCATTGCAAACACCATCTTCATCTGCCATTTTCACAACATAACTTGAAGGAATTATGTCTGCTATTGCTGGTTTTCTATCACACCTAGAGAACTGAGCCAAAACTGGGTCTGAAGCCAGACCTTAAACAGAGGACACTGAGGCAAAGCAGGAGGACCACTGCCTCTAACTTGAGTCTGTGAATCACAAAGGCATGGCTGACCCCTCAGCCAGGGGAAACTGACCCTCTCAGCCACCACACCTCAGCCTAGAGCCCAAGAGCTTAGGTCCAGGAAGGTCTCCAATTTCTGGGAGAATTTCTGGGGAGACATGCCTGCCAGGAGGCTGTATCCTTGGAGAACACTGCTCAGGATCAGGTTTTGGCTGGGAAATGGCTATTCCTGACTCAGGCACAATGAAGCTGCTCTACAGTTTGTGCCCTCCTTCTCAGCCTTGTTGTCCAGACATGAGCAGCAGGTGCAATGGACTGATTCTGAGAGCTCAGTAACATGTGTGAAAGGCTCAGTAAGGCTGAACATGAACTGCAGTTGTGTGTGGAGTGCAGGCAGGATGGGTGGTGCAGGCTGAGGACAGCCTGCTGGTCTATTGGGCTGTTCCCACCCTGGTCTCTGAGTGTTGAACTTGAGGTGCTGGGGAAAGGTGAAAGCTGTAGGGAAGGTCTCTGCATGGTTGTACTGCATAGCAGAAACCTTGGGGGGATTTTACACATACTCATGGGGAAATGCAGCAAGCAACTCTGAAATTGCCTAAAATCTCTGTTGCAAGGAATGAACTGCAAAGTCCTACAAAAAGGGGTAATGTGTTCTCAAGCGCAGTCTTGGGAAAGATGTTTCTCACTCAGAGGAACTCTGAGGAGGCCATGTGAATCCTGAGCACTGGGCCAGATGAGGGCAGAGGCTTTCAAGGCAGTGCTACGTGAGAAATGATGAGCTCTGCAGAGTGCTGCTCTTTCCCACCAGCATCAGTTCAATCTCATGATGATTCAGCTTAGTCAGGGCTCTCTGTATTTGGGAACAGTGCAATGCCAGAAATAGTGCTGCTGCTAAACAAAATAAACCTAATAAAACACAGTCATTGTCTGAACAGATCAAACTTCAGGTCCATCTATTCCAGACTCCTCTTTCTCACATCAATGAGAGCATTCAAAGACAGTGGTGGAAAATAACAGCAAGCAGATGTGGATTAAGCTGTCCTGTTCCTTCCTTCTCTCTGTATTAGGTCTCATTTTGGACCATAGTAAATACTGGCTGAGCCCTAAAGTATGAGTTTTAATATTCCTTCCAAAATATTTTCCACTGATTATAACTCCAGCTGTTTTTAGAATTTTTTTATAAAAGCCCACTCCCTACTTAAGGCTAAATTTGATTCTTCTAGGTGATTTCAAAACAAAATTCACAGAAATCATCTTATAAGTAATTTCTTTTTTTAAGTTTTATAACATTTTGGCAAAATTCCATACGTGGCCTTCACAAAAGAGTAGTAACTACTATACACAAAATTCTACAGTCATCACCAAAAGATTTGAATCCAAGTTATGTATGGTAAATAATAGAAAAAGTGACAGCAAAGCAGAGAGAACACAAGTCTTGCTAACTCTGTGTGTAGACAGAATTCTGTGTCACTTTTTTTTTTTTGCTCTCAAGTCATATCATTTGCTGTTTTGCTTTTCTGAATCTGGAAGACTTTCAGGGTTTTGCAGGACTTCTCAGTTTTCTGTTGGTGGATACCATAGCTTGAAAAGTACAGAATAGTTTGAAAAAGCCAGAATATTTACAGAAAGTATGGGTTTTAATTGTTCTTTGTGGCTTCATCCCTCTCTTTTGTCTGCCCTCATGTTAGAGATATGCTATTGTTAGGCTTTCCCCACACAATTTCAGTTTTCCCATATTTGTGATTTGTGTATGCAATAACCTAGCAAAGCCAACAATTTCTTGCCTTTCTTTCTTGCTTGCTTTTTTGTATTCCTTCTATCCTGAGTTTTCTGACCAAAACCCCCATCTCTCTCCCTACAGTAAACTCATTCTGACAATAAATTCACATACAGAATTCTGGGTGGCAGGTTCTGACTATGGTCGCATACAAATTAGCTTGTAGAAAATTGCATCAAGTCAGGTAAAGAACAAAAGCAAACTGACTTCAAAGGGAATGCACAAAGTGGAATCTATAGTTACTATACACCAGGAGTTTAACAGACCCTGTGTTAACAAAAACAGAAACCACCTACAAAACAAGCAGTAATCAGACTCTCTTTTCTTTCTGTGATACATAGAAATTGCTTTAAGAACAAATCACAGTCAAAAATAAGCTTTTTGATATGTGTTTGGGTTGCAACCATTACTAAAAGCACTTTGCTTTTGCTGGTATTCCACAGTAATTCACTGTGACTCCCTGACTCACCATGTCTGGACCAGTTTGCAGACAGATAGGGAGAGAGTCTCAGCTGGCAAATCTGAATTGGCTAGCTATAAACGAAATCTGGCTAGTTTCCCAAAGATTAGGCACCTGTACATGCTTCCTCTTCCTGGTTTTGGGGTTTTGTGCTTTTTTCCCCCCTTTCCCCTTTTCTAGTCAGTCACTGAGGTGTGTGTATATCTAGCAAAGACACAGTGATCTCACAAACTGTCCAGCATGTTCACATGGTTGTTCGTGTTTCTTTTTTTTTCCTTTCTTTTGAGAGGATGCAAAAGAGTTTCTAAACATAGAGAAGGTTAACAAGATTTTTGAAAAGTCTATTTCCCCTGTTTTTTACTCATCAGCTTAGCTGTTAAGAAAGGTCTTATTAAAACCATGTCTGCTCTTCTTTATGAGATGGCATGTACTAAAATGCTATTGCTGCTTTAATTAGTCTGCCCACTTGTGGTTTTTATTATAGTTTATAAGATTCTTCCCTTTTGAAGGCAAAATTGCTTTACAGACTGGAATTCAGAGGCAGCCATTACTTGTGGGTGTGTCTTACTGGCTGTTTTAACCAGAGGGGCCATGCACAGCAACTCTTAAACCTGTATCAGACAACAGGAAAGCACCTACTCTTACTAGGAGGAAAGTAAGAGGAGGTGGAGGAAACAAAAGACAACTTTCATTCTAAATGTGGAAAGGAGTGTTTACAGTGTATGCCTAAGATCTGAAAAAGGCAACCATCCAGCAAGTTTGGACTTGAGAGCCTGAGCTATATCACAGTCACTTCATCTTATTTTACTTTTAGGCACTTTCCTGTGTTCAGGGTATGAAGCCAAATTGCTAATATGTTAGTCACAGCTTTTATAATAACATTTTAGGGGAACTTTTTTTCTCTCTCCCTCACTCTACTCCCCCCACAAAACCCATTAAAATAGTTGATTGTCCCTGCTTTGTCAGGTGCAAAAGAAATGAGTTGCATTGCTCTGGGAGATGAAAGGCACTCAGTTGTTTGATGTGGGACTCTGGAAGGGGTACCCCACTGTCTGCATGAGGTGCAAACACAGAACACTGTTTCCAAGACAAGTTCAATATTCATTCTATGCCTGCATGCAGTAAAGGACAGTTTTTTAGACTCCTGCTTGTAGCATAGAGATATAAGAGAGCATATGTCCATTGCAAAAATCTGCTCATATAAGTCTGTAACTGCAGGAATATAAAATAATTCCCTCTTTGTCCACTGACTGCCTTTTTCAGCTATCCCAGATGAGTCTGCCAAACCTGGCTTTGGATACTTGTTAACGAGTACAGAGTAAGCAGGGAGAAAAGATTAAAGGAAGAATACAGTCTGTGTGAAACAGTGGCTCTGACTCTAAAGAAGCAGATGATCTAAGGGTAGGAAGAGCTTCCCTTTAAACAAGAGACTTCACATGCAATGCAAATGATCCCATATGCAGCTGCCACTGGCAGGCAGCCACCCGTCTACAGAAGAATAAAGTCAAAGCAACAATTCCCCTGAACCCTGAAGCTCAGTGACTTCAAACAAGAGAAAAAGTGACATGTTTTTTTCCAGTGAACTCTTTCCATCTCTAAACTGTATTGATGACCTCATCAGCTACAGCTGTCAACTGGAGCCTAGCTTATTCCTGTTCAGTGGTTGACATCAGATACCATCTATGTATTTGTACCTAGGATGGGAAACATGTGGACCATGCTGCCTCAAAAATATGTAACAGAGTCTTAAAAACAAACCTTAGCTTTTGCTCACAGCAGCAAGCACATGCAAATCCATTAACTTAGTGGGAACCACATACAGAGGGGTACATTGACACAGATAATTCAGGAACTATTGGCTCATTAGGCAAATTTCACTGACAGCTAGCTGTGAACATCTCAGCTGTATGTACCAGTGTAATCCCTATACAAAGTCAGAATGATAAGGAGTCTCTCAGTAAAAAAGGTAAGCTTGCCATCCCTTCTGAACCCAAATATCCTTCTCTAAAGAAGACTGAGGAGTGTTGGCGGTGCATCTAGATATTTTCATGCCATGGACATGATTCCATCTTGAAAATGTGAATCTTGCCTTCCTTTAGAGGCAAATTTTCAAATCCAACAATGTTGCCTACTCCCCAGACATGAAGATGCTTGGAATAAGCTGGGACTATAGTACCTCTGGTGCTGGGAACATGGTATAGGGCCTTCTATCTACCATATACCAATATGTATTTAAATGTGTCATATTAGACTTTATGACTCCCCAGCAAATCTCTTTAATGTATAAAGACATCACTGGATTTCCACTTAGTTCTATGTGGCTGGCAAACTATGAAGGTTGGGAGCTCCTGTCACTCTGATTGCTGTTCACTGAGGAACACCTTCAAGTGTCTGCACAGGCTTAAGTCTTGTCATCAAGTACTTTACAAATTCATGGAAAGAGTGGTGCCTCCCTGGAAAACTTACAGTGCAATGTCCCAGTTCAGCAAAACATGTGTTTTGTTGTGCAGTCATACACATGTGTGTTCATGATGGGGAGGAGGCCACTTGAGTGAGGATTAAAACCACATTTTAAAGTCAATGGCAAGTTTCAGTACTTTATTGAGCCAATGTTTACTGGGAGACAAGGACAAGGAACAAGAGAGGGAAAGTGAAAAGCCATGTGGCAAATTAAAAAGCTACTTGTGTGTTGTGTCTTGCTAGCGTGCAGCTAGAAAGCACAACTCAAGACTTAGGTGCTTAGTTTTTATAGTATATGAAAATGAATTTTGTGGCATGATTTGAGGAGTTGTGGAGACTTAGACAGTTCTGGAAAAAACATACCCTGTGGAAGCAGCTGACAAGTTCACAGCTCAGACTGATACTATAAAGTGGAGAAGTAGAAACTGACTTCTGAAAATATAGAAGTGGATAAAATGGGACACAATGCTGTGGAAGAAATGAAAAACACTTCTGATTATTTCTCTCCTTCTGTTTTGGGATATGTGATGCCATCTTCCAGAGAAGTTCAGCCTTTGAAAGTTTCTTTGCAAATGAGCTTTTAAATATCACATTAGTCAGTGTATCTAGCTCTGAGTGCCACCCTACTTCCCCACTCTTGTAGCAGGTTGACCCTGGCTGGACACCAGGTACTCACTAAAGCAGCTCTCTCACTCCGCTCTGCAACTGCACAGGGCAGAGAAAGGATAACACAGGATCCATCAGTTGAGATACAGACTGGAAGAGATCACTCACCAGTCACCATCACAGGCAAAACAGACTCAGACTGGGGATATTGATTAAATTTATTACCAACAGAATCAGAGGAGATGAATGAGAA
>JAWMRC010000089.1:39891940-39917223 GCA_035584755.1 Thripadectes ignobilis
GACCAGAACCTCAACAGGACTGCGACTGCCACTCTCGACCAGACTGTGACCATCATCCTCACCAACAGGTTTTCCTTTCCTTTTACTTGGTACTCAGGGGGAGCACATGGTGCTCAGCACAGGGGCTGACAAACACCATTCATTTCATGCCCCAGGGTTCTGAGATATACATCTCTTTTTTTGAGTTAAAACCAAATTTTTTTTTGTATCATTGTGTTTATTGTGATCTTTTTATTAAATTTTAACTCTGACTTGTAATCTCTCTTGAGCTGGGTTCATTTCTCCTGCTGGTTTACCTTTAAACCAACATAATTTGGTAGTCAGTTGACATATTTGTTGAAGTTTCTCAAATCACTAAGACTTACACAACCTTAGTGAGGGATGAGATGTATTCATAAGATATGTTAGGCTAGAGAGAGCAGCAGCTGATATTTTTTAATTCATGGTCATTTAAACCTCCTGAATTCTAGTTTCTGTAATAAATATTCTTCCAGAGCAAAACTGTAATTTACAGAAGTCTGGATTTTTTCTGTTTCACGCTTTTTGAAGTTAGTATTGTTGGCTGGTGAAATGAATGAATGAAAATCTGTTCCTCACATTTTGGAGGTCCAACAAAAATAATCATAGAATCATAGAATCAAACAATATCATGAGTTGGAAGGGACCCACAAGGATCATCAAGTCCAACTCCTAGCCCCGCAAAACACCATCCCAAGAGTCACACCATGTGCCTGAAAGCATTGTCCAAATATTTCTGTTAGCCTTGGTGCTGTGACCACTTCCCCAGAGAGCATGTTCCACTGCCCAACCACCTTCTGGGTGAAAAAGGTTTTCTTGAAATCTAACATAAACTTTCCCCAGCTCAGCTTCATGCCATTTTCTTGAGTCCTGTCACTGGTCATGGGAGTGAAGAAATTGGTACGTACCTCTCTGCTTCCCTTCACTGAGAGTGTTGAAGACCACAATGGGGTCTCCCTTCAGTTTCCTCCTGTCCAGGCTGAACAAATAATGTGCCCTCACCCACTCCTCATACAGCTTCTCCTCTAGATCCTTAACTGTCCTTATTGCCTTCCTCTGGCTGCTCTGTAAGAGCCTAGTATCTTTCCTATATTGCAGTGCCCAAAACTGCCCACAATATCCAAGGCGAGGCCACCCCACTGCACAGCAGAGCAGGACAATCCCCTCCCTCACCCAGCTGGTGATGCTTTGCCTGATGCCCCCCAGGACAGGGTTGGCCCTCCTGGCTGCCAGGGCACTGCTGACTCATATTCAACTTGCCATCCATCAGGACCCCTGGGTCCACCGTGCTTCACTCCATCCTCTCCTTTCCCATCCTATGCAAAAAACCAGGGTTGCCCCAGCCCAGGTGCAGAATCCATCACTTTCCCTTGTTGAACTTCATATGGCTGGTGATTGGCCATTGCTCTAATTTGTTGAGGTCTCTCTGCAGGGCCTCTCTGCCCTTAAGGGATTCAACCACTCCTCTCAATTTAGTATCACTGGCAAACTTGCTTGGTATCCTCTCCAGACCTGCATCCAAGTTGTTTATGAAAGGTTGGAGTGAACAGGACCAAGGATGGAGCTCTGCTGAACCCCACTAGTGACTGGACATCAGCATGATGTTATCCCATTCACTACAACTGTCTTATGTGAGCTTTAATTGTTTTGTGTTTCTTTTATAGACAGATTTTAGAAGGTGGAGTATTATCTTTTTTGGTGTGTGCTGGAAAGCTGCCAAAGAAAATAGGTGCAGGTGCAGTGTGATTACATCACCAGGCTCCAGATGTCTATGTACTTGACTTGAAGGTAGAGTCAGGCAATTTAATGACCATATTACCTTAACTGTGTACAGATATATCAGCCATTGCTGAATCAGGGGAGGGAATATCCATTACCAAGAACAGTTCTGTCATGCTTTAACTCCGGCAGACAGTTGAGCCCCCCCCAGCCATTTGTTCCTTCCCTTGTCCTGTAATGGGGGAGAGAACTGGAGAGGTAGAAGTGGGAAAACTCACAGACTGAGATAAAGAGAGGTAAATATAGGTAAAGCAAAAGCTGCACATGTAAGCAAAGCAAAATAAGGAATTCATTCATTACTTTCCATAGGTAGGCAGGTGTACAGCCATCCTGAGGAAAGCAAAAGAGCAAATCACATTAAATGAGTCCCTGTACAAATACAAGAGTAGATTTATTTCTTTTGTACACCATTTGTTTCACTGGGGATTCGTGAAATACATCAGCTGGGTATTTCAGAGTAGCCATTCTCATAACATGAAACCATAACAAATATCCAAAATTATTACACATGAGGAATAAATGGCATTGTGTTTTCCTCACAAACACCCACTAAAGGAATAGTAATTTATTGTTCAAGGAGGCATAGTGAATCTTACTAGAGGCAGATAACTTGACTCTTTGATAGTGCTGCCTGTCATTATTATGAATTGGCATTTCTTGCTGGAGTGTGATTTTTTTTTTGTTTTTATAGGTGTGTACAGATATACTGGTGTTTGCTAGAGAGGTCCATGGTAACATTCCATTAGCAGTAATGGAATATGAATAGTCTGATTTGAATGACACTGTACAGACAGTGCTGGATCAGCAAGGCTCTTTGCATGTTAGGGCTTTCAGTCTAAATAGCATAGCACCATATTCAGACTAAACACCATAGCAAGGGAAAGCTACCACATCCTTTATAGGAAACCAGCATGATTGACTGCCTGTCAGAAGTATCCATTCCCCCACAGGGTAGGGGACACATAGGTGGAATTATAGGTCTGTCTGCCTCTGCAGGTTTATGGTTTTACTGGAATCACACAGATGTTATGGGACAGTCCACATGACAGGATTGTTGCCATGGGTGAATACAGGCTTTTTAGAGGGACAAGCCAGGAAGATGGTGGTAAACAGTTTGTGTAAGCCCTTTCTGTGAGATCTGTGGGAATGAATGGAGCTCTGCCTAAGCAGATGGGCAGTGGATGGGCAGCGGGCCAGCTGAGAGCTTGTGATTCAAGGTTAGTGAGCACATCAACATATGCACTGCATTGTAGTGGGTGTCTGCTCCAGATTGCTTGATCAGGAAGTGCAAGTAAATGAGGCCTTCAGAGACACCGGCAAGAAGCCTCACATTCACAGGACCTGGTCCTCACTGAGGCCTTCAACCACCCTAGTAACTGCTGGAAAGTCAACCCAACCAGGCTCAAGCAATCCAGGAAGAGTCTGGAGTGCACTGATGAAAATGTTCTTACAGGTGATCAAGAAGCAATGAAGGGACATCCTTCACCTGGCAACTGACCTGGAAGAACCTTGTGTGTCCTTCTACCTCAACAGAATTTTGGTTATCATTGTAATTCTACCTGGTGGACTGACTCCTTCTAGGGACATCAGTGTCCAAGTATCACCTTTTACCTGAGAATACATTTCATGTCGTGGTGCCTCTGAGTGCCACAGGTACAACATTCACAAAATAGGTTTCTTACAATCTTTTATTTGAAGCCACCGATATTTTCTTCCTCTTCCACACCCTCTTACCCGGAGAAGATGGTAGTTTGTCTCATGAGTGAATGGGCCATCTTATGACAATGGCTTTTTAGGTAGCTGTAATTCTTAACTGCCTGGGATGAGCTCTATGCTGAGATGATGACTGGTGTCATTCCAGGTCTGTCAGGAGTGGAGTGAGATCTTGCTTCTTTTATTCCAGAAGGCAGCGGGAAAGAGCAGTTGTGCAGTGAGCCATTGCAATTTCTCATCACTGGGTTTCATTACACTTCCTATGTAGTAATGCAGTAACAGATTCACAAAATTCTTTAGTTAAAAGGTGAGAAGCCACTCCTTTTTGGTTCAAATCCATTTCTTGCAACCATTGCGTATTTCCCAATTACCTGCACCTAAATTCCCCTCTTTTTAATTTCTATGTAGTAATTGCCACAGATGTGACTAGAAATCAGTTTCTAACAGTCTTATTAATAGCTCACAAGACTCTCAATGTCTCAAAAGCTCTCACACAATTGAAATGTCAGCATGGAAAATAGATTCCTGTCTTACATTGCTTGTATAAACAAAGGTACACTTGATTATTCCCATTTCCTCTATAATCCTCTTATATGAAACAGATACAATATATGCAAGAGCACTGTTTATTAGAAATTCTGAATTTCCATATAAGCAGTGTTATTTACTCGCTGTTCTTCCAGTCAGTCTCTACTGCTCATCTAAGTTTAAAGGCTGAGTGTGTATCTTATATTGTAAACTGAATAGTCAGGTTTGTAAAATAAGTACTGTCCCTTGTGCCTCATTAAAATGAGGATACTGAATTAAAATGCTCAGTGAAGACATCACGTGGCTTTGCTCATGTAATTCCTGTTGGATCCTCTGACTGAAAGTGAAATCTACACTCTCTGAGGTCTCCACACACCTGCAACACACCTGCCTTTTGGGACATCATCATGGTATTTTTACTATCTATGTTATTCTTGAAGAAAGTAAAACTGAAACTTAGGGAGGTTAGGCCAGGTAAACACTCTGAGCAGAAAGATGTGCAAACGAAGAAAGTTTCAGGCTATGTTGTTACACTTAGTTTGATGACAGTCTTGGCATGGGAGGCTCTGCTCTGTCTGTTTCAGCTCAAGCAAACAGATTGCCTTATTTGTCTTGCTTTGACTTTTTGTTGTTTAAGATTTCTGTCCTGCATAGTGAAATGCATAAAAACATTACTGAAATTTTAAATTGCTTACAGAATTGGATGTGTTCATTCTCTGAAGCTGTTTGGAGGAAAGAGCTTTCGCAGTGTGCCTGTTGTGTTCAGTGTTTGATGAAACGTGTCTTTAGGAGGCAGACAAAAAGGTCCTTCATCCCCTTTGTTCGGGCTCTCTCCTGTGGTGTGGTGAAGTGGACTGATGCAGATGGCTGCACCAAAGCATTGTCCAGATTTGGAAAAGGCCCATGGAAGGTCTGCATCATTCCAGCAGGTTTTATGTAAAGATGGATTCAGATTGCTTCTGCCATAAGTGAGCACCACATAAAAAGCTTTGAGGAGCTGCTGGCCATCTACGTGGAGAGTTTTGCCCAGGGATCTCAGCTATTCAGAGAGAGACAATCATTTCCTTCACATCCCTTCAACACAGGTAAAAGTAGTAATAATGAAACTGGAGTACAGTAATAAATAGGATTTCTTTCCTCAGCATTTTCAAGTGCTTCACAGATAATGGTGTGGGACTGGTTGTGATTTCCAAGTGTGTGCACAGGCATCGATTTCAAACTTATTTCTCTTTTTGATACCAAAAAGAGAAATAAGTTTTGGCTAATGTTCACTAGACTGGAGATAAAAATAAAATTAATTATTATTTCTTAATTTAAGCTTGTGACAGGTCTCTTGCTTGGAAGAAAAGCACACTGGAATCCCCAGGGTTGTCACACTTCCAGCCTCCTGCATGTACAAAGGCCCAGTCCACTTCTGTTTCCCTCAGCTGCAGTTCTGCGTGAGATCCTTCAAATCATCCACTGAGATGTACAGCTCCCTGCAGTGGAGCTAGCCAGGCATATGTGAGGCTGCACCTCAATGGGCAAAACACCAAAACAGCAGTTTTCAGTGGGCAAAAAAACCAAAAAGCAGCAGGCAAAACTGCCTCTTCTGGGCCTGGATTTTTATTGCTGTCTCTGAGGGGTAGTGGTATGTAACTTTCAGTCACAGGGGGTAGTCTCATTTTTTAGAACACCTCTAGGAGCCCATTAGTCACTTGCATGACTGGATAAAATGTTTTCTGTCACTTGGGTGGGGAAGGGTCTCACTGGTTTCAGAAAATTTTCCATTTGCTGAAATGCTATCCTTCTATTATTGTTTGAGTTGCTTAATTTATTTGCTTTGGAACATTTTTCATCTGAGACAGTTAATTAATATGAAAAAGACTGATCTGTGTTGATTCAACTGGTCCCTTTATAAAGTGATCAAGTCAGCTTTAGTAGCTGAAAATGCAGCTGTTTCTCTTCAAATACAAATGGCTGATAAGTCAAATAAAGCCTGAACAAGCAACCCTAGACTACAGCTCAGCCAGTTTAAGAATCAGTTTTGGAGGCTTAGAATACCACAGTGGGTACTGTTCTGTATTATCTCAATGTGCCAGGATTTACACATTTACTACTTACTGTTAATAACATAGACACCGAAAATCCCAGTCAGTGAAGTACAAAGTATGCCACTGCACATTCTCAGCAGTGCCTCGGGGCCTCCACGTAGAGAGGAAATAAACTCTGAATAAACTGGTTTTGCATGTGTATGACTCTGCGTTGACATTTACCCAGTATGGTGGCTTTGACGTTTTTGCTTTCCTTTTAACATTTTCTGAATATAGTATGTTTCCATTATGAAGTCATTACTATGATGCAGGACAAGGACAAACATGGATAAACAGAATTTGCTACTGTTTAATATAGTCAGCTTCTCAGTTACGTCCATTCTACTGTTCACATCAGAAACAGTGTCATGTGAGCTTACCTGTTTTTCTGTGCTTGGCAGATTGATTGCTTATAAGCACCAGAAAACTTTGCATTTGATGCGTAGATAAGCTGAAACTTACGTCTTTAATTGTTCTAAGTATGCTCCCTGCACAAAGAGACACTAGCTACAATAGCATACTTAAGCTGCAAAACTGTATGTTGTCTCAGGAAAGTGAAGGACTCTCCCCACCGGAAATTTTACATGAGTCCATTCACTGTCTTGGTTACCACTGTGGCAGAAGCAGCCACTCCTGTCTGCTGCTCTGCAGAGGACTGGCTTACTGCTCAGGAGAAGCACTGAATACACACTGTGTTTCTCCATCACACGGGAAACCCACCTGGAAATTTTGAAGCTCAGTTCTTTGTATGGCGTTGTATCTGGGGAAAAGAAATAACTGCTATTCACCTTGTTCTCTCCTTATCTCCTGTGAGTGAGCCTCAACATATATTTAAACTATTTAAAGAATTATTACCCTTGAATGAAGGTGATGGGGAAAGGCTTCCTCTTTTACTGGTCACATTATTTGCATATTTTTATCTATTACTTGGTAGACTGAATAGCTATAACTTTTAAAAATAATTTTAATAATTATAAAAATATGTTTCTAATTTTTATAATTTTTTGGTATAAATGCAGCCTTTCATTTTCACATTGCTTTCCTGATACTTTCTACAACTAGAAAACACTACCCCTATGACATAAATGTGTTCGACATTATGCCTTTTTGCAGTTATTTACTGTAATCCTGTAAGACACAATCCAACAAAGATTTTAAGAGTTCTAAACTCAGTTTCACAGGGACACAAACGAAGAAATCTCCCTCTGCCCCTTCACCACCCTAGTGGCTTAAAATACATCAGTGACATGAACAATGTCACAAGAGGACATCTACATATTCCACAGTGGAGCAGAGCTCAGCAGTGCTCAGAGGGTGATGGTGCAGTCACGTGCTGCAGATGGGTTTGTCTGGGTCCTAAGAGAATTAAAACTGAATTAATGTGGGGTTTTTCTTGGTCTCATAAGCCTACCACAAACACTGGACAGTGTCTGTTCAAAACTGCATATAATTAGTACTTGGAAAGTCACTGATGAAAGCAGATACAGGCATAAGAAAGGATTTAGTTTTGTGACTGAGAAAGCAGCCACACTTAAGTAAAATCTGATTATTGTATCAAAGACAGAAAAGACACTGAGCTGTTTTATGAGAGTTTTTAGCATACAGTTCCATAAGCAGGTTGCACAAATACCTGAGAAAACAGTTGTAAAGTTTCTTACATTTCTTTTCAGTCCTTTTAAATCTATTGGTTTGTATTAGTTTTATATGGTGTCCCAGCGCTATCTCTGCGGAAAGGTGCCATGACACTTGCTTTGCAGATTCCTTTCTGGCCTTATGACAAACAGGTTTTAAGCAGCTGGTGATGTTCCCTGAATACGAAAGGAGCTGTAGGACACTATGTGTAAGCCTAGCCATTAGCTAGGGCACCTTTTTTTCTCTCCAGGAGTCTGTTTGTGCTGTAGTCTTTTCCCTGGAAAATTTATGGTATTGTTACTTAGCCACAGACCTAGAGGCCTGGGAATGCTCAATAGGGGATGTGGAGCTGAATAGCAGTAATACCACTCTTGGGCATAATCAGACGCTTCTCTCTTAATGAGGAGTACAGAGAAGCAAAACACTTTTTTAATATGGAGAGACAGGACAATTTTATGAGGGAGGTGTTGAACAAAAGTTAAATGTTAATATAAATAACTCCAACTAGAGTCTTTTCCACAACAAAATTGACCTTGCCCTACACATTGTCCTAAAGGGCTGGCTTTTTCAGGTCCTTTCTCCCTCGTATCTGTATTTTAACTGCAGACATAGCTCCAGAAAATAATCCTGTTGTGATAATGCATTTCTAAACATAATGCTCACTCTGCAATCAACTGTAAAAACTAACACCATGCTGCTCACAAACCAAACTTCATCAACACTAATAAAGGAATAAGGAATAAATGGTACTCTAGGGGCATGCAAATACCTTGTATGATGCAAGACAGTCCACTGAGGGATTTCAACCCAGCATGAAGCGGACATGGCAATTGTACCTTGCTTGTCCCTTCGCATTGCAATTCTTCCCTTTTTCTTCATGAGTTGTAATGAGGAAAATGAAATGAAAGAAGCTGGCGGCCTGATCTAGAGCAAAAGTATGCTTGTCACATTAAGCTGTAACTAATTGCCTATTAAATACAAGCCATGTCTGGTCGCTGTTATGAAGCTGCTCTAAGCTGCTTTACAGCACATTCTTGACTTTACAGTTTATGCTAACTTAATGGTCTGCAAAGATCTGTAATATTCATTCCTAAACAGTTACAAACCATTTTAAGCCATTCCTCAGTGTTTTGCTAAATATTCTAAAATTCAGTTTGAATTTCTTTCTGCTGTTTTTTAATGCAAGTCCACATTTGCTCTCTCACCCTCTGTTTTTAACAACACTTTAGAAAACAATTGATCATTACTTTGATGCATATATTTCATTATATACCTGTGCTTTCAGAACAGTTTTTGAAGTTGCCCATCAACAGAAATGGGCCTGCAAAGCTCCTGTGTCTCAGAGCATGCTTGGCCTGCTCGCTGCCACTGAGCATTCACAGTCTTATTTATATGTGTTTTTTAAAAACTGTAAAGCAACACAGCAATAAACAAGTTGTGCTGTTCCTTTACAAGCTGCTGTTCAGCAGTGCATATGAACTTTTAGAGACCCCATACTGCAGGTTCTAATATATATTTTGCTGTTTGTTCTAGCTCCACACTGAAAATCTGGTTGACTTCCAATAAAAGGTCTTTGGGCAAAAGTGGTGTAGTTGCTGTTAAAAAATATGAAACAATATGTGAGTGATTACAATGGCCCTTTTATCCTCTCAATCTTGTCAATTGGCCTGAACTTCCCATCATGCGTTCCTTCCTCTGTAAATCTATGCCTCTTACAGTCCACATACTTCTCTGATTGCCTGGACAAGAGCAATGGAGAGGAAGGCCTCCTGGCATACAAGATCAAGTAACCATCAAAGTGATGAGGTGACTCTTTTTAAATTTTATATAGGAGGGAAGATTGAACAAAAGTGCTTTTATTTCTATACCTGGTGCCTGATTAAAAAAAAATAAAAATCTTCTTACACAGAGGTATTTTAATTTTACCTAGCTCTGCCTTAAAACCCCTGCTTCTCATAGATCTACCAAATAGTTTCCTTCCTCATATTTCTTGTTAGTTGTGAAAGAGGACTATTTTGATGTGGAAAATCTCCTTCTTTTTTTTTTTTTTTTTTTATCCTTAGTAAACAGAAAGCTACAGAAAGACAGATTTTTTACTTTTCTATAAAATTAACTAAATATTGCCTGTCACTTGCAGAAAGCTACACTAAAACAAATGTAAGGACACATGCTGAAAATCCTTTCCAAACCTTTCTTTCCTCAGTTATATCAGTCAACATTGTTTTCCATTAGTCATACTGAAGCTCTGAATAAAGTTTCTCTGCACTGATGAAGGAAAAATGCTCCTTTTTATAGCAGCATGAAAGGAAGTGAAGGAGGTGGGAAATAAAATGGGGAAGCTGTAACAGGAATATGAAATTAGAGACCTGAGAAAAGAAGAAATTGAATAAAAACCAATCTGCTCTTAATTTGTGTCAATTGGCAAACAACAACCATGAAAGCTATTTTGGGAATGGATATTCCTTCTATAACTCACGTAACGGGAATCAATCCAGCATGGTTTTCCCATATTCTAAATTCTGAAAACATGTTGTACCTTACAGGCAGGAACACCAAGAAAGATTATTTGTCTCCCCTTGCTATTTCTTCTTCCTTAAGGCCAAATTTAATTAGAAGAAGGACAGTTTAAGAAAAGAAAGGAAATCTGCCTTGTAGCTGTTTTGAAAAGCTATTTGAGAATAGCAGGAAAATGTGGGGGACAAAAGATCTTCAAACCATTGGACCTGATTCTGGTGGTAGCATGAATAGATGGACATCAGTGTCCTGACTCTAATCATAAGTGTCAATACTATTGTGGTTGGCCTTTCCTGAAGAAAACCAACATGTTTCACAAATAAAGACAGACCTGGGTATTAATCTAGAGCAGTCAAAGTCTATTCCCACCTTCTGAATGAAACAGGCACAATTTTATCCTTCAAATGGAAGAGAAAATTATGTGTTACTTTTTGAACTTATTGAACCATTTCAACTGAAATATCCAACAAATCCTCAGTATGAAAATGTTATTTAATTTTATAAGGTAAATAAGATATGATCAGGCAATTTTCATATTATCAGGCATTATCTGGTAATCTAGTAATCCTGGAAAGTAATCCTTAATGACAAGAATTTAAACAGAAGTGGTAATTATTTTGATGTATTTTGGTGCAGAAAAACACAGCTTTGCTTGATGTCATTTCACCAAAAAGTCCAAGCAGCATATTACATATATATGTACCAAAGTGTAAAAATGTAAATAACATCAAATTTGAAATAAATTTAACATAATAAATATAACTGGATTTCACCTCTCCATTTTCTGCCTATCAAAACAAGTGCTATGGGTACTTTTAGGCACACTTGAGTACAGTCAATTATAATAGTGTCATTAAATTTCACAATCATTACTTAACTAGCTAAAAATCACCTGTACAAAATTTCACCTCTCAGTTTCCTCCTTTGCTCCCCTAGTATAGTCAGCTCCTTTTCACATATTGGCAAGCAATAACATTTTTTTATTAATTTCAGGTTGTTGAATGAGCCTTTGTCATTTTTTCTATTAGTGACTAGCAACATCAGACCTTAAAACAGTTGTGACATTAACAAAATACCATGCTAGCTGCATGTCATCCTCGACAAACTGTGGTTTGCTCAGCTGTAGAGCATCAGAGAGTACTGCCAATCTGTCATAAAATTCCAGTGGATTGGGATCCTGTCTAGAGATGAGTGTAATGCAATATTAATGTTATATTACAAATTACAGACACACTATAATATTTATTTGAGGGGGAAAATGTAATTTTTTTTTTCAAGAAAATTTACTCAGAATTTTACAAGACAGCATAACCCCTGCCCCTGCCAAATGCACATTTTTATCTTGTACACACATGGTGACTCTTTGTCTGACCATCTAAGTTGGGTTCTATCAAATAGCTGTTGACATCAAAGAAGCTGAATCTATTACTCGTCAACAGGCATGTGTGCCAGAGCTGTTAGGTTGTCCCTTGCCTTACCCCAGTCTCTTCAAACATCAGCACTGGTGGTCTGCATCAGCACAGCTGGTCACCGCTCAGAAGCAAATCAACAACAAGCTGCAGGTTTGGATTAATATCAATGTTTGTTGTGTGTTTAGACATTTAGAATAATTTTAATGTTATAGCACTAGGGAACTTATCTGAAAACAGTGCTTTTGTAACAGCAGTTTAGTCACATGAGCTTCCTTGAACTTGAAAGCAATTGTTTTAAGGAGCATGGGTTGAAAAATACGGGGCCTTTTCTCCTGGAGAAAGGCCAAGGGAGAGTAAATCCTGTAGCAGAACTGATAACTCAGTATTATGAATTTGATTCAGAGTTAACAGTGAAATCTGTTACATGTGCCTGTTCATCTTCACCAATGCATTTAGTTCTTTAGAAAGACTTTTCCTTTTCTTCTGCCTATTATCTAGTGTGAGCCCCTGCAAAAGTGAACAGCAAATGGTGGTACCAAGCCAGTCATCCTCCACTGTACACACGTGTAAGTGCCAGATGTACACACCCACACAAAACACAATTCTCTGGCAACTGCAGTGCAGTGCTTCCTTTGCAGTTTGGACAAAATGGATCGCAAAATCAGAGTGATTTCCATTATGAGTTTCAAAGGACAATTTACGTCACTCTGCCTTTATGGGTTGAAGACATATGGCCTTGCTTTTTGCTCAGTGTTACTTTGGGATGCTGGTGGAATGTGGAAGAACCCGTGCCTTAGTTTCATGGCTGAAATTAACAATAATGCTGGTTTTCGCTGTTGTAGTGGTAGACTATCTGTTTTGCAAAGCACATTGAGAGCTGACATGGGCTATCTGGAATTGCCATGACTGAAAATCAGTGCAGAAAAATGACCCAAGACTGTCCTCTCTATTGCTTCAATTCAGCCAAGTCCTTCTAATTTAGAAAAGTTTGATACACTATTCACAGCCGTGAACATGATACTATATGAATTGGTGATGACCAGCAAGTGCCATTGGAGCAGGGAAGGCAAGAAAGGCTTAAAAATAAGTCTCCATTCTTGCCCCTGATCTGCAAGGGCTGCTGCTGTCCTGTAAACAGAGCCTCTGATGCCCTTGAAGCCTTGAGCTGAGACTGAGGGAATCCCAGCTCCTATAACCCTGTCTGAGCCCTGCTTGCTCAAATTTTCAGATTGCCAAAGCAGTAAAAAATGGCAGTTGTTCTGTTATTTCAACCCAAAATTTAATCCAATCTCACAGTATTTCTGTTGTTTTGTGCCACTTTCTCTTGAGAGAAGCTTATATCAGCCTGGTTCAAAATTGGTTTCTCACTTTTGCACGCCTTCTCATCTTCTCCAATGATTATAAGATTCTATAGTTTTTCCCACATTTAAAACCTTGACTGTCTGCTGATCCTGAACTAAGAATCTGAATTTTATTGATTGTCAAAACTTGGGAAAAGGTTTTGCTCTTTTGTTTTGATCTTTGTGGTTCTCTCTGCTTTTAGAAACTTTAATTTTTTCTGCTTTTTATCAGGTTTGTGCAATCAAAATGGTGTTCTGCTGGCTGGCCTGGATTTATTTTCAAGGTCTGGTCTTCCACAGAGCTGATAAGAGATATAAAAAGCTTAAATTATATATTTTTCATGGAAATTAAAGAGCGTCAGGTTTTCCTGCATATCAAATGCAATCTTCTGCTTCTCTTCCCCACTCTCCCCGAATGGTCTTTTAAAGGCTATTCCTTTGTTTTCCTTTAATCTAAAATAAGTTTCCACAACCAGTTTAGCATCTTCTTTGTAGCTGATCTCATTAACCCAGTTTCACAGTCACAGCTGCAGAACAGATCCTTTAGGACATAGCAACATAAAAGCCACATGTGTTTCAAACAGGTAGACATTTTGGAGGAGATGCCAACATAAGCAGCAATTTAAAACACACACACACCCCTCCCGCCCCCCATTAATTCAGATATAAACCATTAATGATTCTGTAAATCTGGATCAAACTTTATAACCTCTGTGAAGCAAACCAAACCATGATTTCAGTGGAAGATTTGACTGAGTTTGAACTGTAAGATTTGGGATGAAAGAGAACTTCCATAAGTTAGGAAGAATACTTGTGGACTACTCCAATAGTGTACTGGATGAGGAAAGCATAGTGGATGGGATTATTCAATATCTTTTTGCAAAACATTGTAGAATTATGTGCAGGTAAGTTAAAGGATGCACAAAGAATAGACATAGTTAGATCTCTTATATCTGGTAGGCAATTAAAATTATTGTAATATAGTATACCTGACAAAATTAGACTTTGAGTTGTTATGGTGAAGATGTAAAACACATTCCAGCAGCATTAGGGACTGATGTGCTGTCAATATTTCAACAGTGTTGGCTCTAATCTATCCTGACAGGATTTAACGTGTTTCCTGTGGACAAGCAGGGACTATTTGTCTGCCCTTTGAAGCAAAAATGGTCTCTTAGGGACAAGGAAGGAGGATTTTCCACTTAGCAGACAAATTTCTAGGAAGGAAGTTTGGCTGGCAACATTTCTCCTTTCCTCTCAAAAACCAGCAGTGGCTGGTTAGGTCTGCATGTTTTGAAATGGGTAAGGAAAAGTGACCATGGCCAGAGAGAAGGGGACTAACACTGAGAGTTTGGAATTGTGTTTGGTTTGAGAAGTTCTATCAGTGAACAAATCCTTGGTATGAGTGTGAGTTTTCTCAAGTCACCAGTTCAAACTCCATACAGTCACCTGGCAATGTCAGGTGTGGACCTACAGGTGTGGTCCTACAGGTATGGCCTAGGGTGATGAGTTTTCCACACTTATTGTTACCTTTTCCTCCCACAGATGTCTGCTTCAACCCTCCACCTCTTACAATGCAGGCTCAGCTGAAAAAGAGGCTGTTTGGCAGGCCCATTGCCCTCACAGAGATGTCAGCAAAGAGGGGTATCATAGTGCTGCTCCACAAGGTGCACCCCTTAACTGAGAATTTGCCTTTTTGCACCCTGACCCTTGCACTGGGTGAAGTTCACCATTTTCATGTGAGACAGAAGAAAATTGTTTGTTACTCTGGGTTACCTCACTGAAAAACCGCCTGCTTATTCTTCTCAGGAAAAATCTTACTAGACTTCACCTCAAGAGCCAGACAGGTGATGAGTTAACAATATCTATATCTGGGACACTTTATACTTCTCATCCCAAGAAGTCAGTGTACTTTAAAATCAGACTGTATCAGCAAGGTATTTGTTATTGGACAGCCTGGTTGGTATGCCCCAGTCACAAAGGCTCAACTTGTACTGGGTGTTACACTTAAATTTCAGGCTTCAAGAGATTTTGCCTACATAAACTCTTGTAAAGCCTTTGGTTCTTTGGTACCTTAATATCTGGAGAATAACTACACATTTTTCTCTAAGGGATTTCTTTTAATTTGGTGAGAAAATAGTGTTTTGGCAAACAAAGGTTTTACAGATATAACCACGCAACTTCACAAAAGCATTACAAAAGATTACCCCAATTAGCAGGCATCGCTATAGTAAGGAGCTTGTGCTACACCCAGGAAACACAAACTCCATGCAACTTAGGTTAACTACCCATAACTTACAAAAATGAGTGTTTAGGTTCCCAAAAGAGGAAGAAAATAGAGGAAGAGATATTAAGAAAAGAAGGAATATAGAGAGAAAAAGGGAGGAGAAAGAACACAGTTACCACTCAGAATGTCACACGCTGATGACTTCAAGGAGGACAGACCAGAGCCAGTGGAGACCTCGTGCTGCCTCTTTACCTGCCCTGGTCACTGTGGCTGCTCCCTCCAGGTGGGACCTTCAGTTCACTGACCACTCCCTGTCCCCTCAGCCAAACTGAGGGGTGCCACAAGCAATTAGAGGCTCCAGGGCTGTGGTGTGGCAGGTTACCAGGCAGGCTTTTCTTGCCTGCCAGCCCAGCCAGATGGCTTCATGGCCATGTGGCTGCAGCCTGCGTGATCTGGGCAGGGCTTGTCGTGGGTCTGCAGGGTCAGCCCAGCCCGTCCCACACACACACACATGCACAGAGACACACCCCACATGTGGGTTCTGACTCAGGAATAACTGGGGTGGTGGCTGACACTGGTAAGAAAACACTTGTGTTACAAGTTTCTCATCTATTATCACTGCTGAGGTCAAGTTCTACTTTTGCGTCATTGTAGCCTCAAGAAATACATATAGTGGGATTTCTCCTCACACTCACAAAGGCATTTGGATGGTGTGTAGTTTTGGTGTTGACCTTGTTAGCAATAAATTCTCTTGTGGAGCATTAGAAGTACATTTCTTAAAGAGGTATCTGAAACATTCTAACAGCAAGTGATAATTCTTATATTAGTTGTCAGCATTTGAGAAAAATGATGTGTGCTTCCAGCACCTTCATCAGTTTTTGGTACAGTGGGAGGATGTTTGTTCTTAAAACTGGAGTACTATACTGTTTTGAGTTTCAGATTCAAAAGACTTTCCCTATGACTGTGAGCAGCTATTTACCTTCTCTGTTTCTCGCTCCCATTCTGCAAATGGATTGCAGACTGTATGCTCAACAAGGTATATATTTTTTCTGGAAAGCTAATTTTTTTTAAGAAGCACAAACATTTACACCCATCATTTATGATCAAATGTTCAACAGAAAGAATTTTGAGGTGCTGGTCTTATCAGTACTTTGTAATGTGAGAAAAAAGATGCAAAGGGCCTAAATCAAACATTTGTTATTTTCTATCTGAAAATGCAGTTTTCTTTACCATTGTATTTCACAGAAGCTTTGGAAAAGTTTTACTTTTTTGTCAATTAAGAAAAATAGCTTTTGAAACATGATGACTTACACAGAACAAAATGGTCATCCTCTAATCCATTCTTAATATGGTAATTTTTTCCCACTTAGTCTGTCTTGATATTCTTGAGTGGGAGCTCTTCTCCCTAAACCAGTTTCTGTCTTTTATCATAGTCCAGATTCTGACTGATTGGAATGACCATTTCCACAACTCTTCCAATTGTCCCATTTCCTTCAACTTTCACCTTACTTTTGGAGTCAGATCACTTAACATTGCTGAAAATATTTGGAAATATACTTCTGTTGTGCATATGGAGCAGGTCAGTATGAGGATGGTATTATAAAAAAACTCATAAAATTTTAACAGTCTTTGAACAGAATTTGGTTTTAAACCTGATTGCTTTTCTTTGAAGCTGGTAACTGTATTTTCATACTGGTTTCAAAATCACTTTTATTGGTGTTCTAGCTTTCACTGTTACTTGCCAACACTTCTACCTTCCCCCATGTATGTTTACAAAACACAGTCATTATGTTAGGTCATCTTTAATGCTTCCCTTTAAACTCCAGAAAATATGAGATAAAAATGAAAACACATTTCTCAACAATTAAAATCGAAACAGACAGCCTATTCTGAGAGGGGTATTTCTAGAAATGCAACATCTGTAAAGAATGTAAAGGAAAAGGAAGTAATACAAGCCACATATGGTTTATGTTTGGAATTTGAAGAAAAGATGTTGTTGTGTGGCAGACAGTGCCTGTTCCTTCTGATACTTTATTAGACTGTTATAAGAGAAAAACTTTCAAGAGTTTTCTGCTAAGAGGCTTTGCAGGGTTGATGGACATGCTCTATATCCTCTTTGCTTGAAGTTTTACTGGTGAATGTCTATGTGAGGTTGCAGGATGTTAGTGAAATAGTTCTTTTCTCTTATAGTCCATTTGTTTGAAATATAGGAGAAACTGTAAGTTTCAAAACCTTGAGTAGTAAAATTTTTTTCTTAGAAATTTCTTGTGGAGGAAAAAAAGGTAGAATTTGTCCACCCAGACCATACATATTTGAATCTGTTTTCAGAACTATGTATTCCACTTTATTTTTAGAAAGTGTTTTCCAAAGGTGTCTACTGAAGAATCATCTTTGAAGTTTATTCATGTTTCTGAGATAAACAATAAAAGGGCACACGCATATACATATTTGTTTTAGAAGGAGGTCTGTGCTATTCCTGTCTATCTGATGACAAGTGAAATAATTTCTCTGACGGGTCCTGTTTGCCTGTGTTCCTGGAAAGTCCAGTGCAGGTTCTGTGCATGCTATGGTGCTTTTGGATCAGAAAAAAATCCTTTCTTCTTCTTAATGATAAAGTTTTCAGCTCACTGAACGACAGTGTCCATGCCATGGGCATGAAAACAGTACCATCAGTTTATATTCAGGGGTGTTGAATGTCTGAAACATTTAAACTGCCCAAAAACAAAGCCATGGACAAGCAGCTTCTTTGGATGATGGACTTGAGAACCACCTAAAGACATCCACAGTTACTGCAAAATGTCTTGAAGTATCAGGGTGGGCTCTCAACTGTTACAAAGCTTATGAGCTAGCTCACAATCTGACCAACTGCAGTTTTTATGTTTGAGTGTGGTCAGGATGTGCTTTTAAATTATATATGCCACTAACTCACTGCAGCTGGAGGTCCTTTGCTCAGCACATTTAAAAGTCAGTTCTTTCTTTTTTTTTCTTCTTTTTTTTTCCCCCTAATGCCTAAATATAACCTTGAATAGTTGAGGCACCTGGGTTTTCATAAACTTTGCCAGTTGTTTAAAATCACAAATAGAACTCAGATTGTGTATACATACTTCTGCCAGTGAAGACAGCATGGCTCCTACCAAGAACCTTATGGTCTGGACACAGTACATGGGTGACAGTATTAGCAATGCGTTCCTGAAAAAATGATCCTATTTATATGTAAGTGTTTTCTCTGTGATCAGTTTAAGAGGTAAAGTGATTGCATATCTTGTCTCAGTTTTTGGACAAAAATTACTGTATAATGTTGATGGTCAGAAACATACTTCAAACCTAGTTTATTGCACTGTTGATGGGTACTTGAGTTATGTAACTCTCCCCTTGTAAAATTCTTGCACAGCACAGTCTAGACATATGAAACTCCTATCCTTTCTACTACTGGCTTAGAAGAGCAGCTTTGCTGTTGGAGTGGAACTTAAAGAAGTGTCAGGCTTTTCTGCTGAGGCCTGTTATTAATGGCAGATTATTATGATGTAACTATATCCATTTGCACAAAAATAGCAAGATGATTCTCATTTGCTAGTGAAGTACCCTGCACTGCTGAGTGCTACCACCATATTCATAGTTCCATACGAAGGGAGGATGTTAAAAGTAATAACACAACAGTAAGCTAATGTTTGGGACAAACTCAGATCTGTTACCAATGGTTTTGGGGGAGAGAGAGATTTGTTATCCATGTGCCTCGCCCAGTCTATCTGTGGTCTACACTGAGGAAGAAACCTTGCTCAAAAACTTTCTGATGTACAGGAGACATGCTCAAGGAAGTCAGAGTGGAAGCTCCTCAGAATGTTTGCTGGTTCTAAGTCTGGAAGCCAGCTGGCAGCTATAAAATTCCAGTGAAAATGAGTAATAAATAAATACAAACAAAATAAAATTAGAGAGAGATAAATAGGATGGTATATCCATGCACTCCCTCATCCTATTGCTTAGGATGTTCATGATGCTGTGTAGCAAGAAACATATTTCAAACAGGTTGAGCAAACTGTAAGTGACCAAAAGAGCTTGCACTCAAGAGAGGAATGTGGAGAGGTGGGGAAGAAAAAGACTAGTAGTAGCATGCAGCTCAGCTGACTTCCAGGTTGTGTGGTCAAATTATTTTGGTGGGGTATCTTGGGAATGAGAGGGAAAAGGCCTTCTCCTTTGTCTCAGGAAGACCATAAAAGATTTGGAGGCTGGACTGAGACAGACAAGAATGTGGCTGTGTGCGAAGGGGACAAAGAAGCAGTCAGTGCTCTTGCCCTTGCTCTCTTTTGGAAATGCAGAAGGACTGATGGCTACAGCATTGCTCCTGAGGACAAAGCGCTTTTCTTCCCCATTCACTCCTCAGAGAAAACTTCAGCTGAATATGTAGCAGACATAGCATGTCTTCTCCTTAGCCAGAGACATGTGAATGAAGCTCTCACTTACAGATCTCAGGTGTCTGGCCTAAGTGCCAGCTCTGTGAGCACTCAGTTTGCACCCCCAGCATGTCTGCAGGCAGTGTCTGGAGACTGCCAGCAATCACTGAAACCTGGTCTTAAAAACTCTCCACTGGCTGGTGTGCTGTACAAAACCCCACTGTAAAAATTCTCTGTGGTGTAATGGAGAATTGCCATGGCTGGACCTGAGCTCCTCCAGCATCAGACTTGGCAGAGCCATTTATAAAGATTCAGGAACCATTATGCCAGGTGAGTTGCTTTTATACAATCCTGACATTTTAATAAAGCTGAGCTCTTGCTTCCCATTGTAACACTGTAACACCATTTCTGCCAGAAGATTATTGGATGCCTTTGCTCATTATCAAGAAAACCAAACTGCAGATTCATTCTAATAGGGTTAAGACGTAACTGAAAGGAAATTACTTCTGCATCACAGCAAATATTTGAATAATGTCACTCTCCTTAAAGAATATAACCACACATTGCTATGTGTGAACAAAAACCTTCCCAAAGGACATAATAATAGTCTGAACTACTTAATGTTCAGAGTCGAAATTAGCACCAATTTATTTGACGGTTTAGTGCACAGCAAGTTGCTCCTAAGTGAATAATTGCTAATGCATCAATCACAGGCATCATCTTTTCCAGAAGATTACTGTTCTTACTTCACAAGTCTCTGAAAGTAGGAATTTAATGGTAATTTGAATGGGTACCATAGTATTATAAAGACATCAACATGCCAAATTAAACTTAAAATTCTTCCTAGACAATGGGAGGCTTGAATTAATTACAAATTTGCTGTAAATGCATTTATAATGGTACATTCAAGAAGGAATAATAACAAAAGCAGCCTAGAGCAAAGCATTATTGTAAGAAAGTTTTTACCTTGTCCTCTCTCCTGTCTTTTCCCAAAAGGGTCATGATTCAAGACCAGGTTGGATGGGGCTCTGAGCTACCTGGTCTAGTGGAAGGTCTCCCTGCCCATGGCAAGGGGGTGGACCTAGATGATCTTTAAGATCCCTTTCAGCACAAACCATTCTAAGTTTCTGTCATTCTATGATTTATGCTTTATGTCTCCTGAACGAAATTCTTATCTGTAAGTAAATTGGTAGTAACTGTTTGATGCCTGCCTCTGGCCTACTACCTCTGTAGAGTCCTCTTTTCCTGTGAGTTATTTGGTACAGTTCTGAATCCTCATACTGTGTTTTCTGGGCCTGCCAAGGTTGTTCCTGAGAGTGCCAGATGAAGAAATTGTTAGGTACGGTGTTAATGATGCCATCAGTTTAAAACTCTGAAATCAGGAAAAAAAATGCTTTTCTGAACATTTTCCCTTGTCCGTGAACAACTTAGCTGGAGTTACACTAACATTAGCAAGCCTGATCTGACAAGATTTTCCTTTAAATTCTACACACCAGTAATGACTCCCATCCTTCACACTACCAAAATAGATAAAAATGTGTAAGATGACCTTGAAGGTAAAATGAAAAATGACTATTGATCTGAGGCTCTTTGGACACCATCTTCTCCATCTCTACGTATCAGGAGCACCCGAGAAGCTACAGAGGTCAAATGTTTGTATTTCAGTTAGGCGCTACACATGGGGCAGCTCGAAATCACCTGAACATTGAACAAATCCTTTAGCATGCCAGCAGTTAGTACAAAGACAAAGCCATCCAGCTCAGAGTAATTATCCATTAAAAGGGTTTGATGTTGCAGATGGATGAATATATGAAAGAAAAATATCTATAACACCCATCCCTTTTCTTGTTTTATGCTTCCTGATGATGAGTGAAGTTCAAGCAATGGAAGGATATGTGCCGAAACTTGAATTATGTTGTCAGTGGTGCTTTTAGTGCTGATGGAAAGAAGCCTGCAGCCTCTTGCCTAGAATGTGTTCCTCATTCCAAAACTCAGCTGCAGCTCTACAGAAACCTTGCTGAGAAGAAGTGTGGTGAAAATGTGAATGAACACTGTCAGAGAGGAGAGCACACCCAATGAATTTAGTTCTGGACAGTCTGACTTCTTCCTGCTCACAGCTACTGAATGTGACTTTCTTTCTTGTCCAGGGCTTTCTCCAGACAGGAATTTCCTTACTAATGGTCCTTCCAATCAGCTGTGTCCTTTACAACTACTTTACATGCAAAGCTACCAAGAGAAACTACAAAATAATTGGTGCATTCTCAACCCCCATGACCGATAGTTAGTTGTTCACTATGTGGGTTTGCCACAGAATTCCTCTGATATTAAAGGACATCCATTCACAGCTGATCCATAATGAAATGATTGGTTGCTGTAATGCTGTTTAGAGCATGACAGGTGACAGAAACAGCAGTGCTTGAAAGACCAACAGTTCTTGAAGAAGGTACCTGATGGATTCATTCTTCTTCCTGTGAAAAGTAGATGGAAAATAAGTATTAGTCTTGGGAGTAGATTGTTTCAGGCTCAGTTTGTAAAGTACACATCAAACATGTAGCCACAGACTGCAGCTCTTTATAACTGCAGTCAGGATAATTTCTGCACTTAGAGGCCTAGCTTTGCTTGTTTTTCTGTAGGCAACATGGATTGTACAGCACCAGGGACATCAGTGCAAACTAGCGACATAAATAACTACTCACAGTCTACAGATGCCTTGCATTGCCTTTGCTGAAGCTCAGAACAGCATTCCTCTTAACCAGATTAAAGTCAGTCTGTATGTTTCTATTCCTGCTGCAATTCTATTCCTGGTTTTGTTTTCAGCTATGTCATGATTTTATGTGGTGACTTGGGACACGTCCTGTATCTCAATGTCTTTATATCTGTGATCAGAAGAATACTATAACTACTTTCCTAATTCTTTGGAGTGATTTAAGGTAAGTGCTGGTGAGATGCTCAGAAAAACGTTTAAGGATGCATATAAATAAGACATAACTTTTGTGTTAGTACAGTAGTATGGAAATGAGAGTTCTAAACAAAATTCTCTATTAGAGTAAGTACAGAAACAAGAATGGCACATTGTTGTAGTCAGCCCAAACACTACTGAGGGAAACTGATAGCTGAATAAAACTGACATTGGCCATGACTGTGCATTCAGAATCATATTTCTAAGTAGAAGATCATTTTGTATCTGATTTTTCTAGATAGGCACCTTGAGCAACATATATATGTCAAAGAACTTTGTATTTTGACTCAGCTATATCGGTCCCTCCAATAAAATATGCTCCTTTTTGTCTGTAAACCATGCCTTGCTAGGATGGAGTATGTTATTTTAGCAAAAGTCAAAAGGGACTCCAGGGTTGAGTGCTTGAGAGAGTCGGAGAGGGCAGGAGGGTTCATAAGCAAGAATATTGCACAGAACCTTTTCCCAAGACAAACTGTGGATGGTGGGGATATATTTAGTTAGAATTAATAACATCCATGATTATTAGATAGAATAAAACTTAAAGCTGCCTAAAGAGACACAAGCTGGAGGAGGTTTTGTTTTCAGTGATGACAGCCCAACAAAATGCTTATCTCAGATCCTACTTTTGTATGTTTCTTTAGATCATTAAGTCTACAGTGCGGAGGTTTATTCTTATTACTGATTAAACCACAGAGATTGAGTTAGTCAATGTTAATTGCCACCACAGTCTTGGTTTTCTGTGCTGTAGAGACCAAGTACAGTAGGTTCAAAGGTAAGTGCAACTTACTGGAAGAAGAAGGCTTGTTAATAATGCTATACCACCATGCATTCAATAGCATTATGTGTCTTTCTTTAAGAAAATACTTAAATACTGAAATATCCCTCCTGCTCTGACCTGGACTGCTGGATGTACTACTTAAAGCATGAGTCACTTGAAACATAATGTAATGGACTGCTGAGGGAGCACAATCCTTCAGTGGGATGGATTCTTTCAGGACAAAGTAACTGGGGCAGTCTAAATGGCTGCACACTCCTTTGAAGACAAGCCTGCCCTTTCAGATTGTAAAGTGCCTCCCATTGCAGTTGCCAGCTTAAACAAAGGAAAAGATGAAAAGTCAGAGGTCACAAAAACCAAGAACAGGAGGTTGTAAAGTGATTTCAGCTTACAGAATCAGAGAATATTCTGAGTTAGAAGGAACAAGATCTGCATATTTTTTCCACTGAAAGAGTAGCATAAAGCCTAACATCAAAGATCATACAATATAATAATGAAATTATATTTCTGTGTGTGTTTCTACAGCACTTCTGCAATTTCTTATCTGCCTATCTTCTTAATACTTTGTCTAAGCTAGCATTCCCACTTTCCTATTAATTTTATGTTGCTGTTTTCAAGCGGCTAACACTCTGACACCAGTTCCACTGGAAGAAAGCAAAAGAGGTTGGACACTGTGCCAGACAGGTAGGAGCTGGACACTGTGCCAGTCTGCCAATAGATGCAGATTAATAAAAACATGTATTGTTTGACAGGATAATGCTCTTTCATTTATATAAAATAAGAGGATGGTATAAGCCTCTGGGTTTAGAGCTTTCTGAGGTGGCATTTCCTCTAGCAGCTGTGGAGCCAAGCAAGCACCCTTCAAAGTGAGTGTTTTTCTAGAGCTTTATCAAGAAGACTCAGCATGGAACAGTGCTTGTGAAGTACAGTATATACATACAGAAATGCCTCTGTTGACTATTTTCAAAAATAGTAGGTGCATTTGAATGATGTCTTTGTCAAATCTCTCTTACTTGGACATTTACTTGGATATATTCAGCTATAGTGCCAAATATATCCACATTGCTATCCATGTGCCTATAAAATCATGTAATTCCTGCTGTGGTGAATAACAGAAAGGTTTGTGTTTGTTTGACTTCACAGAGAAATTTTGTCCTTCCCCACTAAAATTAGTAGCTCCTTTTTCACTGTTCTACCCATCTGGAGATTTTTTCCTACTCATATTGTTGTTCAATATTATTATGTGGATTGCTGAACCAAAGTTAATTCAATTAGTTCATTTTCAAAAATGTTCAAAGCTCATTTTGTGAGATCACTTACTTAGAGATTGGTTGCCAAAAGTAAAGAAACAAGATCTTTCTACTATTTCTGGCATGTAAATAGAATTTTTTTATTTGTAGTATACTGAGATTAACCAAGATAAGGCAGCTCGAAATTACATCAGAGTAACCTTATATTCTTTAAGAGAAAGGATAAAATTTATATCCTGCTTGTCCCTTTGTTCTCATAAGCTGTGTTTGGATCCAAAACCCTCTGCTCTATTTCTCCAACAAACTTGCTCATCAAAGAAAAATGTCAAATGGTACTCCACTGATGCAGGCATAGAAGTGATTTATAGTTCTAAAATTTCCAAAGTACTTTAGAAGACAAAACTGTTCAAACTTAGCATAGAGCTGCTTCTTGGAAGCAGTTAAACTTAGAAATCCTTCAGTTTAGCAGTATCCATACAAACCAGAATGAAATGTTAACATTTCTATGACCTGAAAGTCTGTCTCTTGGGGAATTCCATCAGCAATAGGTCCATTCAGAAAACAATCTCAACATTTTCAGGGTCCTTTCCATGTATTTTCCAGGTACCCTAATCTTCTTTATAGTTATGTACTTGTCACTCTTTATCCTTGTTTTGTCAGGCCATATGTTCCTTAATGA
>JAWMRC010000089.1:39935833-39986694 GCA_035584755.1 Thripadectes ignobilis
GGAAAAGGAAAAGGAAAAGGAAAAGGAAAAGGAAAAGGAAAAGGAAAAGGAAAAGGAAAAGGAAAAGGAAAAGGAAGAAGAATCTGCCAAACATGGAATTTACACCTGTTCAGTCAGTAGTAAAATTGGGGTTGCTAAAATTTGTTGTAAGTTTGAAAGGAAATTAAATCTTGTAGTCACCAGTGCTATATGCAGAAAAACAACAACAGAAAGACATGGGACATCTCTCTGCAAGGCTGAAGTGTAGATTATGATGAGTCCACACATGTTCCAAACCAAAATGAGTAATTTTTAAAAAGATGATGATGTTGACCATGAAAACAGAGAATGCAAATAAGAATATGAAAAGGGAAAATATAGCCAAAGTACTAAGATTAGGGTTAAATATAGAATATTTAATAAATTTAATTGTGAAGGTATTTATTACTTACAAAACATGCTTTTTGATGTTGATACTATGTAACTAGAAAGTAATAACTATAGTACTTGTATTTAAAAAAAAAAGGAAAATGCAGATCCAGCCACTAGGCTGTGGTTATATGACTATTAAGGTCACATTTGCACAGAAGCAGATCATCTGGCAGAGAAAAGTTAAACCAGGCTATAGGGGACACATGATTCCCACTTGTGTTGAATTAGTCAGCATATGTGATACTGTGTTATGTCAACTACACTGTCTATGCAAGATAGATCTGGTGGAGAGACCAGTGAAATTCTTTGCTTTACATGGATAAGGTTTTTGAACCAGTCCATTGAAGCAATATTTACTGTAACATGACCACTGCGTAACAAAACCTAAATAACACAATTTTAAACAAGAGAACAGTTAAAAACTTGGTTCTGAATGGGACAAAACAAAGACCAGTTTATAAAATGGAAATGAAATGAAAACATGGTATCTTTATTTAAAAGAGTACTTGAATTTTCCTGTTTCTTAGATAAATAAAATCTCATAGAGCTTCTGTGAGTGCAATTTTAATAAGCTTTAAAAATACAACCATATGTAAAATTAGGTGATATAGCAGAGTAGTGGACTGGAGATTATCCCCAGTCATATGTAGTAGATTTTGTAGCAATAAAAATCTAAACAATAACCAAATGATGAATGGCTGCTTGAGAGAGTTTCTGCTGAACATCATGGACAGTTTTAAAAAAGTATTATCCCTTATGCAGTTTATGTATTTTATTGATGGCATTATAAATTTTTTAAACACTATAAACACTTAGTCCTTTGAAGCTCTCACCTGAGCTTTTAGTCCACATCCTTTCTTAATACCTACAGAAAGTAATTTTTCTTCCTTAAGGAACAAAAAAATATGTGATAGAGGGGAGCTTACTGCAAACTTTATGCTCTTCAGCACAGTTTAGCAGTGCAGTAGTTGCTGTATTTTCTCACTTGCTCTGTAGTACAAGAGAGTTTTACTTTGTGCCTGTATCGCTACCCACAACGCATCATTAGAAGCCCTGTTTGATGGCAATTTTTGTACACCTGATTACTTATTAAGTCTGATCTCAGTGAGGTCAAGGCTAATCTGTTCTAACATCCAGACCTGCTTTTGTTTAATATAGCCCACTGAGATTAAAATAGGATTAGAGCTCATCTGATTGGGAGAATAACCTCTGCAGATGAACTCTTCTACCATTCTTTTGCAAAAATCATGAGTCTGTCTTGCAATGGCCCTGGTTTCAATATATCAACAGCCATAAGACATTTTTTAATGTTTTCTTTGTCCTTGTGACAGTTTCAAAAACTGGACTTTGAGTGTATTATTTCCTGGAGTCAGATCTAACTGTTACTCTACGTATAGAGTACATGAATATGGGTGACAGAATGGGTAATTTTTTTCATTAATCTCAATGCTTTTTCAGTTCACTATAGCAATAAAACTAAAACAAATTTAAGTAACTGGAAAGTGCCAAGAGGGAAATTCAATAAAGTTTAAATTTTCACCTGTTTTATTACCAAGTTTTCATTTAAAAGGTTTTTTCTTCTTTAAACACAAGCAAGTGCTAATTGTGCAGAACTAAGATGTTTTCAAATCAAGTTTTTTCAACACCCACATTATATGTAATCATAGAGCTAAGCATGTCTATATTATCCAAATGATATACCTCCAAGTTGTGATGAAGTCAAGCATACAGATGGTCAAAACCCAAATTAAACTAATAATACCCTTCCCTGTGAGTTTTTTTCCCCTAGTATTTTGAGTATTCTTCTGCAGTACTTTCAATCTTAATATACCAATTTTATGTTAAAACATAAGATTTTGATGAGAGTCTAAAAGTAAAGCAAAGCAAAGCAAAAGTAAAAAGAACAAAATTATTTGGTCAATGTGTTTTCATTATTCAGATTCTAAGAAATGCAAAATAATAGAACTGTCAATGGTAAGAATTATATAAAATATCACAGGTAGCATGCAGTGAAAAGATCTACATGGACAGAGTTCTGAAAATGTTATTTTTGCACAGACAGGCTGCTTGGCTGCTGTCCTAGATTTCAGCCTGCTGCAGGTGAGGTCATGCTGTGGCTAAAGTAATCAGCAAGGTCAGTCTGACCAGCTCAGTACAAACCTGGAATAACTTTACTGAAGTGTATAACAAGAATAACTGAGAAGAAATCCTAGTATTTTTGTCCTAGATTGCAGTACTGCCCATACTAGCAATAATGTCAGGTTAAGCTGCAAGCAGATTTCAGGACTTTTTGTCTTTGAGGTGATCCTTGGCCATTTTACTCCATTGATGCAGGAGGTTGTCTTTTGGATGATGTTACTTCCTGATGGCAGTCTGAGAATTATTTAACCATCAAGGTTTGATCCTTACCTTCTCTAGCAGTTGAGGTTTGGTCCTGCTTGAGTATTGGAGTAAAGAAAAACCCTCTTGAAAGACAAAAGTATGTGATAAACAGTTGTTTGAGTTCTTAACAAATTTTCAGTGGAACCAACAGAAGATGCTTGTAGTGATATGTGTAATTATATTCCCTTAACCATATGGAATGACCTTCCATGTGCTTTTTACTTCAAGAGAGAGTGCATCGAGAGTATCATGTATCTCACTAAATGAGAATGTGTGAGGATATCAGTATCATTCCATAAATTTTCAGATCTTTAATCTTATCAGCAAGTTCATAATTTATAGTCTAAGAGCATACAACTATGAATACATGAAGGCAAATAAGCAGCATTACCGCAGATCTGGACAACAGATTTCAGGCTGCTACATGTTTGTTTATCAAAGTTTTTCCTCCCAAACACTATGCAACTCACCTTCTTCCTCTTGTCTATGTTTCTCATGCAGGCAAAATTTTGATTTCTTAATCATTAAGACAGAAGAGCACATGAGCATTGTACATGCACGTAGGAGAAATACTACTTTTTAAGGGCCAAAGCAGTAATCACCTTTATAACCTGAGCTGAAGATGCATTCTGTGTTTTACATTGCCTCCAAAATTATTTCCTAAATGTCATTTCTCTTTCTTAATTGCGTCCTGTGTGCTAGGTAAATCAATGCAGTTTTGTTTGTTAGGAGGAAAACATAAACTTCCTGCTCTTCTAAGTTAGCAAATACAGTCTATTTTTTTTTCATACAGAAAGAAACATTCATTTTCTAAAAGCAAGAATTGACATACAGATGATGTTGCACAACTAATACTTAAGTGAAAGGTGTCATTCACAACTCTGTCTTCAACAAAAAAGCCTAAATTTGTTCAGGCCAAGCCAACACCAGAAACATTTTAGCCCCTCTACAAAACCTGGGTTCTATTACCTGGGAATTGCATTCTTATTCTAACATTTCAGAGACTACTTTTCTCGAAAACAGGTCACAGATCACTCAAAGTCTTTCTTGACAGATACTATAAAATGCTGATATCTGACAGTGGGGTATGGTATAGTAGTCATCAGTTTAGGTAATTTTCATGAAGGTGTATTTTGTAATTGATAGACCCTGAAGGGACTGGTTCAAAAAGTTGGTGAAAAATGATATAAGAATAATAAATCAGTCAACTCAAATGGCATTTGATGTCAGACTTTGAGGATAGTTAGCACTCTAAAATGGTAAGATAGCATCACTAACTCACAATTTGATATTACAGAGGGTTTTTTTGTGATAGCAAATTGAAAATGGAAGTATGTTGTTAAAGTGAGGGCTGGAATCTGACAATTAGATGAGTTATGATGACATGGGAAAAGCTGCACTTAAGAAAAGACAATCTATTTGGAGTTATGAGAGCTGCCACATGTTTATATACTTTTGATGGAACTTAATGATTGAAAACAATAGGAGTGTCAATGTGTTTGAAAACGTGCAGCCCTCCTCTGGAACTTCACACCAGCAGGATGGATAATGAGTGCTGGGTCCCTCTGCCCATGGTGACATCCAACATATCCTTCATCATCCATGAGCCAGGGTGCCTGCAAGGAGCAACTGGGAAGCAGGGCTGCTCTCTGCCTCACACCTTCCCTCTGCAGGACACGTGCCTGCAGGCTGCAGCAACCTGTGGCTGCTCAAGCACCATCCACAGATCCTTACCACTGCCGGAGATTCAATGTCTGACAAGGCTGTCCAAAGGCCAGATGTGCCATACCATTTGGCAGCTCAGCCCAAGTTTCTAGGGGACATTTCCTCCTTCCATCTCCATTTCGTTCTTCATATGAGCATGAAAACAGATGCACCCAGGTCATCATGTCTCTCCTGGCAGTCCCGTTATTACATTTGTGTCTTTTACTCCCCTCTGAAACTCATGGTACATGTGCTCTGCTTTATTTATGGGAAACCTAGATTTGCTGGAGGGCAGAAAGGTACTGTCTGGCTCTAAAGGGTGTTGATTTTTTAAAAGAAAGCATTAATTTCAGTTCCAAATAAAATTTTATCCAACTAACTTTATAGAACCTGAGTTTAGTATGCCTACATGAAGAGTGAATCACATCTGCATATTTAATTTTTGTTTTTAAAATGTATTAATCAGCAGTTCAACAAAATTACTGACAGAATGTGACTGATTGGAAAACAAATCCAGCATATAATTACACTTCCAGTTTCTGTTGCCAGCAAAGTCTTTTGTATTGAAGCAGCCAATCTCTTCCCTCTCACTCCCCCAACGTAAAACATCAAGCTGGAATAAAACTGAGTTACAACTAGACCGGCAGAATTTCAGACACCGCACAAAACCTTGGCAGTTCAGGTAAATCCCACAACTGATTCATCTACTTTGAACTCTTGGACTAGCTAGGCCACATATTAAATAAAATAAAATATAGTTCATGGCTCTTTGAGAGGTGGCAAAATTACTCACAGATGGAACAATTTTGCAAAAGTATATTTGACTTTCACGGTTTGCAAGCAAGCCCACACAAGCCACTTCAGGCTGAAGGTACCTAAAACAAAAATTCTTTATTTACTATATAAACTCCTGCACTGACCCAAGTGACTTTCGATCCTGCATGTGTCCATCACAAGTATACTTCCCATACCTAGCTTTTCCTCTCCCGAAAATGTCCCTCTAGCAAGGTACAGCCTTTGCCAAACTGTTCTTATTAGTCCCACATCTTTTTGCATTTGTGCTTTTGTACATTAGTACATCACAACAAACAGCCTGTATGCAAGGATAAGGTTTGGAGAAGTAAATTTCCATGGAAACCATGAAGCATCAATGCTCATACTAGCAAACGCCACACAGATCTTGATACCAATGTAGGGCAACTTCAAGTAATCACAGTCCCAGTGCTTTATGCCTGAATGTCAGTGTTGAGCTGCTTGGTCCTACAAATTCTTGCTCTACCTGAGGATTGAATGACCCCTTAAAAGACAAAAAGAAGGAATTTATTCAAAAAAGTGGGTGAGCAATTTGGCCATCTTTTGCCAGAAGGGTTATCTCTAGTCTTTCACTAGAGACTGAACACACAAAATCTCAGCATGCAGACACCCTTTTCCTCAAATCATGCAAAATTGCTACTTTACATGGGTATTCTGTTAATTCACTGTTCTTCAGAAAAAGTCTGACAATAAATTAATGGCAGGAAAAAAAATCATATTGTCATAGCTGGCCTGCTGGATGTCTGCTCAGTAGATACATGAAACTCAGCAACACTGTTCTGAGAGAGTTGTGTATCTCCACACTGATTTCCAGACCTGTCCTTCCTAAAGAAATGTCAAAAGTGTGCACTACAAAAGGTGAGGAAACTTCAAGATAGAGGTACAGCTTTCATCTCAAAACATCCTGCAGCAGATCTGAACATGTTCTTTCGGGGTTTAGGTTTTTCTCTTGCTCTGCACCAGCAAGATCACCAGAACAAGCTTCAGGCCAGCAAGGGTGTCAATCATTTGCTTTGTATCTTTAGGGAGAGCAGACAAGTTTCATGGACTCTCACTATCTGGGCTCTGCTGGAGCAGTTCCCAGGCACATGTAGAGTACCACAAGGCACCACTTCCCTTTCTTGCCTCCCTGTTGCCCCTCAGGCATAGTCTACAGAAGCAGTCTTCTTTCTCCTTTTACAAGTAAAAAGATGCCCTTAGCCTTAAGCATTTGTGTTTATACAGCCCGTAGTGAGAAAAGCCAATGTTTGAAGCATCAGCTGCAATATCATCACTGACAAAAAAGTTTGTAAAGTCACTCTCCTTTCTCCCTCCCACTGTGGTGTAGTTAACCTGAGTTCAGCAATAGCATTGATTAGCCCCACTTTCTGTGGGGAAACTGCATCAGGCCTGTGGATTTCTTGACAGAGCAAGAAGAATTCGACCTTGGCCAGACTGCTGTGTAGCTGTGAACATAAACAACTTGCAGAGGCTGAGAGAACTCAGGAGAAGCAGGAGATAAGAAACCTGGATGCGTTTGTACAGAGACAGAGACAGTAGTTTGTAACTGTGGCCAATAGATGATTGTTTGTATGTAATGAGCACCAATAATGTTAGTGCACGTAGACTTATGAAATATAGTAAAGTAGCTGTGTGAAAAAATAAAGCGGGAGAAGAAGTTTTCACTTTGATCTATTTGGGATCTTCGCCTGCTTTTTATCGTCCGTCCCAACGACAACAATGACAACTTTCATCTCCTCAGAGTTTTTATAAGTTTAGCTAAAATGATGGATCTAATGTTGTTATAATGATCTAATCCAATACTGAGCTTGGAATTGTTCACTTATCTGAAGAAATGTCGCATAGTCAATGACAGACCTGTTTCTTACTACTTGGACTTCCACTTGCAGAAATGATCAGGGATGTATGCGATAAAGACTTCATAAGCAGCAAGAATATTATTAGCTTTCTTTCTCCAGCTAGTGCTGAAAAATACAAATCTGAAGCACCAAGTTCAAGAGGGACTCAACAGGCATTTTATACCATGCTTACAATGTTTGTTTAATTTTAACTGCCTGTGTAAATGTTTTCTTTTACCTGGGGCATGGTGCATACCATCTACTATAATGTATAAAGAAATCATAACAGGGCTAGTGTTTTCCAGTGATTACAGAAATCAGTGAAGGTCTTTACTCATTCATCACATTAAAATAGAGTTACATTGAATCTAATTTCTATACACTTGGTATTTTAAAATACTCTTCATATTTATATGTAAATTTCATGTCTTTTAAACACAGATAAAGAGAAAAACCAAGACGCCATAAGTCAGTAAACAGTCAACAAGACAGTCCAAAACACTCTGAAATCACTGATAAAACAAGACTGAGGAGCACCTTTCCAGATCTTTTGGCATTAAATGCTGATCAGTGGAGATTCTGTTCAAGGTAGCACTGGCCATTTGCTATTTGAAAGAAGACTTTTAGATTCTGCAGGAACTGTTGCTGGTTGTCTAGCTGCAAAGAGCTGCAAAAGTCAACATCTTTTAGATCTGACATGGACCAGACATTCTTGGCATTAAGGTTCACATATCTGGAAAAAAAAACCCAACTAGATAAAGTAATTGCATCTGTCTTCTTGAATTGTTCTTAATGTAATGAACAAGTTACAGTGACCTTTAGAATGTCTAATGGGTGATGCATTTAAGCTTTTTGAATACTTAAGACACTTTCAAATTATGTCTCATTTGTTTATTTCTATCATAGCCTGTGCATTAAAATGCACCATAATCAAGATGGATTGAAAAAAACCAACCTAACAACTGCATATGGAAAGTTCCAGAAGATCGCTTTATTGTATTTTCTCTCAAATCTCAACTAGAGAAATAATTCTTTGCTGTTTCTCTTGAGCTACTATGTTGGTCTGGTTTGTTTTTCTAGTTCTTTAAAAAGCTATGAGGGTACAGCAAAGAGATCACTGTGTCTCATCCATGATCAGAATCGTCCTACAGAATACAGGTTTGTAATCTTTGGAAATTTGACTAGGTTTTGGGATGTGTTTCTGTAAAGAGCTCTTAGTGAATGCAGGAAGATTACACACATTTTAAGGATTTAATTTGTGATAGTGAAACTTCAATTTAAAAACAAACAAACTGGTGTCTTGTCTTCTGAAAGTTTTTCAAATAATCAATAATTCCCTTTTTTGTTCTGGTTCCAGATTCCCTTATTAGTTTGACAAGGTCTGGGTTTTTTTAGTTTTCAGAGGACTAATTCTTTTGTGTTGTTTTAAGCCACTCTTTTCATCTTATTCTAAAATTCAATATACTGCAACTCAGTGCTGTGACCACTACCAAATACAAAGCCCAGTATGTCAGCTATTCTCTTTGAAAGATTTTTGTTTCTATTGCAACCACTGCAAATTTTGAAATTCTGCTGATAGATGGAGTTTCTGGTCTATTGACCTGGGCATGTTTTAGTCCATGATATAAGCACTTTCAGTGCACGTGTACAGGACTACTTAGCTGAGCAATACTAATTGGTATTATGTATGCAAGGACCTAGCAACGTAAGACAGAAATTACTCATGAATTTCCTTTCCTTTCATTGGCAATGTCAAGGGGTTAGCATAGACTTCAATACTAAAATGTTTTTCTTATCTTTTTCATTGTGCGCCCTCTGCACACAAGCTCTGCACATAGTTACACATGGTTCATACATCCTCACCATTTCATTCCTCACTATTTGAGGACAAGTTTTACCTGATATTTATTTTTTTAAAACATTCTACAAGGATGGAGGAGTTAACCTGAAAACTGCAGAGATGAAGACAAACAGCTTGTAATTCCTCAAGTGAGAGGAATATGAGAAGGCTGAACAAAAGGATAGACAAAAAGCAAGAAAAAGGTAATTGCTGTGTGATGGCATAGCAACTAAGACAATTTAGTTTGTGAGGAGTATGGTCATTGGGAGCCATTCCCTTCCAGCTCTGTCTGGACAATGGCCTAGTCATAAATAAATTGTGTAAGAAATCAAAAGTTGTAGCTAATAACAAGTTTGACCTCTATCACTGAGGCAATTCTCAGTGTCACAAGTCACTGGGAGCCGAGGGTTTCAAGCTGAGGCCCCAAGCACTGTGATGGGGAAACTCCCGGGCAATCGGCAAGGATGCTGAAGTTCATCCACCAAACCAACAACTGTTCTGAGGCTGCTGACTTCTTGCCAGCTTGTAGGTGTTCTTATAAATGAGGCTGGTAGGACACAGATTTTAGTGAAGTAAACACTCTTGTTGTCATCAGGGCAGCTCATTGGGGTTACATTAGATAGAAGGAGCTTCAGAGAAGAAAGTGAGATTACCCATGTTAGTAAAAATAATCATCTATTTGTAATATCCTTAGATTTTTGGGTGGCATTCAGCAATGGTATCCCATAGAGTATTTTCTTCTCTCATAACACTAAAGGTTAGGCTGTGGTGGTTCTACTCTGATATGGATCTCTCAAGCCTAACTAAAGAGAAGGGAGATTTGTATTTTCATTGAAGCAGACAGTCCTTTAAAGAGATTGGCATGCTATAGTGACAACTTTCATAACTGCTATATGTCTAATAAGTATTGTAAACATTACATTAGAAAAAAAAAAGTTAGTGTTCCGTAAACATGGCTTTTGGTTTTTAAAGGTATATTCAGTCTATATCTTCCTATCACTGTATTCACTAGCAGTTAGCTTTAGCTTGCTTAATAAAGGTGCTAGTGATGCTCATTGTAGTTATGCAGACCACAAGTACAGCCCCCAGATTCTTATCTTATTGATTTCTAAAAACAAACAAAACCAATCAAAAGAAAATCCCCTCAAAAACCTCTCAAAGCATTTCAAATCAATTGTTACAAAACAAATTTTTATTACAGCTGATCATGGCATATAATAATTGTATGGAGGCTGTTCCAAAAGGCATGTGTTAGAAAGTAGAGTTTAACCTGCTGCAAATGAAACAGAAATATCAGATCATCTCTGATGCTTAACTGCAAGCCAATACTTACAGTCGAAGGTAGAGCACATAGTTTGCATGTTCTACAGCTAAAGCTGGTTAGTTGATGATGTAATAAATAATTATAGTAGTTACACAGTGATACTGGTATAAATATCATTTTAGCTTATGGTTTTGACTCTAGTGAAGACTCTGTACCATTGTGCATATGTTCATGTTTTATTTCCGATGTTTTATTTACTTAGCCCTGAGAATATAAACTAGTTTCTGAATATTAAGTTTAAATACCCTCTTTAATTCAGGCTGCCGGAAACTTCTTACTGTAGTTAAAGAAGTTTATTTTGCTGAATGTATTTCTCAATAATGTATTACTCAGGTAATATATACAGTTTCTGCTCCTCAAACACTATGATTTATGCAATGTGTTTGCTTACTAATACAAACAATTACATGATTCAACATATTTTAACTATAAAGACCATATCAGTGTTGTGCTGGTTTTGCTTGGGGTAGAGTTAATTTCTTCAGAGTAGCTAGAATGGGCTATCTTTTGAATTTGTGCTGGTAACAGTGTTAATGACACAGGAAGTCTTTTGTTACTGCTGAGCAGGGCTTACACAGTTTTAGAGCCTTTTCTGCTCCTCACCCCATCCCACTAGTGGGCTGGAAGTGCACAAGGAGCTGGGAGGGGACACAGCCAGGACAGCTGATCCCAACTGTCTCAAGGGATATCCCAGACCATATGGTGTCATGCTCAGCTATAGAACTGGGGGTAGAAGAGGGAGTGGTTTCTTACCCACAGCTACAGTCCCTCCAGGAGCAAACCTGCTCCAGAATGGCCCTGCCCATGGTTGTAGTCCCGCCAAGGGTATACCTGCTCTGTAGTAAGCTTATCTATGGCTACATGGTTCAGTTGGGATCAGCTATCCTGGCTGTGTCCCCTCCCAACTCCTTGTTCGACCACAAGCTTCTTGCTGGTGGGGTGCTGCGAGGAGCAGAAAAGGCATTGACTCTGTGTAAGTGCTGCTCAGAAGTAATAAAAACATCCCAGAGTTATAAACACTGCTTTGAGCACAGATCCAAAACAAAACCCCAGACTGGCTACTTTGAAGAAAATTAACTCTATTTAAGACAAAACCAGCACCAGTGTATTAATTTAACTCTATGTTGTCACCTTTTCCATCCTATTTCACTTGTTATACATTGCAAAGTATGAAATAATTTGGATATTTCAAACGTCACCTGTTCCCAATCACAATTAGCATTTAAAAGCTTAACATCCATTTTCATTCAAATATGCTGCCTCTGTAGTCATGGGAACCTCTTCATCAGCCTTATCTTCCAGCTTTAGAAGGTACTGCTGTTGTACTTAGGGATGTTATTTAGGATTTTTCATTTGACTCCCTTCTCCTTCCCTCTTCAGCAAAAAAACCCACCTTCATGCTTCATTTACTAAGTTGCAGGTTTATAACTGCAAGAAAAGAGCTGAGATGAAGCTATTATTGAAAAATAAATAAATTTCTATTTCATGGAGCTTCCTGGAAATAGTAAGTGGTGAAAACGAGTGGCTTATGATTTCAGATGGCTCCTCACAGATGCTGCAGAAAACTACAGATGTGTAAGTGCAGAATCCAAGCACTTAGCAGATGTGTCTTCTGTCCTCTCTTAAGAGAAGAAACATTGAACTAGCTGTGAGCCAAATACTGTTTCATTTAAAGAAGGCAATTATTCTGTACTTAACCAGTATATACCTTGGTGTTTAATTTTGTGAGGGGAAAAAAATAAAAGAGATTTATTCTATTTTTAGTTTACCTTCCTATACTAGTTTAACATTTCTTTTCTGACCTGATTATTATGCAGCATTTATAAGAGAATGGGTCAGCTGATTCAAAATGCTTAAGTTATTGATAGAGATGGTAGGGATTGGTAGAAGTGGCTGTGAGACACACAATTCTTGTTACAGATAGTATTGCCCTTGGCTTTGTAACACATACATATTGTTGGGAGAAAAATCATTGCAAGTACAGAGAAGTAGATGGCTATTAGAATTCAGATACATGGACTTTTGGTTAGTAGACAATGTAGTTATAGGGAATAAAATAGCATAATTATGGGGGATTTTCTACATATTGTATCTGTGGCCATTTGTAAAACTCACCTGCTTCCACTTTTAATTCAGAAATTGATAGAAATTGAGGTATTACACACATATCCCAGACTGCCTCTGGGCCATTTTTGGTATCTTTTTAAGTAGCCATTTCTCACAGACTACAAGCCAACAATTCAGCAGTCACAAGAAACTGTTTAAATATGCCTACCCTTAATCCCTGTCACCACTGTATAGCAGGCATGGATTGAACGTTTGAGATGTAGCTACTTCATTTGAGTCTTGCATATGTGGATACAGAAAGTAATTCTGCATTTTAACTGACTCTTATCTATGCAGGGGCTCTAGAAGCATGCTTAAAAGCAATCTCCACATGTATCCTTGCAACATCTGAACCTGAACAATGCAAGCCTTGATAATCAACAAGCACCCTCTATCAGCTGTCAGTCACTAATGAGAACTTCCCAATATGTAATGTGAAATACATGTACACCGCCTGTGCAAACTCTGGTCTTGAAGGTCACTTCATGTATATGAGTCAGCCATGGCCCTCAGTGGAAATTATTGATATTTTGAAAATATCTTTTTAGCCTTTTACATCTCTCTTAAGGCCCCATAGTTTCTAAAATGCCTGATAAACTTTGGTGTATCTGCTATTGCCATCTCATAAGTCTTTTGAAGAACTTACAGCTTTCCAATCAATACCAAGGGCAATGCAAAAAGTCCAGATGCTATGAACTGCCAGCTTGAAAATCGAAAGAGACTATGTATGCCAGGTCTACCCTGACAATCCTTATTTTTCATGTGATACCCTAATGATTCACAATATCTGTGTTTTATCACATAATAAAAATTCTTATATTTTTGTATGCTTCATGAAGTACCAATTAACAGTTTGCCAAGGGATGAAGTCAGAGTTCAAAATGAAGAAGGTAGAAGTTGTAAAAGTCAAAGTTATTCTTTACCCCAAAGAGCCTGAGAATTCACCTCTTACAGTAGGATTTTTCAGAATATGAAAAGGATGTCACTGAAAGCAGAGCAGTGTTAGTGAGCTGTTTAACAAACAGATCTCAAATGCTGTCCCACTGCACCCACTTGAATCTCTCTCATCTGGGCTCTGCATTTTTCAAGGATTTCCACATGAAGGTCTTTCCTAACTGCCCTGAACCCAAGAGGGTCTTCCCGGGGTGTCAGCCCGCCTACACTGGATTACTTTGGTTTATGCATGGATTACCACGCGGGTTTTTCTAACAATGGTATAGAGGAGGAGTGCAAGTGGTGTTTCAAGAGAGCATCACCCGTGTACTCTAGTTGATCCATTGCGTGTGTCCCTGGGAATTAGCCATGCTAGAGCTACAGTGTAACAGTTTCAGCGCATGTGAGTTTTGAAGCAATTACTAAAAGATGCACAGTTTACTTATTGGGGAAATACTTACCTCGGAAGAGGAAGACCAAAATAGAAGGGGACAGTGCTGGCTAAGACCTTACGCTGTTTTCTTGTGTGTCGAGTGCATCTTTATTGTTCTCTGTGGCAACTTTGAATTGCAGTTTGAAGAAATCTCTGTTCAGAAGTGAATTAATCCTGATTAATAACTTTACTGTGGGCATGTCATCCTCCTTAAAATCAAAACAAACCCGAAATGTCGTCTTCTTTTATTTCCTGATTGCCCTTCAGAAAACATTTGGCATCGAGGGTATTTTTGTCAGAAGGCCTCACCTTTTTAAAATCACCCCGCTCCTCGCGTCTTGCTACCTCTGCTAGAAGCGCTGAGTTTCAGCTCAGCCAGGCGGTGCCAGGCTGCAGGGGGAGAGGAGAAGCCCCCGAGGCACCGGCTGCCCCCGCAGTCGGGGGGCGGCGGGCGGGGCGCCGCCTGCCCCGCCCGCTCGGGGCGGTCCCGCAGCCCCGCAGCCCCGCAGCGCCCGCAGCGCCGCCCGCCGCAGTCGGTGCCGCCGGGGGCCGAGCGGGCAGCGCCGGTGCCCGTGCCCATCGCGGCTCCTCGCCGCGCCCCTGCCCACCCCGGCTCCTCGCCGCGCCCCTGCCCATCGCCGGGGCCGACGCGCAGCTCCGCTCCAGGTGAGCGCCGCCGGTGGGCGCGGGCGGGGGCCGGGCTGCGGCGGTGCGGGGGCTCCCGGGCGAAAATTCCCGCCTCCAAGGGCGGTACCGGCTGCAGAGGGGTCCCCGGTGCCCCCCGAGCCGCCCGGACGGTGCCTCCGGGGCTCTCCGTGCTTGGGGCTGGACCCGCCGCCCTTTCGGAGGGGCAGAAAGTTTGTGCTGCGCGGCGCGAAGTTGTGCTGAGTTAGGCGAGGCTCTGCGGCATCTCCCCGGGGCTCCTCCGGGCCGGGGGCGGGGGCTGGGCAGGGGCCGCGGGGGCAGCAGCGGCGGCAGCACCCGCACCCAGCCCCGGAGCTGCCCCGGGGATGCTCAGGGCAGCGCGACCAGCGGCCCCTCGCCGCCGGCTGCCCCAGTGCCGCTCCGCGACCGCTGCTGGTTATGTCTTTGTGGCAGCCTCTCGAGTACCAACTCCGAGGCGGAAAATAAAATATCTTCGCTGTGGTGCTGTGTCTTGCGCGTGGGGTATGCCTTCATGACAGCTTAGTATGGAAACTGCAAGTTACTTAATAACTTTCATGGAAATAGCTGCGTGTAATAGCTGTAATCCTGCGTTTGAAAATACAAAATCAATGATTTCTGATTAATAGGTTGTCCAGTATTCAGCTATTGCTACAAATAACTTGATTAAGAGATGTAACAAAGTATTTTTGGGAAGTAATAATAAAGGCTAATAATGAGTATTATTTAGAGAGTATCTTGTGTTTTGTTTCAAATAAAATGCAGCCTCCTGTTCATGCTGCATATATAACTAATTCCTATGTTACAAATATTCTTCAAATTCAGTAATCAAAGCGCTTGTTATTGTATAGAGGTTTTTTTCTGTTTTAGAAGTGCTGTTGGTCCAGTATGCTCATCTCTGGCATACATGAATAGTCATTCTTGCATAATTTATCACCATTTCATTTGTTTCAGGATCAACTCTTTTGTAAATTTAAACTATTTTATTAAGGATCTGTAAGATCCTTAATACCTTTTAAAAGGTACCACGTAGGTATTCTTAGTAACATCCTACACTGATAGCTGAATGCTTGACATAAACCAAAACAAAACCCGGGGTGACTGAAAATTTTATCTTGGCTCATTCAAGCTAATGTCCCAGGTCTGGTCAGAAGCAAGCTGAGTTCTCTCTGTAAACCTGAGTCGATTTTCCAGAGGAGCTAAAGAAACTCCATTTCTATCCTGTTTTAACAGCAGAGTGTTCTACCTACATGTCAATGACTGGTACTCTGTGCGTACATAACATTTCAATTAATGCTGCCTCAGCTGCCTAAAGGTCAGATGAGATATTTGTTGGCACTTTGATTGTTCTTTTCAGACATTATCACCCCTGCATGTGGGATTTGGACATTACGTGATCATAGTAGAAAGTCATTACAGAAGGTAATAATCTATGGTATATCCATTAAAATAGTAGTTTCTTCATTTTTATACAACATCTGTGGACAGTTTTTACTTTCCACTGATATTATTTTGTCAGTAACTGAGGAGGGCAGTGGCTCATAGACATATTAAAGGCATAAAATAATCAGTGTTGATAGACTGTTATCAACAGGATTAGTACTCAAACATATTGCTGTGTCTGGTGGGATGTGACAGGGCTTTACGTTACAGTTGGTAATATTCTGCTTTAAACTAAATTTCACTCAGTCTGTGAAATGCTTTTAGAAGCTTCTAATCACATGCTCTTTCACTAATAATAATATGTTTGTCCTTTTAAGACGAATGAAGAAAATACATCCTGTGAAGAGTAAAAGTACTTGATTCTGGGAAGACTCTAAAAGCACTTTTAACTTCAAAGTTGGAAAAAAGTATGAAGCAACAGTCTATCTGACTCCCTCAGCATCTCACACAGAAGAAAAAATGGCTCTTCAGAAAAAAACTGTTGCTGGTGTCTTGGAGGAGTGGTGTTTGGAGGAACCGCTGTTCGGTTGTAGACGGCACCAGAATGTTCGGAAAAAACTGAGACTGATACGAATTGTAGGGCTTCTTGTCAGTGTAGTTGCCATTAGTACTTTCTCACTTTCAATGAGTGCCTTTTTCAAGATGGAACCACATAGCACGGCACTGGTCAGCAGCCTGGATAGCCAAAAGCTGGTGCGTGGGCAACAAAGAACTCTGTTGGATTTCACAGAACAGAATGAAAACGGCATTCCAGACTCACATGCTTCTATGAAACATGAAGCTGGGCACAACAATGAAACAGATGAACATGAGAAGGGAGAGTACCCCACGGACCTTTTCTCTCTTGAGGAGAGAAGACAGGGAGCAGTGATCCTCCATATAATTGGAATGATTTACATGTTTATAGCCTTAGCCATAGTCTGTGATGAGTTCTTTGTTCCTTCCTTGACTGTCATCACTGAAAAACTGGCCATTTCTGATGATGTGGCAGGGGCAACCTTCATGGCTGCTGGTGGGTCAGCCCCAGAACTCTTCACTTCCTTAATAGGAGTGTTTATATCCCACAGCAATGTCGGCATTGGTACAATAGTGGGATCTGCCGTGTTCAATATCCTATTTGTTATTGGAATGTGTGCTTTATTTTCTAAAGAGATCTTGAACCTTACTTGGTGGCCACTCTTTCGAGATATGTCCTTTTACATCATTGACTTGGTCTTGCTAATCTTCTTTTTTCTGGATAACTTGATAATGTGGTGGGAGAGCATAACACTCCTGACAGCATACGTTTTCTATGTGGCTTTCATGAAGTTCAATGTTCAAGTAGAAGAGTTGGTGAAGAAATTTTTAAACAGGAACAAGGTTGAGAAGGTAACAACAGATGCTGAAGGAAAGGTTGGTCAATTTTTAACTGAATTATATGTAGTAATGTCCTTGTAAGTGCTGAGCTCTTTTTTATCATAAGGATCCTAAGATACTACAGTAAGCAATATGAAAAACTTCCATGTCTTGCTCAAATGCCTTTTTCTTTAATCAAAGCCAATAGAATCAAAAATAAAAAACAAGGATAGCCTTTTAGTAAATCAATAGCTTTTAACTCCAGAATGATTCTGATCACACATAAAGAAAGAAAAAAAATGCCAGTGAAAAGGCATAAACCTTTTACTCAGCATTTTGGCACATTGATGAGATCTGAAATATAGCTACTATTTTTTGTCTAAGCTTTTGGATTAAGTGGTAACAATATCTGGGGAGGATCTTGTGATAAAATTTGGCTTTTTTAAGACTTTTAACGCACTTTCTTCCTCAAAAAAAAAAAAAAAAAGGCAAATTGCTTATAACAGTATACAAAGGTATTTTTATACAATAATAACTTCCTGTTGTAATTAGTGGCAATTACATGCAAAAAATCTCTGAAAAGACAGTGACCACAATGGCAAAAGTCATAGATCCTCTGTTTAAGGAGGATGGTTTCCCATTTACGGTATTTGCAGCTATGCAAACTCATTTTTGACCTCAAGTAGAGAATGAAATTTATGCACAGAGGGCTCAGTGGGTCTTCAATCTTCAACAGTTATATTGTTAAAGAAGGCAATATTTAAGGGACCTGTAAAGCTGAACCCATAAATGCTTATGTATGTAGCAGTATTTTAATTGGATGCTTAATTCTGACATTGAAATGTCTGGTTTTATATGACATTGGTGTTATTAATCAGATAATTATCAGATAATTATGTAGTAATTCAAAGTATCAGGGAGCTAGCAGTTCACTGTTTCATTTCTTTTGTTTAACAGTCCTGTAGGAAGGGTCTGGAATAGACACCGTCCACCAATATAAATGCACAGGCATATAAACAAGAGGAGAGACACACCACATATAATTATAGAGAGAGACTACCTTTTTGTGACTCATGGAAGCCTATATGACAAGCTTTGAAGAGAGAGCTGTATATTTGAGTAGTTATGACAGGTGCATTCAATTTTAGGGCAAGCCACAAAACGAGTCCACTAAAATTAAAATCAAAAAATTCTCATTTATTTCTTTCATTTCTAACCAGTCTTAGCAGTTGTACACTTACTTATAACTTTATTTTTCCTTTCTGTTCTGTTCTTTTCCCAATATGCATAATTGGGATTATATAAGTAAATTAAAAGAAAGGTCAGCACCAACAAAGTATTTGCCCTAATTAGCAAAAGGCTTTTTTAACTATGTTAATTGTTTTCTAAATAATGTAAGATTTCACAGTGTATTGTAAGTACTTTGACAATTTATGCTAAATGTGTGTAATGATAGAAAGACTATGGTATATGAACCAAACATTTAATGTACTTTGATCTGTCCATAAACTGGACAGAAAATGTAAATCTAACTGGTCTTAAGCAATTATTAATGTGAAAAGCAACTGCCTTGTTTTTGTCCAGGCTATAGAGTAGCTATGTACAAGAATAAGTACTCGATTATTGTGAACTGAACAGAAGAATAAATCATTTGCGAGCCTTTTTGAACATTATTTATATTTGAAGTACTGTGGGTGGACTTGATTTTAAAAAGACACTTTTAGGACCACTCATTTATTGTTTTATAGTTTAATTAATTAGATTTTGTTCGTAAGATAGGGACACTATTTCAGACAGGGATGAAAAAAGTCAGAAAACTGGCTACTTTTCCTAAAAACACAAGGTTTGTTTTGTATGGTTCATTATTTTTTCCTGAATTAACTTGGAAATAATTGAAATGATAAAATAATGTGTTCGTAATTCATTGAGGGGTAAAGGGAGATGAAAGATGCTCCAATTTTGTTGCCATTTAGCTAATACATATTTTATGCTTCCTGCACGTGTCAGACCATGCTTTTCCTCTGTGAGCCATGCTGTAAAGACATATTTTTGAATATTCCACTGACACTTTGAAATTATAAGTCATTATGAATTATTTTATTCTTCAATTAAACGGCATTTAGCAGGATGAATGAAGAGCTTTTCTCATAGCAGTGATGTCACAGATTATGGTCTCTGGAAAGAATCCCTGTCATGTTCTTTGTTCATTTATTTACTATTATTAGACAATTGTTTTTCTTGCTTTTTAATTAAAAACAAACAAAACAAAAGGGTAAAAAAACTCCACAAAGAATAGAACTTACTATGTAGTTTTATGTAGTTCTAAGCCTGATAGAAATGCCTAGGATTTTTAGCTTAAAAGTCTGAGATCTGGTGCCTAGTCCAGAATGCAATGAATATGGGTATTTATTTCCTAAACATTGAAGGTTGTGAATATCACAGAAGTGGTAATCTTGGCTCTTGTTGGCAAAGGATACTTTGTTTCTACAGTGTTAATTCTGTGAGCTCAGATTTTTTCCATGTCATCAAGAGTGTGCTTTGTCAATGCAGAATAAAATTGCATATAATCCAGTTAGTGTACTGAAAACGGAATTTGCAATCTCAGGGCTTTTTTGATGTAAGCTTTTTCACTGTCTTTTCCCCCACTAGGGCAAAGAATTATTAGGCAGCTCTCTAGAACAGGTGGGTTAGTGTGTCTTGGAATAATTTTATTTCAGGAGAGTATAGAAAATTCTCTTTGCTCTAACCAACACTCCCTCTGCCTATCTGTTGTTGATTCTGCTGCTGCCAAACTGGCAAGAGTTCTGCTAAAAAAAAAAGTGTATGTCGTATTTATCTTTAAGACTGTTGTAATCTGAAAGCAGCTCAAGAAATTTGAGAAGTCTAAATAAGGCATCATAAAGCTGGATAGTTGAAAGGTTAGGTGGCTTATTAGCAAACCAGTATCAAAGAGTAAAAATCTGATCAGATGAAAACCCTCTTGAGATACTAAAATATGATTCAATGTTAATTTCAGTACTTTTATTATCAGTTACCTTGAAGGGTTGAAGAAGGGCACTATTTCTTATGAGAAAAAAGATCTTAGATATGAAATTATTTTTGAATGTAGCTTTCACCCACTCTAGATGTATTCATCAGGTTGCTGGAATGCATATGCATCCTTATAGACATCTTTTAGATTTGTTTCCCCATTTTTAAGAATGAAAGAACATTTTTTTTGTACTAGAGAAGTGTGACTATTTGAACATAACTAGTTTTTCTGATATTGTTTTCTTTAATGTGTTGCTTACTTGTACATCTGTGAATGCAGACAGAGTATTCTATATGAATTTCATTGTGCTCACTATTTTCCTTAACAACCTTTCAAACAAATACAGTCTGGATTATTAAAGGGTCCAGGTTGTGAAAATCTGGTAACTTGAATTTTTGGACCAATTTTGTGACATCAATGAGAACAGACTACAAGGTTTTTGTGTTTAGAGTTCACAGGGTGCATTGGCAAGGTCCTGTTTGGACTGTGGATAGCTGAAGTGTGGATAGCCCCATGTAACCATCAAGGAAGCCTGATGGCAGTCTGATACTGAGGAACTCCAGAGATCACTGTGAAAAACATGAAAAAAGGAGGATAGATGAATAAGCAAGACAACACAAAAAGACAAAAACCATATGGTTTTCAAGTTCTACAATGTAGAATGGCATGTGACATATACAGATCAAGATGGGTCCCTAGCAAGTGACATTGAGCCCTATGAGCTGCCCTGAAATGTCCTATAGTAGGTAGTGCCATCCCACCACCAGTTAGCCCCAGAAGTCTCTTCCAGCCTGACATATTCTGTGGCACGATTTTTAGGTTTTATGTAGCTCTACTGCAAAGAACATATATTTTAGGACTAAGGTGGAAACTTTTATTTGATCTCCTCCTCAGCTGAATGAAGATGGTTAAAAACAGAAGCCTGAAATTGAGTATAATAGACAGAAAGAGGAAAATGGGAAAAGCTGATGTAAAAAGTTCATGAAAATAAGATTTTTTTTGACCTTCTGCTAATGTTTCTGTCTTTTCTTCGTAGTCTGGACTGGTGAAGATATGTTGAATATATTTTCTTGTGGTAAAACTTTGTGTGAAACTAATTTCAGTTTTTAAGTACTTTTTTTTTGATGTAGCATGACGATCATTGTAGAAATGCTTGAGTCTGACCGTTCAGTAAATAACTCAAAGCAGTTCTGTTTGGCAACTAGTAGAACAGAATGTGGGTGGCACAGGGATATTGTGCAATAGCATCTGTTTCACTGATAGTACCATTTTAGATAAATAGCTTACGGTATATACAAGACAGTTTTTCTACATTTACGGAGAACTGCATTTGGAAAATGAGCTAGTTTTACCAACAAGGCATAATTATTATTTTATTGCCAATTTTGTTTTCTTAAGAAACTTGAGTAGATTGTGTGTAGGGTTTTTTAAGATCCACACGGGTCTTAAGTGTTGCCACGTTGTATTTAATGGCCGTATTTGCATTCTAAAGGAAAGGTCGTTAACAGTATTTTTAGTTACATCTCTGCTTAGTGGCTGTATTAATGCTACATATGCACAGTCACTGTGACAATGTACGATCTAATATGTGTTTGTTAAAGGAAGAAGACAAATTACCTTCATGCTTGCAGAAACCACTGAAACTTCAGAACAGTTCTTTTTCAGGACATCTTAATGTTGAATCCACTGTAACTGTAACTCTATCTATATAGCAAGTTATTTTCTTTCACTACCACCAAAAGGTCTTTTTTTTTTTTTTCCCCACCATATAGTTCATTGTGTTTCATGTTCTTAGGGAGGTCAGAGTCTTATTTTACAGACATTTCACAGTTGGTCTAATTGTGCAAGCATGTGTATGAATATAAAGTTATTTATCTGTATCTTGCAAGATAGCTGCACTGCTTTAAGTAAGAGTTTGGAAAGTGAGCATCATCACTGTGATTGTCCCGTCTTTTGATTTAATAAAAGTCTGGTTTTGTGTCACATTTTATCTGCTTTTATTTTCTCAGAAGCTTTCAAGCTACTTCTCTATTAACTTAATGTTACTCCAGTAGCAGTAATTGTTAGTTAATTTGCCTTGGGTTTTTAGCATTGTTGTTTCAATTTAGGGATATTAACTGACATAACCAAGGCTGGCACTTCATATATGCAACAATTAGTACAGTGAAATGGATACTATTCTCACTGTCTTTTAGCACCTCTCAGTAATTTATTGACTGCAAAGCAATGATTATAGCTTTCACTACTGTAGTCTCTTGGTTTTGAATGTACTCTGGTCATGAACAAAAAGTGATGGCATGTAAATATAGTATAGATTAAATGCTCTTAAATTATGGCCATCCACTAAGATTCATTAGGCAGCCCTTATTAATTATGCTGGGAAAAGGAAGGCTAAAATTGTGCCACCTTTAATTAATAGAAAGGGGACAATACAGTCCATCAATATATTACAAAAATAAAAAGCATACATAATTAAAAATAAGTCAGATGATACTTCTTAGAGACTGCACAAAAGCAGCTGTGTTGGCAATTGCTCACCATGCCATATTTCAGAACTCCAGACATGATTGAATTTGTTGTGCCAGAAGTTGTACAAGGAGAGGAATATGCAGTCCCAAAGTCTAGAGATTTTATAAATGTTTTCCCTTCTGTCATCTCAGTCTTGGTTACTTTGGTCCAGATCCTCAACAGAATGTGGGAGCTACAGGAGACTGTAGGTGGAATTTCAATCCCAAAATCAGTATACCAGACCTCAAAATATCTGCCTGCTTTGGGGTGCTTAATCTCTGTAGGAGCTTTACTTAAAAACAGGAAAAACCAGAGATGATGTTTTTCAGATGCCATTGTTTTATTTCCAGACTTGTTCTGAAATGTCAGAGCTAGGTGCAGCAGCATGGTATTGGTTTTCCTTCTGACCCACACTCCTCTACTCTTTCCCTCAAGGTAGTTCTCCAGATTTACCTCACAGATAAATATTTAACAAATCCAGTGGCTTTTACAAGGTCTTCAGATTTTGGTGATGAGAGTGCTCAACTTTTATGCCATTACATACAGATCCTCCACATCACTGCTCATTTTAAGTGGTGTCACACTCATCACATAATGGGTTTGCGTGGCAAGGCAAGCTAATTGCTCCATTTTTCTTGTCTTGTTTTAAAAGGCAGTAGTGAGCCTTCCACAGCACGTATTTTAAAGTGCGTGGGGGGCGATGTGGGTGGTGGAAGCTGCCCTAGAGCAGTCCTTGTTACAGTGTTGAGGGTGCCACACTTACAGTGATGCTCTGGGCACTGCTGGCTTTAGGATGACCTTGGCCTTTCTGAGCAGTGACATTCCCAAGGCTGCCAGCACTGCACTGCCAGGGCCACAAGCCAAAAAATTAGATTTGATAAAGTACTTTTTCCCTGATTATGATCTGGGGGCTTCTTGGTTTTATTAGCAGGAGTCAGTTTTTCACTACCAACTGTAGAGCTGAGAAAACAGGTTCTCTTCTGTCCTTTCTCTTCTGATTTTTTCCCCCAAGAATTCATGGATTCTGCTTCTGCAACTGTAGAATAAAATGATAACCAATCTGATTTTTTACTGTGTAATAGACAGTGTGTTCACACTGAAGAAAGAAAGTCCTGCAACAAAAATGGTGTAGAAGTGGAAGTCAAGGAAATTCTTAAAAAGAATGTATGTGCCCATGCTTGTCTTTAAAAGATCTGTATGTGATGACTATTTTAAGTGTTTTATACACTGGGTATAGAACAGATGGGAAGATGTATTAGAGATGAGTGTAAATTAACAGCTGTAACACCTATAACATCTAAGACATCTCTTATCTGTCTATCAACCTCTTGCTGTTTATAAAATAAACTTCAATATAAAGAATAATAGTTCCTAATTTCTCCCCAGCCATTTAGCTCACCTGCAAACTGTGATCTGTGTGATGTTACAGATGTAGAATAAAGAATGGTGTTTCCTTCATCTTAAACGAGATGAGCCATATTCCATTGTATTTCAGCCAGCTTTTATTCAAATATTGCATTTTATTATTTATTATTTAACTTAATGGCTGGTTCCAGGAATCTGTGCAGCAGTAAGTGTACTATTAGCACAAACTAGAGATTCAAATTCTTTCTTGGCACTGACACCTTTTTTAGAACCTACAATGAGAAGATAGAGCAAATACTGGGTAATTGTAATGGATTTATTATGTACAAGTATGCATCATAAGAGGTGATATAGGTGGTTTAAAATAAGAAAGATTACTGGTTTTGTGATTTTTTTTTTCTTTTAATTCAAACCCCCTCATTAAGTACTTATCCTGAAAGTCCCTGTCTTCTTTTATCAATACAATTTAAATATCTTAATAATACTTAGCTGTGAATTTCAAAATTCTGGAATTCTGGGCTGTCAAATAAAACTCCTTGTAGAATTCTCTTGACACCATATTGTTCTGTTTTAAGACAAGCACAAATGTTTTATCTATTATTATTTTTCTTAACAAAGTATTGAGATAATAAACTGGTCTCCATTCAGTTAGGTGCTTAGACAACTATATGAAATCATAGTTCCTTCCCTCAGTAACTCATGGTGAAAAGAAGAGAAATACCACTCAGAGTACCTGGTAAGAAAAATATGATTTATCATGTATATAATTTTATTTACATTGATATATGCTTCCCCTTCTATATAGTTAGCATACCATGAGTCTTTTCCTCCTCACCGAAGCTGTGACTGAGTTGCTGATTATTTATTAAACATAGATGTCCAAGGAGTGATTTAAAGAAATAATTTATTTCTCTCTATGATCCAGCAATAGATCTTTGCAAGTGTCAGTCAATGATACATCTGGTAGAAGGCATCATTGTTTTGTACAGCAGGACCTATGTCAACAATAAGTTGCTTTTGGGGAAAACAGACAGATCAGGTGGTATGGATTTAGTTTGGTTATGTTGTAAATTTGTGTGGGTGAAATTCTTGCAATTGTATTGTTAAGTGCAGGTCAGGGTCACAGGCAAACTGAAAATCCTAAGTATGCCTTAGGGCATACTTTTGGCAAACCAATTAACATCTGACAGAAAATAAATTGTAGAACATTATCACAAATTTCATTATTTTGCAGGTAATACTTGTATCTTCGAGGAAATACAGTTATTTGCTGTCATTGGTGGTTTGTTGGTTTATGTGTGTTCCTATCTGAAAAAAAGGAAATGAAAAAAAATGCAGTATTGGAAAAACAATCATTGCCTTGCTAGTAATAGAACTGAGCCTTGGGTCTTGGTAGAGCAATGAGAATTTTATGTGTTGATAATGTATTTGTTTCTACAGCAGGTGGAGGGTTCAGAGCTCATGTTACCTCCAAAGCAGCTGTATCTGGCATTATAACTACTGCTCTGCCTTAACCAACGTTAGCTCATGTTGAGTGATTTTACTGTCCCTGTCAGATAAAATTTCATCAGGACAGTTCAAAGAACAGTTACTGTTCAGTTACTGTGTTTTGCACTATTTCATTACTATTCCACTGTCCTCTGTATCATGATTTACACAAACAGCTATAAATAGCTATGTTCTTGGATGACTTTCTTTAAGGTGAGGGGTGCAAGAACAGGCTTAAAGGTGTGTTGTGCAATGATATTGAAACTGCTATGAAGTCCCACACTTAACGGATTAATAGATTGGAGCAAAATATTTTCTTGTTTGAGGAAAAATAAAGATAGCAGGGAATTTGTACTACAAACTACACTGACAAATTAATCAAAAATTTTCCTCAGGAATTAATCCTGCTTTATCACCTCTTAACTGCTTAATGCTGTGAGTCTAGTCTAAAGTCAGCAGTAATACCAGTGACATTTATTGCATAACGAACTAGTGTAAACTCTTCACCCTCTCACACTGCTGTAAAACAGCTCTAGCGGATATAGAGCACTAAGGAAAAGGCACGTCTGCTGTCACAGCCTGTGTTGGGTGACCTTCAGGGCACCATTTGAGACCTGTCCAGTTGGGTAGACTTTTGCCCAATGGAGAAGGTTGAAGTTTATAGAGTTTGTAATGCTGGAGGATGAGCACTTCTTTGGGGTTAATTTTGGTGTTTGGGGTTTTTTGCTGTTTGGTTTTTTTAAACTTGTGCTGCAAGCTTTTATCAAATTACTAATTAAAGTCCTTTTGTTGCTACCATGCACAATCACCAAGTTATTATTTAGCTGAAATTTATGACAGTCAGATTTTGATGCTGCAAGAATTGCTTTGTTCAGGAGTAGTTAGAAATAATTCATATTATTACTTACACATTTTTAAAACAGTCATCTGAAGTAGTTTGAAAGCATCATGCTGTCTAGCAGCTAATTTTGTTTCCATATATTTTTACATAAATATTCCTATTTTTCTGCTTTATTCTTAGTATTAATTGCATTCATTTACTACACTTCCTTTTAATTTAGAATGTTTTTGGTAGAATCATATTCTGTTTGAATATTGTCTGGATTTTTAAATGCTAGAGTGATATAAGTAATTATTAAATATGCTGCAAAGTTTGGGTTAAAAAGTGGTTAAATATTATTTCCTCTCTATATTGAAAACCTTGAAACACTGTTAAGTTCTCCAGTTCTGAATGAGTTTTTTTGGAAGCAGGCACAGCAATCCTCCAGATCCAATCCTCTCTAGAAGTCACAAACAGACTATCTGAGTCTCCTTTCAAAACCAGTGGCAAAATTCCTTTAGAATTTAATCAGAGGATGATCATGGACTACATTTTGGGGGAATATTGCCATTGGTTTTTGTGTTCAGTTTCTGAAATGAAATCATTACTTGCTGCTGCTCAGAATCCTTCTCTACATATAATAATTAAGTGGGTTTATAACCTTTTGATTGTCTTGTTCTCAGTCTGTACTGGAACCATTTACCATTTGTGTGTGTGCATGTATGCACACATAATTGTCAGTTTGAAAAGGTAAATGAGAAACAGTGCAGACCTGTAGGATGGTAATTTGCATTCTTCTTACACCATTTCACCTGTCTTCTGCCTAGTGACCCATTTCCATAAGACTTAGTCAAATATTTAAAGTTTCTGAGCAGCACATTTCTCATAGGTTTTTTCCAGATTAAGTATTCAGAGAAAAATGTCTGTGTTTTCTCCTTAAAGTTGGACTCCTTCCAAGCAACAAATCATTCCTGCCTGAGGCTGAGGACATGACGTACTTAGCTATTGACATATTTTATTGTACCTTAATATATCATATCAGTAATTCCCTATCCTGTATCTCTACAGAGACAGAAACAGGACATCTGTGTCACTATAGTGGCATGATTTCTTGCTTTCCAGTAAGGTAATCAGGACTTGATTGTATCATGGGAATGGCCCAGAGTGCTATTCTTTACTACATGACATTTCATGCAGAGAAAACGCCATTTCTTACTCATATGAAAGGCCAGCAACTGGAATTTGAGTTACTAAGATTTGTTATGTAAACAAGAAACTGCAGTAATTTGGGACACGAATTTAAAGTCTTCACTTAAATTTACCCAGAAAGTGTAAGTCTTTTTAAGCAAAGGATTAGAGATGTTGCCAAACCCATTCTCTAGTTATTTTACAATATGTTAGTGCATATATTTGCTAATATATTAGTAATAATTTGCAAATATCAGTATCGAAAACCAGTACTTTAAAATATATTAGTATTGAAATTACTTATTGAATGATTTGGTTAACTCCCTAAGTCCATTTTTTGCTTGCAAGCAATGCTGTAAGGGTATTTAGAATGTCATATAGAGTTGTACATTTAGCATTTTAAAAAAAGGATGCAACCTCTTCTTTTTAGGGCCGTGGGAAATAAATGTTGATTTATAACCTCATACATGGTCATGTGTGAAAAATTACAGACTCTCATTTAAAAAAAAAACACCAATAGGCTCAGTAACAGGCGTGGACTGAATTGCAGACTCATGCCTTAGCTCTGGATTTAAGGGTCGACATGTCGTTCTCTCTTTCATTTAATCGTCTTAGAAACCTGTGGCTTTCAAACCTTCTAGAACATTGTACAGTGTGCTGTAGGAAAGTTTTATTTCTGCTTGCTTGATTGGATTACTGTGTGCAAGGGAAAAAAAGGTCAGCATATTGATGGTGAAATGGTCTTGAGGCAAGGCAAGAACGTGTGGCATCTGAGAGAAATGTGGTCGGGCTTCCTGAAAGCAAACCAGAAATCATACATGAGGCTGTCATTTAATGGCATGCTATTTTTGAAGCATCTTGATAAACACAATCTTTTCACTGAAGTTTTAAACATCAGTAAAATTTCTGCTTAAGACTCTTCCCATTGTTAATATTATTGCCCATCTTTAAAATATTAGGAGGAATAGTAGGGGAAAAAGCTGAAATGGAACTTGAACAAATCTGTAGGTGTAGATTTTTATACTTTCAATACTTATATTACTCTTTTCTGAGGAAAAGGACTAACCTGAATAAAAGGTAGTTTCAAAGTAGGTGGCAAGTTTTGCTGTTAATTTTGATTAAAGTAAAATTAAACTCAAAAGTAAGGACATTGAGAATTATGATCTTGCTGCTTCTCGGATCTCTGTGTGCCACTGTATAAGTCCAAACCTCTGAGCTGGTCTAATTCCACACTAAATCACCCCTAGCAAACAATGAAAGCAATTTCTTTTTGACTTGTAGAAGCAAAACAGGCCTTATCAGCTTTATGTGCCCTTGGACTCAAAACTGGAAAAGAGCACTCAGTGTTTCACAGCCTGATCTGCCCTGTCATGTGGTTAGTTTTTTGATTATTGGTAAATACTAAAGCAATTATGAGCCAGTGGGACCACTGCTGCCCGTGTTGTTTTTAAGGGATCTATCTCTTAAGAGTAATCGTGAGTATGTATAAAATCAGTTAATTACTTTATGTAATGTAGGAAAAGTTATTGCTCTACAATTTGTTAATTAGTACACATATGGGCACATTTTTATGAGTCATACAGTGGAGGAAAACTTTAGTCTTCCTATGGAAAAATGCTATGCAAAAATAAAAAGACTAATTTTAAGATTTAGTTGCTCTGCATTCAGAATTGCCAATGAAAAACTCAAGATGTAGAGAATTGCAGAATCCAGCTTTTAGTCCCAGATTCATTTGGCTTAGCTGTGCTGCCTGACCTATAAATATTGCCTCCTCAGTTTACTTCTACAGAGAAATGGGCTTTTTTATGGTATCACAGATTCGCTGAGGTTGGAAAAGACACTTAAGATCATATGGTCTATCTCTTTAACACTGCCAGCTCCACCACTAAACCATGTCCCTAAGCGCCACATCTACGCAAATTTTGAATACCTCTTGGGAAGGTGACTCAACCACTTCCCTGGGCACCTTGTTACAATGCCTTTCACCACCCTTTCAATGAAAAAAATTTTCTTAATATATCTAAACCTTCCCTGGTGCAACTCCTAGGCCATTTCCTCTTGTCCTATCCCTGGTTACCTGGGAGAAGAGACCAATCCCTACCTGGCTACAACCTCCTTTCAGGTAGCTGCAGAGGGTGGTAAGGTGCCTCCTGAGCCTCCTTTTCTCCAGTTAAACAACCACAGATCCTTCAGCCTTTCCTCATAACTCTTGTGCTCCAGACCCTTCACCAGCTCCATTGCCCTTCTCTGGACACACTCTGGCACTTCAGTATCTGTCCTGTACTGAGTGAGGGTCCTAGAACTGACCATGGGATTTGACTTGTGGCCTCACCAGTGCTGAATATAGGAGGATGTTCACTGTTGCCATCCAGCTGGCTACACTATTGCTGATAAAGGCCAGGATGCCACTGGCTGTCTTGGCAATCTGGGCACACTGCTGGGTCATGATAAATTCGCTGTTGACCAATACTATACCAACAGATCTTTATTATGAGGATTAATCCTCTCCTGACCTGAAACTGGGCAAAATTAATCTGGGATGTCACCTGCAGCAATAGGCTGGTAAAATCTGAAAATCTGTCTCCTGTCCTTTATTGCAATACCCTGAGTACTAAACCAAGTGTTGCCTTTTCTAACACCTAGAATTACATCGGGTTGTTTGAGGGTCACAACCTGATGTAATCTTGCACAGGGTCACTTTTAAGATAGAGGTAATTAAAAGTTACAGTTTTTCTGTGGCAGCAAGGAAAATAAAATACTTATTTGTTGATCTAGTATGTGAACATTTCATTTGCTTTCTTTCTGTTCAGATTGGTATGTGGGTATCACATGTGGTTCCAAAGAGCTACATGAGGCAAATAAGCTATTAAGTGAGGCTTACTGTTATTTATAGAAAAGTCACTGGTACTGCAGCCACAGACACCGTTAACATACATGATTCATAGCAGATTTTTCTGGTTTATCTTTTAAATAAGATGGAGTATAATTTTATCTTTCAGAGAATTACAATATTGGTTAACTACTTAACCCATTCTTTAATTAATTATACTTTCACTAACCTTCCATGTCCATGACTGAACATTTTTGATGAGTAATTAATTTGTATAGGGCTCCTAAAATAACAAGAAACCCCCTTGCTAGGGTTCTGTAGCTCCAGCTTGCCATGAAAAAGGAGTAATTAATTATGAAGATTTGGATTACTTTGTTCTTTTTCCATCTGCTTTTAACTGTTTTTTGGACATTTGTTCTTCACAATTAAATGGTAATTATTGTTTTCAAATATTTCACAACACAGTGAGAGAATAGAGCCTGCTGTAAGGAAGCATGTGTGCACACAGACATTAAAAAAAGGAAATCAGTTTATAGTCATGGCTCATTCAGACTTGTTGGTTGAGTTGGAGCGAGTAATTTATTTCATGGTGCCTCAGATCTCCTCAGACTTGTAAAATCCTATGCCTGCCTTATTCATTCTTGAAAGAAACCCAAACCCTGAATGTCCTTGGAAGTCATACCATTAAAATAATCAATGTAAAGCATTGTCTGTTTCTTCCTGTTTCAGTGGTTCTGGCCATCACCCTTTTTTGACACTATCAATGAATTGTCAAGGTAATGATTTTCATGTCATCATGTGTCAATATAAGGGTAAAAGAATAAGGCATAAGAGTAGAAAATTGGTAATGAGAAATGTGTGTTTCTTAAAAGGCAGGATTCCTTCTGTTAAGAATTTCATGCCATACCTCACTGTTATGCCTGTATTACTTCATGTTAACCACTGATTTTGCACCAAAGATACCACTGTCCATTTCCCAGGGAAAACCTGAAATTCACTGTCTTCCCTCTGGTGAGATCCCTTCTGAGACATGAGTACGTTCTTTCTGAGTGTAGAGAATGGGGCTTGGAGGACTGGCCAATGCTAAGCCTCAGTCCATGCTCCCTGACCTCTTCTAGAGCCAACACTGGTTGCAACTTGTTCACCAAGCCTCTTACAATGAAGGAAGGATAAGCAAACCCAGTAGGTTTTGCTTAAGGAGCTGAGTTACCTGATTTCCTAACATCTAGACATCTCTGTTCTGATGCATTGAGTTTGCCAGATGTGTCAGGGACGAGATTGTTGCATCACTGCTTCCTAAAGTATGAGCCAAGAAGCCCTTTTTTGCAGCAAGTGAAAGACCACATAGCAAAGTGGTTCCTGACCTCAACAGCAGAAGGATTTCTTCTTTCAGCTCCAAACATCAGCTAGAGATTGCGTGTTACAGGGAGCTGACCAGCTCCTTGGTACTGGCTTTCTCTTTACAGTAGATACATACTGGCGTCGTTGGTTTTAATGAGTTTTTGATAGATTCAAAATGCTAGAAGGGCTTTATGTAATTGCAGCATTCTCTCTGAAGAAAGTACTCACCAGTACGATGTTGCTTGGCATCAAACATTGTGAAAAAGGGAAGCAGGATTTTCTAACTCTTGATGACATCCTGTCCCTTGCTGACTTTTTGTATTAGAGAAGGGCTGTATTGCCCATTATTAACCCCTTTAAGAAGGAGAACTATGATAGGAATATCAAAGCTTTTCTCGTTGTTCTAGGCTAGAGAAAAACAACTATTAGTGTAAGATACAAACCTATTACTATAGATGCTCTGCTCCTGATTTAAGAAGCTTACTTAAGTTTATGAAATTACAGGGGATGAATATAAAGCTCAGTGTTGAGTGGAACTGCTGATATCTATGGTCAGAAATATATATGAACTATACCTGTATTTATGAATTTTACTTTTGGTAAAATGTAGCACCATTTCCTGTGGAAGATGCTGCTGCCTTATTTACTGTACTTCCAAAATACAGTGCTGCTATAGAAAAAGTTGTTTGTCTGCTGAGTGAATTTATTCCTTGTGAAATATGTGAAAGCTTAAAAAAGAAATATGGAGAAATGTTTTTCATGTGATTGAACTGTGTGTGGTGACTTCTGGCAGTGCTTCCCCAGGCCTGCGGAAGATGTTCTATTGGTTTTGATTAGTTCCACTTGGGTATGGGATGTCCAGGACAGCATGAACTCTTTAAACTTGAATTTAGGAGGAAAACTTTTGTTCAGACCATTGGTAAGATTAGATACAATACTAAAAAGAGTCCTTATCCGCAGAAACAGTCATGTTTCTGATGTTAGCCAGTCTTTTTCTTTAGCAAGTTTGTTAGTGTCTCCAATGCAGCATGTATGTCAATAATACACTTGTTGTGAAGTCAAACCTCTTTTATTAATTCTGCTATCACATGAATCCTATTCAAGATTATGGAGACGTGACTGCATTTTGTCAGAGATGGTGAACCATGTGTGGTTCAGGACTTTTTGTGAGAGTAGGGCATTTCAAAGTTCCTGGACCGATTTTTTTCACTGTTTCACTGGTTAAGTGTTTGTTGAAGTATAAGATATAGTTAACAAAAAATGGGATATGTGGAAGCAAAATAGTAATTTACTGAGTCTATTTCTTTGTCCTATGAGTCAGTAAAAAACTGATAGGCAATTTGTATAAGCTTCCAACAAACCTGTATCTGAACAAAGCTAAAAATCCCCTACAACCTCAAAGCTGTAGCAAGTCTAAATTACAATTACATTTCTAACAAGCTATAGAATTAATCATGACACACATATCAGGGGATCACAAATTAGTTAGCTACAGAAATGAGCAATGGTTTACTATTGTAAAATTTGCTCAAGACTTGCTCAGGCCATTTTTAAGTGTTGTATCAATTAGGAGTCTAGAGGTTAATATTTCTTCTCATGTCATTAAACAACAAGCCTGAGGACAACTGAGAGAGGTTTAAATGTCACCTTTCATTGTGTGCAATGTTTTTCTGATAGGTGTGCAGATGCATTTTTACTGGGTCCAAGATGAAGCTTGGATATACAGGCTGTCTAGTAGTAAAGTTGAGAAAAGTACGTTTTAAAAGTATGCCTAGGGCTTTTAATTTCTCTGTAGTTTCCTTACCAAAGAAATCAGCATAGGCAAATGTGTGTGTGTTCCTGCTGTGATGTGTTCCCATTACAGCTACATACTAGTCCTTGAGCAGAGAAAGACATAAATAACAGAACAGTCTGTCCCTTCCTTCTTTTTATGTCTGTATTTAAATCTGTGAAAGAACATCTGGTTCTCAGAGGACAACTCCCCTGGAAGAATTTGGTAAGGCTGCAGAGATTAAAACAGAGATACTCCTCATCACACTTGCCCCAAATAAACGTAATGGTACAGTAATCATGCCACCAGTTCTTCCACAATTAAATCTTTTTGTTATATTAAGAGCCTGAAATCAGGATGACAATGTATAATAGTGCCATCTGGTGACTTTTTTTCAGATTGTGGTGTGAAAATATGTGGTTCAATATAAGACACCTCACTTTTAGAAACAAAAAGCCTTTAGGTTCAATTTTTTTAGATTCAAATTCCTTCAAAGTTCAGAGTTATCAGAAGAGGATATCGTTTCAGCCAATTGGAGATAGATGAGGGCATGCTGTTTCATCATGGGTGTAAAACACCGCAGTGTTTTGTTTGTCTAGTGATTCTGACATTGAAAAAAATACAACAATTTTTATATATCCTGATAGGCGTATGTGGCTTCTCATTTCAGCTTAAAACTGCAGTACCAATTCAGTTTGATGAGGAAATCAGGTTATTATTAAAACACTGTTTCTCCAGCAAGTGGGATGACACCTTCTGTAACAGGCCAGCTTTGCTGTTGCTGATTAGAGCTGGTCTGTCACGCCATTTGTCACAAGGTGCTATCTCCTGTGGGAGCAGCAGATTCTCCACGCTGCTGCAAGCTGTGGCTCTCAGTCTCTTGCTTGATCCTAAGCTAATGGGGCTGAAGATCCTGTTCAACTTCTCAGCTGCAAAAAGCAGCCATAAAATATAAATACAGCCTCCAAGCTTTGCAGATGGATTGCTTGGAGGTCTCTGTGCACCTGCTGGGCCTGCTCAGAGACATGACAAGAAACCTGATAATGTGTCCTGCTGGGTAGGAGTGGGATAATGAACGATGATTTGAAAATTTTTTTTTCTAAATATATTTTCCATTCGCTTCACTTTCTTTTAGAGTGGGGCAGGGATAAAGAAGATACAGTTGAGACCTCAAGTAAAAGAAAACTAATGCATGTACACTGTTGTAATCAAAAACATCCTTCACCTTACTATACAGATAAGTAGTCATCCATATCTTAGGCCAGAAAGTAATAGATCCTGTCACAGATCAGTGATCGTGTTAATGTACAGCACTGACCATGTACAGCAAGTAAGTTCATGTAAAGGCCCAGATGTATGTAGTATGACTTTTGGTAAGTTACAAATGTTGCAAGTATAAACAGTTATGTACAAATAGTACTTTAGCAGGCAAGACTATACACACAAATACTCTGGTTTTAGTTACTGGCAGTAGTAAAAAGAGGTACTGTAAGTCACACATGAACAAAAGATTTTTGTTCTTCAGGTCCTTAAATTCTGGAAGTCAGATGTCTACGTTATGTTTTTTGAGCCTGAAAGATATAAGATAAGATCCATTTTTAGCTTTATTTTGTTATTGAAGGAACTTGATTTTATATATTGTTCCCCTGAGCACAGAGAATATAAGCAAGCTTATTGAAATAAACAGCTTTCATTAAAGTACCTCTAATGAGGTTCTTCATTTAGAATCACACCAGGGCTGAGGCTTACGCTACCCCTGGAGATTGTCCAGTCTCACCCCACCTCAGGCAGCTCAGCTACCACAGGTCATGTCAGGGCCATACCTGGTTGGATTTAGGTATCTCCAAGGAATGAGTCTTCACTCTGCCCCTGGGAAACCTGTACCCCTGTTTAACCAACCTCACAGTTCAAAAAGATTTTCTTCCAAAGGTTAAGAGAAAACTTCTTGTATTTCAGTCTGTGCCATTGCTTTCTGTCCTTTCCCTGGGCACGACTGAGAAGGGTCTGGCCTCTTTCCACCTTCCTGTCAGGTATTTACGCACACGTGAAATCTATGCCTGAGCCTGCTCTGCTCCAGACTGACCAGCCCCAGCTCTCTCAGCCTCTCTTCCTATGACATGATCTGGCCTGCATACTACCCTGACCACGTGGAAGAGTAACAGGCAATTATTTTTCTTTCCAATGGGCAAATTCAAGAGTTCAGAGTATTTCCTGAGACTGGAAACTGTCAGAATTTTAGGTCAGAATTTTCATGTCATTAATTTTCTGTGGGTTTTCTGAAATCACCATGTGTTATACAGAACACTCTCACATTTTTTTTGTATATTAAATGAAAAGGAAGCAAGAAATGAAATGGAGTCATATGCACAGCCCCTCCATCAAAGTAGCCAATTGATTATCAGGCAAACTTGTTAGTAACCTCCGAGTCCAGTTTTTAGCCAGTGTTGGTACGATCTTCAATGTGTTATAGATACTCTTCTCCCAGATCAATGTTCAAGATTTTGCAGAATAAATTCTTTCCAATGTATTTCAGCTTAAATACTTGTTTAGAAAGGGATACCTTGGCTCTGCACAGCACTAGGTTTGAGGAAATGATATGGAGAATTACATTAATGTTGATCTCCTGGACTCTGTGCTGCCTATTTAAGATACCTTGGTGAAAGCAACGAAAAAATAGGTATATGGAAAGGAGATAAAAGAACTCACTAACTGATGTCCGTGAAGTACATTTTATAAGCCAAAGGAGAATTACCTGTCCTTCTGATGCAGATGGAATCTGAATGAGAAGGAAACAGGGCGCTTTTCTTATGAGGATAAAAGTAAGAGCTATTTGTTGAAAATGGTTGAGTTATACCACTTTATAATAGCACAAACCTGTTCCTACAGATCACTTTGGTTGTCTTGCCCAGGACACCTTCATGGCTTCCTCTTGCTGGAGAAACGCTAAATAGTGCAGAGCTTCCAGAAGAGATTATGGTCATGAGAAAAAAAGCAAGGTACCCTCAAGAACCACTAACACCAAGTTCTGGAAAGCTGGTGTACATTACAGAATTTATTTTATCTCTCTTATTTCTGTTGGTGCATGAGTAGGTATGAGGTATCCGTGCAATTATGAAGAAAAGAGTTTAGTTGAGACAAAACCTACTTTTATTTTACATGTGATTATATTTTAAACCAGGAAACCTACTGGAAACATTTCTGAAATTTTGCTTTCTTAATTGTAGACTCATGTTTTAAAGACTATTTGCACAAGGGGAGAGTTTTTGAGAAGTTTTGGTAGTCCTGACTTATCAGAGCAGGTACATTGTTCATCACAGTAGGAGCTTTGTGATCTGACAACAAAAACAGGACTCTATACTCAGACACCTGTTTTCTGGTATGTATTTGCTTTTTGCAATAAACATATGTAGTTTTGGCATACGGGTTTTTTTTGTTTGATTAATATTAAATCTCTTGTGCAAAGCACATAAGATTCATTTAAGTAAATGAGTTATTCCAACAAAACATATGGAAATGCAGTTTTAATGAAAATAAAGTATGAAGCCTGTGCAAAACATATATGCAGTGCTAACAGTTAAGATTTTACTTGCAGAATCATACCTTAGTACCTCTCCAGCTCTAGGAGAAAACAGATGGACCAATGACGTGACTGTGTTCTAGAGATTATTGTAAGCAATTTTTTTTTTTTCCACTGGGAGGTCATATAGAGAAACGTACCAATCTCTGATGAACTTTTGTTTAGGCTCAACATAAAGAAGATGAAAATGAGTTGTTTGATTGCTTTAAATGGCCATGATGCACTGTCAGCTCTAACTGGTCACAGTGGAAGCCAAACACCTTCAGTGTGAAAGAGTCAGGAGTGACATCTCATTGAGAACTTGCACTTCCAAGCAACTCCTAAGAGCGTTAAAATTCAGTGGTCTCCCTACCTCTTTGTTGAAGTTACTAGTAAGTTCCTGTTACTGAGCAGCTGTTATTTTTTCTCATGAAATGAAAATAAGTTTATTATCACTTTTATTTTACCAACTGTTTCTTCCTTGACACATTTATCCTGTGTGCCTCAGAGATTAAAAAAACCCTTACCCTTATATTTGCTTACAGCTACACCAGCATTTAGTTTTGGAGGGCAATAAAAATGCATAGAATGTCACATCTGCTTACTTGCATGTACAACAAGGTAACATGATGTGGCATAAACATCTCCAGTATGACTGCTGTGATCTGACTCTCTTTATAGCCCACAAACAGAAGTATATGCAGCTATAGTGGATATCTAAGGCAAAAATTCCTGTGTTGCACCCAGGAAGTAATTCTTTCCTTGTGCTGTGCAGGAGGAAACTACAGAACTCAGTCAGAGTTAGATTACTGTATTTAAGCTGATGCACCCCATCTCAGCCACCTGAACAAAGTTTGTCTTTAATAATATAGTCACTACAAGTAATAAGGTTTTAGTCAATTTTAGGGCTAATTTCAATTCATGAAACAGCCATTGCATCAGCTGATTTTCTTTCAGGTACTGGACCATGTCTGGCAGTCCCTAAATATAATGATCTTTTTAAAAAAGACAAATAACTTAGCAGGTATGTGAGACATGAAGTGAGATGAAGTGGGGTGCTGCAGCCCACCTTTTTAAGGTCTGCCTTATTCACTACTCCAGCAAGACTCTTCACATATGGCAACACAAACAGTCCTCAGAAGAGTGATTGAGGTTGCTAGTATGGGATTGTGCCTGGGAGCCTTTAGCTAACAACCATGACAGGCCAGTAGGACATGGCTTTTTGCCTCATGTGTGGCAGGCACTAGGAACGCATTGCTATGAAGCCTTAAATCAGACTGAGTTCCAATTATTGCAGGAAAGTGGTGAATACCTTCAGTATCTACATGAGAGAGTCACAAAGATTTCAAGGATTCACAAAGATTTACCACCCCCTTCATTCTCCAGCAGAAAGCACATCACTCCATCAGGAGGAGGAGAAAGAATTAAAACAATTGAATAATAATGAGTGACTGTCAAATGCACTGTAAATGATCAAGAGGTGGAAGAGGGAGTAGAAAAATCATCTGGCAGATGTTTTACCAGTACTATTTTCTATCTACTATGCACTGATGATAGAAAAATATCCTAAATTTTTATAAAAATAGAACTAGTTTACTGAAGAGTTAAACAAGATGAATGGTGGCTGTCAAGCAAAAGGGTTAATTGCAGTTTTTAATGAGTTGCTTAGGAATAATTAGGAACAGGCAGTGGGTGCTGTGGGCTTTACTGAAATAGACATACACAGCTGTTTACTTATTTCAGGTTTTTCTACTCATAGCTTTATGCCCATGTGCTAAACACAGAAGTATTTATGAGAAATCCTCTTAAGAGACACCAATGCTTAAACTCCCATAGTTATCATGGCGCATTCCATCAGCACCAGGACATGGTGCAGAGGACAGTGAAGGCTGTAGTTTGATAATGTCTGCCACACCAGATTTCAGTGTGCTGTAGGTCTCATCTGTCTGCAGGAGCTGCTGTGGCATTGCGGTGTTCTTTGTGTTCCATAATCAAGGGGCAATTTTAAAGCAGTTGCCTAGTTCAAATGTGGTAAAATTTAAATTGTTCTTGCAAGGAGATTTATCTGTGTAGGAGTCCTCACTGAATTGCAGTTAACTAAGCACTCTGCATAAATTACGGTGGAACTAAATAGGGCTCTGTGGAGTTGTTATTCAACGGGAGTGGCAGAAATATATCGAAATATGGATTGTGAAGCAAGAGATACTAAACAGACTTGCTGTTTGTGTGACCAAGTCCTTTTACTCTGGTGGCTTGTACAGCCAGAGGCAGGGTGCCTCATGCTGATGGGCAGTGTGCACTCACTCAGTTAAACACTGTAAACAGGCAAATTGCTGTAGAAGCCTGCCCAAAAGCAGTTGTGCATCTGAGGATGCTTTGTCATTTTATCTTCATGTATCACTGTAAGATAAAGGCAATAGATGAGGGTAATGTTGAGCTAAGACTATGTGAAACCTGTCTGAAAATGTTTGGGAAAAATTAATACTTGGTCAAGACCTCAATACTGCTAGATCCTGTGTTTATTTCATCTTTTATGGAAATGCCCAAAATATCTGGGAAGGAGGTTCTTACGAATATTGATGTCTACTTTATGGTTCTCTGGGTAGAAAATAATCTTTAGTCCTCACAGACAAAGAGTGGTCTTTCATCCTGTATACAGAAACGTGATATGAAAACAGACACATTCAAACCAATGCAAACCCTTCCATTTGTGACTCTAATACAGTCCCTCCTAGGCTTTTTAGGTTCTTATAGGAGGTTATTAAGGCTTTTGTATGATAGCTCAGGTATAGAATGAAGATAAAGATAGCAGTGAAGACAGCTTTATTTTAAAGGTCCATAAGGAGTCCTCATGTCTTGGTACAGGAGAGGAACCCTCAGACCCTATCTAGACCATCTTATTCTATGCAGAAATCTGTGGAACAAGGGTGAATAATAGGCAATTAATTTTAAGGAAGCTAGCCACGAGGATAATGATCCCTCTGTCATATTAAAAGCTGAGAAAGCCTAGTAATTACTTCAAGTGAGTATTTACATGACAGCTAGAAATTCAGAGCTGAATTGTTTTATTAGCCAGCAGGTCTCCACATATCTATCAGATACCTGCTGGTTAATAAAACAGGGAAGGAAGAGAAAATCACATTTCACAGAATGTTCAGTTCTGAACAGGTCAGTGGGTCCTGGTGATTCAAAGCAAAGCTGTCTTTAATAAACATGCTGAAGAAACACAATTTCTTTCAGTCATCCATCCAGAAGCAGAAATATTTGATTCAGTATAATTTCACACTCTTCCTGCTTTAGGCACTGATCTTCACCTTATAAAGACTTAGCATTCAGCAGCACTGTTATGTAAAGTGAATTATATATCATTTTGTTGATTAGAGCTCAGTTAAACAGCTTGCAGCCACAGTTCCTGGTACCTGCACAAGGAGAGCATTCTATTAGTTTGGCTTGGAATGGAATTGTTGACACCATGAAGACTTGGTTACTTATTTTTTGATGAAAGTCTGTGTGTGGCAGCAGTGTTAGTTGGCAAGGGTGATTCTCTGAAAAGGTCAACCAGTTGTTGGGTAATTGCTGATACTCTCACTAGAAACAATAAAGTTTTTAATTATTATATTGCTGTATTTCAGTATCCATCATCTCTTTTAGGTACTGTGCTGATTCTAGCCTTCAGATAAGCACTGTGATTCCTTTATACTCATGAATTGATTTTTCTGAAAACTTTAATAGGAATTGGTCATTCTTAGGTAAGTCATGTTAGCCAAGAGTGAATTTCTGGATTATGGCCTGTATTGTTAAGAGAGTTATTTATGTAGAAGTGTCTGCACCCCATCAAATGGGGATTAGCTGCATAAAGCGTAAAATTTTGATGGTGTGGAAAATGTTTGCTAATCCTAGAAAGATCTAACACCAACATTCCTGAACTATGGGTCTGCACATATATGTAACACTTCTTTATAGGTAGCTTTTGACAGTTGAGCAGCTAGCTTGTACATGACATGATGTTTTACACATTTCTGTGAAGAATATTTCTATGATTTTTGAATTCTTCATTTTCACAGACCTGGATTGCTTTGTTTGTGAGCAAGCGAGAGGCAGAGCAAAGGGAGAACCAGTGAGGGGAACACAGGGTCAAGGGACTATACAGCTATATGATCTCAGCAGCAGCAGTGATAGCATGGTGCCTGTAAACTCTGACGTGGTTTGCTGCACCACAGTGTGGGTGCTTCTGCACTGATATGCTGGCACCAGTAATAGAAGTGGCTTTTCAGCAGGCAGGAACAGTGCCTGCCCAGCTCTCTCAGAGCAATTACTGACATTCAGAAGCCAGCCTGGGGCACAGAAGCAAAAAAGGTGCATCTTCTTGCCACCTGGGGTGAGGTACTGAAATCTTCCTCTCTCTTATGTCACCATGCTCACCATGTCCTACTGTCTGTCTCAGTAGGTTCCCTGCTCATAAGCGTGGACTAAGACTCCATTTTGATAAACTTGTTTTATGTAGTGAATGGGAAGACAGTGGGCCCCAGTTAGGAATTTGGTTCCAGGTTCTTGAACCTAAGATCATCCATCCACTCTTGTAAGACCTCACCTGGAGTCCTCTGTGTAGCTTTGGGGTCTTCAGAGAGGACACGGACCTGTTGGAGTGAGTCCAAAGGAGAGCCACAGACATGATCAGATGGCTGGAGCACCTCCCCTATGAGGCAAGACTGAGGGAGATTTGGGATTCATCCTGTAGAAGAGAAGGCTACAAGAAGGCCTTATTGAAGCCTGCCAGTACCTAAAAGGGGCCTGTAAGAAAGACGAGGTGAGATATTTTAGCAGGACCTGTTGTGACAGGACAAGGGTTAATGGTTTTAGAGTAAAAGAGGGTAGATTTGGTTAGATATTAAGAAGGTTTTTTTGACAATGAGAGTGGTGAAACACTGGAACATGCTGCCCAGAGAGGTGGATGCCCTATCCCTGGAAACATTCAAGGTCAAGTTAGACAGGACTCTGAGCAACCTGATCTAGTTGAAGGTGTCTGTCCTTATGGCAGGGGGGTTGAATTAGGTGACCTATTAAAGGTCACTTCCAACTAAGACTATTCTAAGGTGTGTTCAGAGACCTGAAGACTTTTCTTGGAACTGTTCACAGGTCTGTGTAGTCTCAGCTGTTTTTGCTCAGTGTGTATTGGAATACGGCTCCCTTGCTATGCTCTGCTAACAACAAATACTGACATGATGGTAAGGGAAATGTAGAAACAGAGGGTACTTTCAGGTGACTGCAGAAAAAGTGCCAAACAGATTGTTTCTGATTCCCTATTCATTTCAAATAGGATGGTTCAATCAGGCCTCGAAGAGCTCACAATGATGTTTTCTGCTACAATGCTGCTGGAAGGATAGTTTAAATGAATACTTCTGTTCCAAGAAAAGAACAAGATGACATGTTTAACTCCAGAAGTTTTTTGCTCACTTGTAGGCTGTTTCTAACTGCTGATTTTCCAAATTCTGGAAAGAATTATTGGTATGCATCTTTATGAGTAATTTCTGCACATCTAAAGTGTAAGCAGAATTCTTTGTAGGATGTGAAAAAAAGAAAGCTATCCTTATATTATGTTTACTGTTATAATTTATCTGATTTTAAAATGTTTATTTTATTTTATGGGTCTTTAAGTTTTCACTTACAATTCATGAACTCAAAATTGCAAGTGAAAAGGTTTCAGTTATCTAATGTTACTGTTTGCATACTCACTTTTTATATACAGAATATTGTAGATGTTAATAGAAATCATTTATTTCAAAGTAAAATCATTTTGCCATAATAAGACACACAATGCTTCATGTAATTTCTCAATTTGTATTCACTGCCTGTAGTAGATTTATGCAAGAAATAAATTGGGTCCCACTATTGAAACATTTGCCATAAAATATTCTTCTATTAATAAGATTACAATCTATTATATTAGATAACAGGCTGCAACAATGCAATTGATTAGAGTTTGATTACTTTTATAAATGACATTTCTTAACTAAATATTTTAATATCATTATGTAAAATTGATTCTAAATTACTCAGATGCTCAAATTGTGGAAGAATTTAATTTTTGAAGATGAATTTACTATTTTTTTAAGTGTTCCTTGGAATCTGTTTACCAGAGATATTTGTTTAAAAGTAATTAAAATTGAAAGTATTGCTTTAAAATAATAGTACAGTAGATCCACAATAAACCATATATTGCTAATGCACACAAAAATTGTCAGTGTCTCCCCTCTTCTCATGAAAAGAGGGGGAAAACTTTCCCAGGAAGGACTTCACATCAGGATTCTGTAGCCGGGATTGCTAAACCATTATTTCTTACAATGTTTGTTTAATACAGTCAGTGCGTTCTGATATATTATTATAAATAATTGCCTAACATCATGTAGTTCCTTGAGAAAGTGCTCTTTGTGGTACCTCAGGGCATCTGTGAGCTACAATTCCCTGAAGAGCTCTCCATTACCAGCTCTGATGTCACATCGGGTCACCTATGCTTCTAGAAATGTAAAATATCATTTTTTGCTATAACTGAAGTAATCTTTGAGTATCGACATGAAAGGAACCCGTTTCTGCTCACTTTGTGTATACTTTTTATTCCCTAGGCAGTTATACTGATGATTAGTTGAAACCTTAAGCTTTGCTGCAAAATCATAGAATCTCAGAATGGTTTGGGCTGGAACGGACCTTAAAAATCATCTGATTCCAACCCCCCTGCCATGGGCAGGGATGCTACTCACTAGATTAGGTTGCTGAGGGCCCCATCCAGCTTTGTCTTGAACACTTCCAGAAATGGGGCATCCACAACTTGTCTGGGCAGCCAGTTCCAGTGCCTCACTATCCTCCAAGTAAAGAACTTCTTTCTGCATGTCATCAAAATCTCTCTCTGTCGTTAATTTAAAACCATTACACTTGTCTTATCACTGTCTGTGTAAAAATTCACTCTCCCTCTATTTTATTAAATTTATAAAATTATAATATATCAGTGTTATTCATGTTACAACCACAGGAGGAGAAATTGTATCCTGTGTGGCTAAGCTGTGATTGTGCAGTATCAGATAGCTTTCTTACACTCAGATGCATCAATATGCAACAGTTTTGACTAGCAAATTTTATATGCCTTTTAAAAATAACGCTACTGAATGATTGTTACAGTGATGTAACATTCTACGGGTTTAAAAACATTAGGAGGTTGGTACAGGTGATGCTGTGTCAGCAAAATGTCTGCCTGAACCCACATAAGGTCCTAGGGGAAGGTGCAGACAGAGCAGGATCAGAAAGCTATTGCACAATGGCTAAGTTGTGTCTGAAGCTCATCGTAAAAGTAATGAAATATGAAATCAGAATCTCTCTCCACACCTTGAAAAAGAAAAATAGGCATTCTAAACCATTATTTTTGTAAAGAAATCTTCGTAAGACATTATTTCTGCCTTGGAGATTTAATTCCTTCCTTCTTTCTTCTTGTTCCAGAGACATGACTATTCACTGCTAGAAGCTATTCTAGCTTTTTTTCTTCCATCTCTGTAATATTCTGATACATGTTTTTTGGCATTTTGAAAGATTAAAGTGAAGGTCACAGTTTTCTTGGATTCCATTTCTCTGTCTAAGCCAAAAATTAACTCACCACCATCGCATTATCACATTACAATGGTATTGCTGGGGAAAGAATCTAAAGGCAGGAGTAATGAAAGAAGTAAATTGGCTATGCTTTTTTTCCCAAGACTATATATGTAAATTTTAAGCAGAGATTTAGCTGTTATTCTTGCTTAAAGTAATTTTCAGTAAAAGATTAAAAAGAAATTAATTATACATTGAAACAACTCCATAAGTATGCTATGAGCAGGTGAGTAAATGCTATCATTGGAATATCTTTTTCACTAGCCAGTAACTCCCTCTTCAAAAAACAAACGAAGAGAATAAAAAATTGGATAAAAAGGGGTAGACTGCTACACGGTGAAGGAGTGCAACATCTAATCTCTGAACTGCAGGTCTGAACTTTTACTTCATTCTGAAGTGGAGTGAAAGAGGAAGAGGGATGTAAAAAGGAAAATTTGAGTCATAGTTATCAACTTTCATGATAAAATTTCACCCTATCTTTTTTTGGTCTGAGAAATAAGACCTAAAAGAACAGTCTCTGAAGAAGTGGACTGGGACAGAAGAACATTTGGTCAATGAAGAAGGGAATATTTTCTTCTGGAATTTAGCATCACAAGTTTCTGAGTCAGTTTTCCAGCCTGTCTACTTCTTAAATCATGAGTACTATGTATTAGACTGCACAAATGGTCATGGAAGAGTTTAAGATATCTGCTATGCAAGGCAAAATGGCACAATAGGTTTAAAGTGTCTTAAGGAACCCAAGCTATGTTTGTAGTTTTAAATGTGATTTGGTTTCCACAGCTTGATGTTGGGCAGACTCCAGTGGTATGCCCAAAACCAGTCCATTGAATGTCTGCTTTGAAATAGGAAATCCATGTTGGGGGGGGGTAATGGGATTTTCAAATGGAAAAAATAAATTAAGAAATGGTGACATCTTCATCTTTTAGCATTGTTTTAAGGTACATTTTCTCAGCATCACTTGGACTTAAATCTGAGCACTTTTTGTTCAGTTAAGCATAAAGAGGTGCTTGAATGCTTTAGCATTAGTGGTTTTGAAGGATATTTCACAAAATCAGATGAAATTAACTCGCTAGAACTAAATGGGGTTTTGCACATTTTTGGGGTTTGGCTTTTTGTTTGGGTTTTTTGTTTTGTTTTTTTTGGCTTTGGTATCTCTTTTTAAAACCACAGACTGCAGTGTGCCACCTGCCTGTGCATTACACCAGGAGTAATGATTGCTCTTAGAACGGTTACCTAAATATTGTCATGTCCAAATATGGGTATTCAAGGAAATATCCTCCCCTGTAGTTTTAGTAAAATTATTTAATTTTTACTGCATTTGAAGGTCATTATTTTGTATCACAACATATATTACTATGGGAATTCTGCATTCAAATAAATAGCTGCATTCTTCTTAAGTATTATAAAAAGTACATTTCTTTATAAAACCCAGATTAAATAATATGACTTTGAATTGAAGCATTAGAGTAATATTTATTTTTACTTCCTGTCATATAATTTTTCATTCTGCCATATATGTATTTCACAAAATGTGCTAAGTAGATTTTTCACTTGAACACTAAGTCAGTACTATATTGTCAAAGCATAATTTTTTAAGTAAATCAGATTTATAATATAGTTTTTCTTGTGATTTTGTAATATTTTACCAATATGGGTAAGTATTTTAATGAACATATGTTCTGATAAATTAAATATACTATTACATTAACATACTAGGCTTAGCCAAACACATGATTTCCAAGGAAATTAATGCTATTGCAACATATATACATACATAAACGTGTATTGCTCTTTTATTTTTAAGTGCTTGTGTAACACTGTAAAGATGGCCTTTTACAATTGTTAGGATGGAAGAATTTAAGAGCCAGTAATATGAATATAGTCCCCTGCTGAATTCTTGAAATTAGTTGCTATCTTCCATGGCTTAAGCACAAAATATTCCATCTCAGTAGCCATGAATTAACTTCGATTGTCACCTCACATCTTGTTCTAATTCGCTCATAGTAGTTCTGATTATACTAAAAACCTGCAGAGGTGTTTGTTTCAAAAATTTCATTTATTGTACACAGTGAAAGCAATTATATGAACTTTCTTGTGCTTCCATGACAAGAATAAGGAGATTTCTCAAAGTGACACATTTGCTTCAGTGAGATGCAAAAATTTGCTCACACTCTGTCATTGAGATTTATTTTTGTAGATCACTACAAAGCTTTCTAAAATATCTTTTCTGTCCAGAATTTCTTCCTGGGAAATAATTTAGCCCGATTTTCCAATCTTCCCCAATCCCTTTTGAAGTGGGGAACAGTATCCACCCATTCTACCGTGGTTCTTAGAAGTCTATCAACAACAGCTGAATTGATGAATCACCAGTGAATCATGCTGGCTAGGTGACAATTCAGAAAAAATAGGGCTTGCTTATTAAAATAAAATAATATGGTAGTAATAGTAGTAGTAGTAATAATAGCAACAACAGCAAAACAGCAACCACCACAACCACCCCCACAAAAACAAAACCACAAATTCTGTTTCACTCTAAAGTGTAGTATTTTGGGGGGTAGAGAGTGTGTATTTGTGTTTGTTGAATTTGCTGCTATAAATATCAGCCATTTTCATTTTATAATGAAGGAGAATTTTGTAATTTGTGTATAATCACCAAATGAATGAAATACTGTTCTGATAAATCCCGGTAAAATTAGAATCTCCTGCTCGTTTTTCATCAGGATATGCTGCAAGTACTTATTGCAGAACCTGACAACATAGCATTGGGACAGACTTCTTTGTCCTGGTGCTTGCAATCAGAGGCAATTATGTTATGCTATCCTTTGTATACATTTGTCAAAGCCCCAGATGTAAGTGTGGGTGCTCAGAATTTCACCATTCCCACATATTATACCCCATCTTATTTCAAGAGCAATTGTTTCCATAACCTGTTTATAACCTTTTGTTCTGTCCTTGTTTCACTGAACATTTTTTAAAATGCTTTTGTGCTCCCATTCTCCCACTTCTCCTATATAGATAAATCAATCTCAGAGGTCTCCTCTTTTGTCCTATTCACCTGTCTGTCCTTCCCAGCAAGTGTCCTAGTCAGAACCCATATTTCCTCTTGGCATATGACTAGAGCTGTTCACCATCTTGCAGTTGAGCCTTTGTCAGTACCTTTTTGAAGGTCTGCCAATCTCTGCTGGAAATACTTTTATTGGCACATCCTAGTATTTAGCTTTTCCACAGTGAAAACATGTGCATGGCTTATCGTCATCCCGTAAGAGAAGACGACTTTTCTCCTTTTCCATGATTTCTTACTGATGGTTCCTTGCAAATAGAAGAAACTATGGAACAGTTATGTTACTGCTTAATGAACTGTGAGAAACATGAAAATTCTATCACCATGGTAATGGAGTATCATAAAACACCTTTCTGTATTTGGATGTAATTGTAGAGACCTATCCAAAATACACAAGCTGTTGCTTACTTATCAATATAATTTCAGTGATTTTCACTGTTCAGTTATGGTAGATGACTTCTGAAATCAGGCGGTGTTACTTTTTTTAACAGCAAGCTTTTGAATTTGGTGAAGTTCATCTATGGATCAAAATATCATTAGATATCATGCTGAATAATTCCATTATAATTTTGTTAAATTTGAACAATGTTTAAAAAACCCCCAAGAATACTAAGTTCACCGATTAGCATCATGTTTAGTTTCATCAGTACTGAAGGGAGTAAAAATGCTTTGGCAGTGAGATAGGGACAATATACCTTGATTTGCAGCTTTCTGTTCCAATAAATGTCATAATGTTGGATTTTTTTCCAATTGTCTTCTCATAGGTGTAGTAGCTGTTGTGTATTTTGTAACCAAGATATGCTTTTTGTAAGGCTGTAAATTAGGTCCTATGAAATTATTGGAAGCTTTACAAATAATAAAAATGCTGAACAGATCTCTTAACTATACACTTCCTTTTTCATTGCCACTGAACAATTCAAGTGAAAATACTAAAGTCTGAGTATATTTCTTTCAAGGCAACATTCACTTTCTTTCTTTGACCTTTTCATGTCTGTTGGGGAACATCTGCACTGTTTTCGTCAGGAAAGAACAGACTGCAGTCAGTGTTGTCAGCCTGGCTGCCTTATCTGCACAGCAAGAACCATATTATAACACGTTCAGGGTAGGACGTGGACTGATTTCCAGTGCATCATTAGCAAAAAGAACTCATCAGTCAAATAACTGATATTACCAAAGACACTACTTAAGCGTCAACATTGGTCAGGAAGCCCAATAAACCACAGGATGATAAAATACTTTCATTATTACTTGCACGGTTTCTGGAGAATGCATAAAATATGAACTCAAACAAACCAAGCCAAAAATAAAGAACCTTCCATTCCATTGCAACTGATGCGATGGAAGATACTGCATCAATTAAAATTCTGCCAAGTGGGACTGGAATCTAGGAGAAAAACAGTGGAGGGAAAGGCTATATAAAAGTGACAAGAAAATGACCATTTTGAAGAAATCTTTCTCTGTAGGCTTGATAGGAAAAAGAAAAAAAAAATCCCCAACATGATGTATACATTAAGATTTCATTTTCCCCTGAACTGTGTTTTGAGTCTCCTTGACTTGAAATTGGTCAATAAAGCCAAAGAACCACTCAAAAAATTGAAAGGTGCACTATGCATGCACCTGTAAGTATAGCCATTTTGTGCAGAGCAAGAAACAGCTGTGACAATGCACATGTATTTTGGTAATTGAAAAGGATATAATAAAATGCTGGTACAGCAACATCAGATCTGGGAGAAACATTTAACTACAGGAGAAACAGAACAGATCTTGAACTGAGATTAACAGAACCTGCTATTTGGACAGTCTGGCCTCACGTACAACTAAGAAAATTTAAACAATCTGTGGCAAGGTTAATGCAATGGCAATATCCCTCCCTCATACCTCATAATGTCTGTGAAAATATAGGTCCATACAAAAAAAGTCCATGTGTTGATAATACTATTGCTGTAATGACTAAAATACCTTAAAGGAGTGCATTTTTAGAGCTCTGGTAATGTCATGGAATTTCAAAGGTCACCACAGTGAAAACTGTGGTATCTGAGTTTAACCAGGACATATACTGTGGACTCAGTTCCCTGATTATCATTAATTGCATAAGCAACAAAACCCCAAGATTTGTAAAGGAATTGGTATGTGACTTTTACTGAATCTGAGATACATAAACTTCAAAAATGCTATATTAACCCTGTTAGGCTATTGAATGCCAGAACTCCTTCATGTAGTTTGTCAGTAAGACTTAATTCTCATTTCATTCCTAGACTTCAGAAGCAGCACCAGCAAGTGTTCATCCAAAGGAAAGTATCCTGGTCTTCTGCAGAATTCCTGAGTGGGTACAGAGAGTATCAACTCTAGGGGTCTCTCTCTTCTGAAATCAGTGGATATTTTACTGTCGATTCCAGAGATAACAAGTTCTTACCTTCATTTTGACTGGAAGGTCTTGCTCATTTCTTTATAGTTTTTCCATTATCCAAATAATAGTGCTCTGGCCAACGACAGAATAAGAAAGTTTGGAAGCTATGGGTTCTCACCATGGCCTGGGTGACTGACAGGGCCTTGCTGATGTAAGCACCCATCTAGACCAGTGGGACAAAATATGCCAGAGAAGAGTTTTTAGGGGACCTGATCCAATTTGTCAGCAGAGTTCCCTTTTGCTCTGCTTAGAAGGTTCCTGCCTCATGGAGTATTAGCTGGAAAATTTACTTGCCATGGCAGCAAAGCTATAAAAAATTTGAAAGGAAAGTTTTACAGATTTGTTTCACCACTCTGCTGATAATTCTGATTTGGTCCTTGCTTATTACAGGTTAATATGTTGGTACATGCTTACTGCTAGGGTGACTTAAAATACAGTTTTCTTTTGCAAATTTCAAATACGATAAGTAAATATTTATGAAAATATTCCAAAGACATGCTCTAACTCTCTTGTTTGAACTTATATATGCATTGCCACAATAAAATATTGGAAGAAGCACTTGTAAACATCTCTGTACTCTTTTCCACCTCGCCTAGGACTGTCCAGATCATCCAAATCCTACCTATCTCAAAAATAAA
>JAWMRC010000089.1:39986794-40006722 GCA_035584755.1 Thripadectes ignobilis
AGTAAAGCCAAGATTCTCCTACTTTAAGTCACCATTTGCAGGACTAGAACAAGTGGCTAGAGAACATTTTGAAAACTGGTTTAGATCAGCTCCTGCTTAAGAGGGATATCATCGTATTGCCTCACATAGTAATGATCATTGCTGGACCAATACCATTTTTCATGTTGAATTTTAAAGAATTAAATAAATGCATATAGAAATTCTATATCGGTGTCTGCTTAGCTACTTCCCAACTGTAACATGACAGCTTTCAGTAGCTTGTTGGACCACTTCCTGCCCTCAGAATTATAGGAATTCTGTCCCTGCTTTTGGTGATAAGGGTTGAGAAGTGATAAGACTGATAGGATTCAGCAGCGCTAATGGTGCTATGCAGATCTGTCCCAACATTTAAACCAAGAATTCAGCTGCAGTATTAACAGTGCAATTCCATTTTTTGTGCAGAAATAGGAAAACTAGACTTAAATTTAATTCAAGAATCTGACGCCTTCTTTGCTAGGACTCATATTTCCATCTAGCTCTTCCTTATCATTTGTAACTGAGACCATTTAGCTGCCCAAAATGAAGGAAACACTAAGACTCAAACCTACAAAGCAATACTATGAAATGCTGTAGCTGCACTCCTTGCAGCCTCCTAAGGGCTTTACCTGAACACTCCTCAAGGTGGCAAATCTGTAATTCTGCCTTCACTTGCAAACAACTCTTACCAAAATGTATAGATTGGCAGGTAAGTAACTCCATTTTAAAGACAATATTAATAAGATACAGTGTACTGAGCCAAATTCTGTAACTATAATGTGGGAGATCTGGAGCTGCTATGCTGAGGTAAATGAAGTTCCTCAGGTGTGTGATTGTCTGACATCTGAGTAAACTTGTGATTTAACATTGCTTAAATAAAAATGTAGATATATTGAGGGAAAGAGACCTTTCTTTTCGTAGATGTAGGATTAGGCTCCCTTATCTCCCTTCAGAGCAGAAATCTAGATATATAGGGCCATAACAAATAGTTATTTTCACACAGTGTGGAATTCGTTTTTCTGTTTAAAAAGAATGTCAGTGAGTTTTGAGGCTTTTAAAAGAAAAGTGCTGTAGTACCCAGAGAGCTATGTTAGTGCAAGCTGAAAGTGTCCAGGGATGAATGCACAGTTAGAAGAAATGGAAGCAAGGTTTTGTTCCCTCTATTCTGCCAGGCAAAGTTATGCCCCAGCTCTGTTCCAACAGATCACAGGGAGGAAAGAGATGTCACAAATTTGCCCGGTCAAGTGCCAGATCCTGATTATCGTTTCCATTTGCATAAAGGACAGCACAGCTGATCTAAGCTGACTGTAAAGCACCTCTGGTAAGAGCGATTTGGATAGCCTAAGGATCTTATATTTAAATGCGACTTAAGTCTACTACTAATTTTATTCTATTTGAAGTAAAGATATTTGTGCAGTTGCTTAGAACCTATCTAACTTGTCCAGCATGACAAAGTCCACATACAGATGAAAAATGAGATTTCATTACTGTTTCTGTAGATCCTTCAAAGGACTGTAGGAACAGTTTGCAGTCTTCCACACTAACCTGCTATTCCTCTTTGGTGCTTGTCATCTTTGTGGGAGCAGCAGCAGGTCAGCGTTTGCCCCAGAACAAGGGGAGTTCTCTTGTTCTCACTTCAGTGTTTTATGGTCAACTGCAGTAAAAGGCCTAAGCAAAATTTCTGGTATGTTAGTCTAATCTGCTGATTTACATAGGCATTCATTGTAGTAGGATGTAGCACAGGAGACAAGGAGAAGTCTCTAAAAATTATGGAACTCCTGCCATTGGGTGTAGGGAATGAGTTTGGGTATGAGAATCAGTACACAGCAAGAAAAGAGTCATTAATCATGGTGTGGCCGTGGTCTTCCATTGATATTTGGTTTAATCTTTCTGGGATTTATATAAAAGTCCTATAATAATAAAACCTTGGAAAGAGCTGTTACTTATTATCTAGAAAAAGATTTTGGATGAAGAATACTGTAAAATACATGTAGAGTACTTCACAAGCCATTTAACAAATGTGTGAAATTCAGGGGAAACACGGCAGCCATGTGGCAACATAATACAACAGAGTGTGGCAGTGTAAATAAAAATAAAGAAAAATATCACACTCCTCAATAAATATTTAATGTAGACCAAATAGTTGCAGTTTTCCCAAGGTTTCTTGGCCTCTCCCTGCCTCAAATTATTGTGTTGCATTACAATGAACCATAGCTGTCTTTCAGCCAGAGAGAAATAAAGTCATTTTCTTCGATAGAGAGAACTAAAGGCATTAAAAGCAGCAGATGTTTGGTTTTAACACTTTGGGAGGAGACTTGTGGGTTTCAGTCCACTTTTTGAAAAATGCTTTGTAAAAGTAATACACAATCATTACAGATATTTAAATAAGACTTAAAATAAATGAAATTACTGAAATTTCAATGAAATAATCTTTCCTCATACAAGCCCTATGACTGAACAAAGCAAACGCTTGGTGTTTGAATAAGGGGACTTTATTTTAGCTTGCACTATAAAAATATTTTTTATCAATTTTGTGTCATTCAGACCAAACTTGGTCTTCTATATCTGAAAAATGTGAAAAATCATCTGATTGTATCCTCAACAAGTGCTTATGATATGTTCTCTAGAAATCCAGGCTCACCATGTTCTCTCATTCTGAATAGTGGTCAAACATGCATATAATGAGCACTATTTGGTGAGAATAAAAATGATAAACATGGTGATGATATTATTTCTATGTCCTCTCAACTCATCCTCCAAATAACCTTTCTGAACCACCAGTTTTTGTCATCTAAGACTTTCTGACACGTATCTTCATTCGACAGGGTGTGTAGTGATTAAATACTAGGTGACAAGAAGAAAGTAAAGGGGAAAATAATAAAATCTGTATTACTTAAGATCAACTCTATCCTGTGGTTGGACTCAGGCAAAAAATGTCTTCAATGCAGATTATGTTTATTGCTACACAGCCCATGTCTAATATAGTAGTTACATTTTACCATGGAAACAGACTCATCTTTTTATTTCCAATTATAATCACTTTTGTTTGATTTGCTTATCTGTAAAGCCTTTCTAATTGTTATTTTTGGATTATAATTGCACATAGTCATGAAAGTTAAACTTTTCCAGAGGTAGAAAATAAAAGAAAGTTAAAATTAAAGAAAATGCAAAGAAATAGTTTTTCAAAATGGGGACTTGGTAATTAAGTGAGAAACAGTATATTATCATATTGAATGGCTTCATTTTAACGACATTTACTAGAAGGATAAAAGAATGGTATTTCTGTGACTCTGGAAGAGTAAAATTTTAGAGATGTAAAATAACAAACATATTTCTGCCATGAATGCTGGAGAAATGCATGAATCCCATTACAGTGTGATGAATACATTACCATTTTTTCCTGTCATTTGAGTATGATTATTTTGAGATATGTGTATGAAATCTCATGTCTGAGAATATAATTTCACATTTATAAAACCAATACTGTAAATGGCTTTCATGCTGAAGGATGAAAGCTTGTTTTTCAACATAGATTCAATAGACTGCTGTTGGGGGTAGTGAATGTGCACCTGTTTGCTTATGGCAGGAAAGCTAGGATTATTGGTTGTTGTGTTAGCAAATGATACTCAATAAAAAAATTTAAGAAATATATTCTAAGCTATCTATACCTGTGTGTTTGGCCCACTTGATTTGCCAAAAGAATTAAAAGTCTAAGGACATTACCATTTCACTGAATTAAAAACAAAACAGCTAGGGGCAAAATGGTAACCCCCAAAGAACACTAGGTAAAAATTTCCTTTTAATTTTAATTTTGTTTGGTCATTACCTTGCCTGTTATGATGAGCACAACAATTTGTCCTTAGGCAGATTCTGAATGAAAGGGAAAAGAATAAAAAAGAAACAAATATAGTGGAGAATATCCAGCCAATTGTGTGGAACAGTACTAACAAGTAGTAAATGGAGCAGAGGTGGCTATGGGAGTAGTATGACTGATGCATTTTACAGCAGGTGAAATACTGCAAACAGATGAAAATACAAATAGGCTAGAGGAGCCAGTATATTGTAATCTTTGCCTTAATGAATGAAAAATCCTTTTAACAGAATAGACATTTTCAAATATTTAAAGCATACACTGATACAACATATTGCAAGAATGGAAGAAGCTTCTGGGATTTATATTCTTCTCTATCAGAAGCTAAAACACAGAAAATTGTCTTATAGAAAATGATTTCTTCAGCCTTTTTTATATCACTAAGGAAGCTTCATGCTGAGCATTTAGACTGGAGACAGATCAAAATGCAGATGCTTTATTTGGTTACCTTAATAGCTTAATAGGCTTTATGGATTATTACTCTCACAAGCCTTTTTGAGCTTATAAAATCCTAATGTATTTGCTATTAGAAATTACAAGCTCAGTCCCAAAAACTCTTACTTGCATGAGCCCCCTAGTGAATTGCCTGATCTTTAAGGGTTTGCAAGACCTCCATCCTGGGCTTACACAATTACTGTAGAAGACAGGAAGGGTAAGAAATTCCCAAGGGGAGCCAGTTAGCCTATAAAACTATCTTATTGTACTCCACACAGTCCCTTCCTGAGGATTTTTGCCCCACTTGTGTTCATGCCATAGCTAACCAAAAAGAAAATGGATTGTATGTGGTAGATCTTAATCAGAACTGTTTTTATTTAACAACTGTGGGCTTGGATGACACTGACAGGGGAGAACAGTCCTCACCTAGGGCAGGGCACAGAGCAGAAATTAGTTTTGTAGGAGTATCAGACTACAAAGTCTGTTCAACTGTATTCCAATTTGAAATCCAGCTCCTCATAAGCAAGCACAAATCTGTTCAACAATACCTCACCCCTAGTGTTCCATGGTTTTCTCTCTATCCCGTAAACTGCGGGGTGACCATCTCCTTGGGTATTCTAGCCTTGCTTTTTGTTTTGCTTTTTGATGTTGATTTTTTCATATTAGAGAAAGTCTTTTTAACCAATAGCTGATATTAAGTGCCTTGATATTGTTATTCTTAGTCCAAAATTGATGCTGATGGGAGTTTTGCTGTAGTACTACATTTCCAAATGGAGCTATTGCTGCTATAGCCTTTAAACATCTGTTGGGTTACTGAAAAGGTATAATGAAGAAGACATAATGACCAACTATCTCTGCAAGACTGTCTGGCTCAAGTAGCATAAATGTGTACATTTGGAGTGAACTGACAGCAGTCATAATTGCATCTCTCCATGATACTTATTCAAAATTGAGAGTGTTTCATCTGCAGCAAAGAAATTCACTGCCAGCAGCATGTTTTTCAGTAGTGCTGTTGATCTTTTGTGAAGAAGTGAGATTTGCACTGAGGTATTAAAAGTTCAGCCAGATGTTTCTGACCAAAGCAAAGGTCATATGTAAGTCTTAGTCCTGAAATCAGTGACAGACCTGGCAGAAAAACTGTCAGTTTTACAGAAAAATGTAAGGTAAGAGTAAATATGATGGTGCTAAAAACCATATCAAATGAGAAAGGAGAAAAAAAAAAAAAGAGAGAAAGCAAGACTGATTGAGTAAGTGTTGAGAAAAAAATTTACACAATCAAATGGTCGTTCTTCTGAGAGTATCACTCTGAAGAGCAGAAAACTAGAGTAAGAATCCTGGATCAAACCTTTTCTGCAGGACATTCTGAAACCTTGTCGATTCAGTGTGTGGAATGGGATTATTTCTGTTGAACATCCTAAAGTTGTACTTATGTTTAAGGACTATTAAAAAGGCATAGGAAAAGTTAATTTTTGTTCATTTGCAAGAGAGAGTCACTTACTACTTAGACTGAAGTTCAATTTACAAGAATTCAAGAAACTAAGAAACAACAGCTACGAAGAAGCCAATACCTTCTGCCTGTAACTTTTTTAAGGAACCCTTAGTCTTTCTGCAGCATTACTGAAAATTTTTTTCTGATGCTTTGGGGAAGATAAATAAAAGAATATGAAATATATTGTATAAGAAGAAGGTTTCCTTCTCACTGTATGCTAGACTAGCTCTTGCATGTGACTACAGCACCACTCTCAGCTCTTTAATGCAGAAATGAAACTTGCTTGCTTTAACTTGTTTAATCCTAGTAAGTGGCTTATGTCAATCTACATTTACAGGATTGTCTTCATAAGGATAAAGCAGCAAAAATAGCATTTTATAAATGAAACTGAGATTCATCTGCATTGTGTAGTTTCTTTCTGAAATCAGAAGAATTTATAAGTATTAGGCAGTAGGCATTACTTTGTGTAAGGCGAATTTAGAGGAGATAAATGACCAAGAAGATGAAATCCTTTTTGTCATCAGCAAAAAGTAGTTCGCAGAATTTGGATCACAGAGTAAGATTTCTCTTCAACTAATTAAGTATGGAGCAAATGAATTAAGAAAATCTAATGCTTTTTTCTTTTTTCTAAAAAACTCAGATATACTGATATCACAATAAACTGTGAGATCCTAGTGGACAAAAACAAAGTGCAGAGATTATTCTGATTCTCCTTTCTCTACAGGGTGACACATTATGAGAGACAAAATGGCTGAAATAATTAAACAAATTAGTTCTCCAATTACTTATTGAAGGAATTAAATGAAAATTGATAATGAAAGATTTGCTGCAAAGGCTTTAAATCAATCTGTTTCAATTAAATAGCAAGCAGGGTGTGATTATGGGAAATTTGTAGTGCAGTAACGCCAGTGAAGAAACTTGTCTTTCTAAATAAATTTTATGTTATAGAGTCAACGTTGTTACATCAGACTTTCACCATTCTGTGCAACCTGACTTCTATTTGCAGAATTTGTGATGAAAGTGATTGAATTTTATTTGTTTGGAACATTGCTACTTCTCTTTCTTTGGTGTTCTGATTTACATGTCTTTAGCTGTAAGAGGTGCAGTGTCTTTCTATTATTAGGTTTTCACTGTACCTTCATCAGAGACATATGAAAGTCCTTTTGTTAAGTATTCTTTCATGGTCCTGGAAGGCAGAGTTAACTTGTGCCACAAATGTTTTGTGATCACTATGATTTTTATAGAAAAACATGCAGTCTTAGATCTAAAGATTAGTTTTACTTGGCAAGTCATAGGTAGAAAGATTTAGCCAACAGTTCTACATTTCTTTGGAAGATTTCTGTCCTGTGTTTTTGACTGGTAAATAATATAAATTCAGTGCATTCCCCCAAAAATCAATGTTAGAATTCAGTCTGCCACTGGGTCTGTGACTACTTCTTGGACAGAAAACAAAAGCCTTTATAAACAGAATTTTCAGGCAGTCATTTGATGTTCTATTTAACACAAAGATAGATAAGAGAAAAGCACCATTGGTGGTGTGGGTAGCACATTTTCTTCAGACTCCCAAAAATTTGTACTTTCTATGTTTTGGCATAATTTTTTTTGCCTGTAGTTTTACATCTCTTGACTTGTTGTCATCCAAGATACCATGTCATTTTCTGTGGTCTAAACCAAGGATAAACTTGTTCTGCATTAATAAAATTTTTAAATAAAGCTTGTATAGTTGTATTAGCCCATTTATTTGCATCAGTGGAATTTATGTATGTAGCTGTTCCACAGGACTGATAAGAATCTACAGAGCATTTTGTCCAAAGGGTGTACAAAAACCTTGGTGGCTTTTAGGTCCAAGATCTGTGGTGAAATGACCAATCAATCCTCATGCAAATGTATATTTTGCTATTCTACAGCTGTGCCCAGAAGATTGCTAGGGATTGGCAATGCTGCAATGGATTCTGTTAGTACACCAAAATCTGCTATCACCCAGGTCAATTCTGCAGTCCTTTTTTCACAGATGGCACTATTAATCCAGCAGACAGGAGCAGCTCTTGTTTATACCCAACCTGAACAAGCTTTCAGCTAGAAATGAGGCACAAAAGGGTTTGGATCCTGTTATAGTTCCTGCTTTGCCATCCTTTAATGAGCTCAGAGAGTAGTTTATAATGTTGTCCTCACTTGCCTGTGACTAACAGTGGTGGAAGCCAGGAGTGAAAGCAGTGAGTGGTGTGGAGCATGGCTGAGCCACAGCATGACTGCTGTGGTGGTGTGTAAAGCTGCTCTGGATACTGCTAACAAGAGTGGCCTGGTAGTCCCTCATCTGTCAGAAAGAGTGGCACAACACACCATAATTTACTATGAAAATTAGGAAAGTAATTTTAAACATGTATTGTTTTTGCAAATGGCTGTTGCTGACTGACATAGATGGGATATGGAGTGACTTGAATGCTTTTTACAAAAAATATTCAGACAATTGATCTTGTTGGAGTAGTTGAACTCCCTACATGATCAGTGCAGTCTGATCTGGCTTGTAAGGGTAAGTGGATCTTTAGCCCCCATCTTCTCAGCTCTCGGTGTTGCGTATCAGATTGTATGTGGTTTGAAACTACACCAGGGCCTCAAGATTTTTGCATCTGGCTGTTTTCTGGGAGAGGGTCCAGGCTCAGCTGGCGAAATCCTGACAATCTACAGGGTGGAGGTGCAGCCTGACTGTATAACTGCAAAAGCCTTGGTCTGGAAGACGGTGTAAATAGGAAGACATCCTACAGATAAACTGTAACTCAATCTGCAGGTAGTAACATCCAGAGAAAGAGACCTTTTATTTAGTAACTTGTGATGGTTAGTACTTTAGTGATTCTTACACCTGCAAATGCAGTAGGATCTGCTAACCAGTAGACCACTGAGGGTAGAAAACACTTGCATTGCAAAACACAACTTTTATTTTTACTGTATTTTGTTTTATATATAATAAGTTATGAAGCGGACACCTTGTTGGGCATGCTGTGGAATAAAAATCAGATCTCTTCCTGTATATGCAATCAGATTCTGCTATCAATTAATTTAGTTTTATGATAATCTCATGGAGTTAATTCACAGTGGTGCGAAATCACACTTTGACCCAGGCTTTTTTGTTATTTTGATTTGTTGGTTTTCCATGCCAGTGCTCCCTGCACTCATTATTTCTTTATTAAGATCATGATTTTACCTGACCTTCTTGATGTTTGTCATGTAATTGCAAAATCTGTGTGAACCAGAATGAAAAGGTTTTGGGAATTTGGAGTTGACTAGAACATTGAAAAACCTGAGTGGTTTGAGAGGAGATTATTGTGGTGCTCTATAGGAAAGTTCTGTTTGCAAGCAGAACACTGTTAGCAGGAATTGGACAGTGACAGTTCGAATGACTCTTTCCCATTCAGTAAGCACAGTTTTGAAACAAAAGAACAAAAAAAAGATTTTAGTATAACAAGCTGTCTTCAGATATCTCCATACACATCCATGGCAGAACTGCAGGAATATAATTTATGAAGCATACTAAAAATGTATGTGTACAGAGATAGCTACAGTAAAATTGCCAGTAAAGCAAACAGGAGGCAGACAGACTAAGGGAGTTTCTATCCATGTTTCTTCTCACTCTGGCCTCACACTGTTTTTGCAAATGGAAAGAAACATTAGAAGATTCAAATATGTTTATTCGTTTTAGTTCCTTGGTCAGCAGTACAAGCATAAAAGCTCTTTAGCATAAAAGACCATGTACAGAATCCCATATAATAAAGTAGCTTAAATTCATAGAATCCTGATTGGAGGGTCACAAACTCCTACATCAAAGAGCCATGTTTACTGACAATTCAGCTTGATAGACTGCAGTTGCCTCAATTTCAAGTGAATATTGTGAAGATAACAATGTATGCATTGTTTATTGAAGTTTTTACATGCTTGCAGATTGATTGCAGAATCATGTTGAAAGAAAAATGTGTAGATTCATAAAAATGGGAATTTTCTAGTTTATGGATTACTTCCAGACAGATTAATACTCCAAAGCATACAATGATTTCTGGTTTACCTTACCTTAAGGTTTTCTTTTTATGACTAATTTAGTTGTATATAAGGTTTATCCTAGGGAGCTAGGTTTTTACTTCCTGGAGCACCCACAGTTTTATAGATCCAATCATATATGTATTACCTGAAAAGATGAATTTGCTTGGGGATGTAATTTAAGCCCAAAACATGGTAACTGTTTTGGTGACCTGGTAACTCTGGTGACATGGTAACTTTTTGATGCATGGCAACTTTGGTGACATGGCAACTCTGTTTTGGTGACTTCACTTAATTCAAGGGCGTAGTTTTTGTTAAAAACTTTCACTGATCCTTCCATTTGGTGCACCTCTCACACCAAAGAAGCCTAGTTGGGTGGGATGATGTTGAAAGCAGTGGGGTGTAACAGCCCTCTCTGTGATAAGTGCAGTTATGACCACACTTCTTATGGAAAGCAGATACCTGAAACAGTAGGATCATCCCTCTCAGATTCAAAGGTGTGTCAGTTCCTGAAACAGAAGTGTTCTTTGTGGGATGGGTTTCCATGGTTATTATGTTATGTGCTTGCCAAAGGGATAGAAGGAAAAAAAAAAAAAGAGGCTACAGGAAAATCCAAGACGTGATTAAAGAACCAGGGGTTCTGGGATAAAATTCATGAGAGGAAAAGATCTCATTGCAGTCTATGACTTCCTCATGAGAGGAAGAGGAGGGACAGGCACTGATCTCTTCTCCATGGTGACCAGTGACAGGACCCAAGGGAATGGCCTAAAGTTGTGTCAGGGGAGGTTTAGGTAGGATTTCAGGAAAAGGTTTTTCACCCAGAGGGTGGTTGGGCACTGAAACAGGCCAGGAAGGAAGTGGTCACAGCACCAAGCCTGACAGAGTTCAAGAAGTGTTTGAATGATACTCTTGGGCACACAGTGTGACTCCTGGGTGAGGCTAAGGGTTGGATTCCATGATCCTTGTGGGTCCTTTCCAGCTCAGGGTATTCTGTGTTTCTATGATTCTATGACAGAGGCCAGTTGTGCATTTGGAGAGTAACTGTTGGATAAAAGGCTTACATCTGTGAATAAAAGCATGGTCTTGTGCTTGTGACTCCTGCAGTCCTTAGAGAAACCAAACTTCAATTTTTCTTGTAGTGGAATGAAATTACATAAAAGATGTATGAAGTTACTATGAGTTTCTTTTCTCTATCTAATTGAAAGACCTTGCAGACTATGATTTTGACTGGTGTCAAAAGTAATATTTTTCAGCAAAAAATCTCAGAGAAATTTTATTTTTTGCAATGAAGCTCTCCTGGAAGCCTGGGAATGAAAAAGTGCATTTATCATAGGCTGTATGAAAGAGAGCTGGAAGGCAGATGCAAACCTGAGGTAGGCCCTTTACCTGCTTAGGCTGCCACCCTTACTACTTCACCATGCTCTTTCTTTGAGCTGTATTCATCTATGACACCCTTTCATGGTCCTCCCTAGCTCTAGTGAATCTGCCTCCCCACGTGCCTTATTCTCTTTGATCACAAAGGGAATTATCCTTGAAGCTGTACGTTTACCTTAAATATTAATTAGGAAGCTGTTCTGGGAGGATCAGGCTTTGCAGAGGAATTCAACAGACTTGCTGCTTCTGCATTGGCATTGGGTTGCCTGCAGGCACCTGGTTCATAGTTGCAGGGACAAATCAGCAGTATGAAAGGCAATGTGAAATAGCAGACTGATGGAGGAAGGTGACTGCAAAGATTTGCTGTCTATGCTTTGCTATGCGATGTAAGAGTTTCTAAAATGAGGTGTCTAGACACTGAGAACCAAAATGGGGAAGGTTTGATTTAAGGTCTTAATGTTGTAACTGCATTACAAACCATGCCATTCTGGTCTTTCTGCCTCAGTTTCAGCTCTTGGCTCCAAAGAAGTTAAAAGTAACCTGGTAACCAGAACATGTTCCTGGTGGTCTCCAGAATCCCAGCATGCATTAATGTTCTTGATTTCAGAGCCACAAACTTCAGATGTCTTTCATCTTAATTCCAAGCAGAACACTGTAGAAAAATAGTTAAAAGGCAGGAGTAATTTGAGTAAGACAGAAGAAGATGTGTTCCTTTCTTCACTTAATTTTAAGAAAACTCAGTTGACTTTATGGTTGTGGATGAAATTTGGAAATTCTGACCTGCTTTTGTGTCCACAGCTCTATCAGGCACACTGGCAGTGCTGGTTTCTTATCTGCAGGTTGTTTTAATAAATTTCTTGTCTGTTTCTTCTTAAGAGATTTTCTGTCTACTATTTCTCACACGCCCAACAGGTATAAGACAAACCCTTAGATGTAATTTCCATGTTTCATATGATAAGAAGGACCTAGCAAGCAGTTGTAAAAAAGCTGAAAATGGTTAGCTGGAGAATGAATGTGGAGGCAGATGATATTCAATGTCAGTTATAAGGACAGTGAGCCTGAAATACTGTTGAGTGAAATAGGCAAAATTAAGGTATTTTCTCTTAGTAGTACTTTGTTTTGCCTGGACCTTAATGTCTAGTTTCACGTTTTAAAACTGAGACCATGTAATACAACCCAGTCAGTGAGTGGGGGAAAAAATAAATAATCATATTTTCATTGTTTTTTTCTTTTACAAGTTGAAGAATCAGTCTAATATCCTATGGAATGTAAAAAGCATGAGTGTTCTGTGTGCTTTGGATACATGAATTCTCGTAAAATCTTGTAAACCAGGTCTCAGACCTGTTAAGAATACAAATAGTCCAAAAATTTTTTAAAAAATCTATGATGTTTGTTAGCTAACAAAACATTTCAATCATTTAACTATAGCTGGTGGAGATGCTGCTCTCAAAGAGAACTTTTTCAAATTAACATTTATGTTGTGTTCAGTAGGAGATGTAAAACTGAAAGAGCACAGTTAATTACTGAAGAGAGGGCAGCTGCACCCATAACCTGCCCCTAAAGCCATCAGTGCTCTTCATAAGAACAAAGTTCTTTATAAACAGTGTCTCTATTCCTAGTTTACAAATGGAGAAATGAAGAAACAAGCCAACTGCTAGATTTTACCTAATACACTGTAAAACTGCAACCCATAATTGTCTGCTAGTGTGCTCCTAGTGGATGAGGATTTTATGTTTTGAAGCACAATTATTTGAAAATTTTGTACCGTAGTCCTAACTGTATTTGTGACACTCATTTTAAAAAATGTGTGAATTAGACCACCTTAAATATTATTATTGTTGCATGGAAAAGGTAGTCGCACAGACTAGATAGAGCATGCCAAGGCTTTCCCTTTGTCTCATTTAAGGTACCTTCTATTCTCTGTCCCCTTCTGACGTTGTGAGAAACATCGACTGTTAGCAATGCTCAGCTAGCTTTCTCCATATCATTGGTTATTTTATATGCCTCTCACACATTTGATTATATTCTTCCTGAGAGCTAGATCAAGTATGAGTTTCTGCCAACTGGCAATAAAATCAGCAGAGATCCTGGTGACAAAAAAGGCACCTTGACAGGAAAGGTAGCCATGAAATAAAATCAGAGAAGTGAGTGGAGCTTGGTGGAACAGGGACTTGAGGGTGGCTGAGGATGTGCTGATTCATCATTTCCACCCTACGGGCCCTGCAGGTTTGTTCTCTGCAACTGGAGCTGCCTATGTCTTTCAGGATCTCCAGGGTGTTGGAGATGGAAAGGTAGCAAAACTGCAGCCTTTTTGCCCTTGTTAAGAATCCTCTGCAGTAGACAGCCAACTAACTGCAGTGAAATTTATTTAGGAGTTGTAAATCAGCATAGCAACAGCCACAGTTGAGATTTGTTGAGCACTTTGCTCTCTGGGAATTATTGTGACTACTTTTAAGGCAAACTCTAAAACCTCTCCATAACTGTAGTAGATCCTTTGTGTATTTAGGCAAGCACGAATCCTAGGAAATGTTTTTTTTTTCTGGATTCTTACTATGCCGATCACATTTGATTGAGTTGTACGAAGAGCAGCTGTCTCCTGTCACTAGTCTATAGGGTGTAGTTCAGCCGAAAAACCTTCCCAACCTTCTCCATAGAATTTCATCTTGTTTCATGGGTGTTTTTAATTCCAAACTTTCTTAAATTTTGAGAACTTATTCTTGGAACACTCACTTATGCTTTCCTATGTAATGTTGTTGGTAAAATAGCAGCATATTAAAGACTCTAAATCCAGGTATTTTAAAGTTAGCCACATAAATCCATGCTGAAGCACTTAAACTATCACTTGTGGAGAAATGTTTTGTGTGCATCTAATGACTACTAAGAACTTAGCTTTAGATTTTTTTTTAATTTATTTTTTTAAGAACTGTTTTGTCCTCCTGAAAGTTACACAGGCATACAGAGCTATGGTGCTGAATTATGTGACTCAAAAAATAGCAAAAGGTGACTTCATTGATAAGTCTTGAAATGAGGATAAGAGGACAACTTAAAACTGCATAATTACTTCTGACACTAAGGTGATTAAAAACTCATGAAGTCTTTAAGCTTGAGCTATTACATTGCCACCCTAAGCCAAAGATACCTGCCTTTAAGCAAGTTCAGAGAAGGTAAGAGGCATGGGACAGACTCTTTCTTACATATGTTGAATTACTAAGTCCTACAGACTGACTGTGAAAGCCTTATTTCATACAATGGAATGCATAAATATCTGGAATTAAATCAGTTGACCTAACTTGAGCATGTGAGTTAGCAACTGGTGGCTTAAACCATCTATTTGTCACCACTCAGATCAGCTAAGATGCATCTCTTCTGAACACTTATAAGGATTCACCATGTGTCTGCACATTGGGCAATTGCATGAGCAGACTGACATAAAAAAGACAACTGATCTGAATTAACAAAGCTATTCTACTTTGTTCAGCACTACAATTTTCACACTAGGTGCCTGTAAACTAGCACTTGTAAAAAGACCCAGATATTCCATTTTGATGGTCCAGCATAATGTTTTTGTAAGTTCAAGCTCTAATTTGATACATTCTTTATTTTTATTAATAAAGCAAGATTGTAATCTCAATTTAACTTTTGATGTGGTTCTTGTGAATCATATTTATTTCTTCAACAATACAGAAATCTGCTTCTTTAAGTAGAACCCCATTTTTTATTTCAGGAAAGAGGTGAAAGGAAGGAAGAAGGCAAAGTGAAAGAGAATGTTGGTTTATTTTTCTACAGTAGGATTATTAAAGGTTTTTCTTCCTCTGTTTTAAATAAGATCCAAGGTTCTGTATGCAGTTTTAGTTCACAGTCTAGATTCAGGTACTGATCTACTAACCAGTAATACTTGAGTTAAAATCCTAACCATCAGTTTACTATAGCTTAAATATAGAAATATACCCTTACAGCTACTTGCAGCCTTTCTAAGAAAGAATCCAGAGAGTATGGTAATGACATGCATAACCTTCAGTTAGAAACCTGTGCTGGCCCCATTGCAGCACCTGAGAGAGCTTCTGCAGACTGTGATAGTGATAGTTAATTTTTATTTCCATGGATATCTAGAAAAATTTTAGTTTAAATATACTGAGACCATGAAGATTTGCTCTTTTCAGCCAACCTTGTAAAGCCTACCCATCAAGTAGACAAAGGTTACAACTTTTGATTATTTTGGGATTTTCACAGAAGGGAGCTCTTAAAGGATTCTAATCTGGTAAAATCCGAAGATGTATATATTAAGAGAGCTAGATAAAATAATATCTTCATTTTTTTGTTCTTCCACTGAGCGAAATAGGCTTATTTCTGAAATCTGGCTAGCTGAATTTGTTACTTGGATTTTAGTAGTGCCTTAACCTGACCTATTGTATAATTTCAAACAAATGCAGAACAGCTCTTTTCCTTGTACATTTCTAGAACTCCTTAGGATACTGGTTTTTAGAAATTACCTAAACTATCTTAGGTTAACTGGATTAACTTCAGTGGTTGCCTTTGAAATGTATCTCATTTTTCTACAGTTCAATCTAACAAAAAACACCACAGACCTTAAGCATAAGTGTCTTGCAAAGATTACAGAATTCTAGAAAAATGCTAAAAAAACCCCAAACTTATCTCCTGTAATTTACTTCAGGACTGACAAACAGTGACTCACTGTTAGGTGTAAAGTTGCAGTGTCCAGATTCCAGTTTTGAGAACAGGCATAAGAGAGAACAGAAGTCCTTCACTATAAAGCAACTTGAGACAGTTAGGCAACTCTCTATCTGTTCTCACATTGTATGATAAAGGGAGAAACAATATTGCATCCAACACCACACTGACAGCCACCAAACATCATGAAATGCCATTACTCCCAAAAAAATCTGATATTTTTTTCGTAATATCTTTTAGTTATTATAATTGGAAAATATTTATCTAGCAGAAAAGAGATGTGAACTACCCTATAGAAAGGTGTTGAAATCCCATTAGGTTTTTCCCAGCTCTTATTTGACAACCTGCTTTTCTTGTGTTAGGAGAACAGAATAGGCAGTCCAGTTCACTGATTTTTTGGTTTTTTTTCCTGGCTATTGAACCTGTAGCATGAAAGCTTTATCTAGACAACAGCTGCTACACCTCAAGCAGTCAGCTCTCCAATTCTGGTTTTAAAATACTTAACCTAATAGATGATTCAAGTTATCAGCCATCTTTTATTAGCAAGAGTTGTTTATAGATTATAGGGTCATGATGCCCTTTATTTCAAAGGGAAGCTTGAGGAGACTCAGCAGGTAGTTAGACATCATATCTTGCATGAATTACTTCAGAAGCTTGTTTTTCAAGAACACATGTTCCCAAACAAGGCAAGGAAGTTGTCAGGCTCAATGACTGATGGATTTAGGTCACCAAGGAAGAGAGTTGTGTGAGAATGATACCAGAGACCATTTTTTCATGGCAAGTAGACATTTTTTTAATTATTCCTGAAAAAAAGTCTTTTCAGACTTTTAGCTCAGGTGAAGCAAGTAAATACATGATCATCAATAGAGGCAAGAGGATGGACAAATTCTTACATGCTGCCATGGCATATAGGAGACACAAAAAGTACTTTGTTGAATTGTCTAAAAGAATTAGTGATTTGTCTAATGATTAATCATTTTATAATTCTGATAAAAGCATAATAATGGATTGTGCCCCAGATACCTTTGGATAACAAAGTATACTAGAATGCATTATTTTCACTTTGTGGAATTATAGTAAATTCATGGCTTTAAAGAAATTATAACATGTAATTGCAAAAGATAATTTTTACTAGTAAATTCTTTAGAAATATATAAACTGCATAGACGGCATGGAACTTTTATCTCTTTCTGATCCTGAGAGGACTAGCATGCAATAGTTTCCATGATTTAAGAACAAACTTAGCTTACAGAAAATGTGTATTTTCATTCTGTGTCCAGAATGACAGTATTCACTCCCAATACAAAGAAACACCAGCGTTTTAATCTTGGAACAGTTGTTGTGTGTTGTTTTAAATTAAAGGTCTTAATAAAATGCCTGAATACTAAATGTTTCTATAAGGGAAAAATAATACTTTAGAATACTTTCCCATGCAGTGTATGATACCAAAACTAAATAGGACAGACCATGTAAATGCAAACTCACTATAAACAACAGGAAAACAATTTAATTTGCCATCCTAATGTGGACAAAATGCCATCCAATACAAAGTGTAAGCAGCAACATGACTGAATTTTTCACTGCCATAGTTTAAAACACTATTTTAAGGTAATCCAGAAGGTAATCCAGGAATTGCAATTACTTAGTATCACCAAATTGTCAAACCATTTTTTACAATCCTGTTTTTGTACTGATGGAGGCATTTCTGCCTTGAAATTTTATTTTTAGTCCAATCTTGAACATTTCTGGTAGAATGTAACTTGACTGGCAAGTTAAACTCAGGAACAATTGCACTACTAATCGTGTGTGGAAAAAAATATTTTAAAAATGCACTTCATGGTGCATACTCCATTCTGTACTGCCAAATAATTAAATTATTTCACACTTTTATTTCTTTAATGTATATGCAGAAGGTATTTCATTATTCTTTCTCTTTATAATTGTGTTCTACTAATTAAATGATATGGTACAAATCATCATCTAGTTTTTAAACATTCATGCAGCTTCATCACATTCCCTTTCAAGTAAATGAGAAGTGTTTCCTTCAACATGATTTTTTTTGCTTCTTGGCCATAAAAAAGAGTTATATTCTTCAGCTCTTGTCAGCTAGAATCTATAAATTACTCAGTTTTATCAATTATATATTCTCACGTCTTTCAATATTAAAAACAAGAAATAGATTTCCTATCTTCAGAAGTTCAAAGTCCCACCTAGTAATTTTTTTTAACTTTTTATTAAGGTTCCAGTTTTGCACATTCATCCAAGTATCACAGCCTTTACTTCTGTAACTATAGCCACCGATCCTTAGGAGTCAGCTGTCCTAAAATTTTTTCCTGACTTGTCCTTTTTGCTTTCTTGTAAATTTTGCTGCAAGATGGTTTTCCTTTCCTGTGAAGTTCCCTCAAAATATTCACAAATAAATAATGGATTTGCTAGTTTGTGTGGATTTGCATCTGAAAGACACATAAGTATGTATACAATATATACACATCATGCAAACATTTTCTAAAATGCATGTACTGTTTTAATGACGTTTTAGAACACAGATTTTGCATTTTTTTGGTTTCTTTTTCTTTTTATTAATTTAAAAGTTCTTTCTCTGATAGTTGTCTTCAATAGAGGCATAAAAGTTTTTTTCCTAACATTTTCTCCTATGAGGGCAGATTTATTTAGAGGTGGCAGGTAGTTCCTTTATCAGAACAAGGATCTTTTTGGTGTCTCATTGGCTTTTCTTCAGCTGTGGCATACATTTTTGACAAAATGCATAACCAGTTCTGGTTATGCTTTTATTTATTATGGAACAGAAGGGATTTGCCCTGTCATCAGTGTTTGTTCATAACTGCTTACCTTCTACTTAACCTTCAAGGTTAATTAACTCAAAAGGCTTGTCCAAAAAGTTAATGTTGAGGTGTGCCCAAAAACTGGGTTTCACTGAACAGGGGAGATTGTTCCATAGGACACTGGTGATGTAATTTGACTTCGGTATATTGCATAGTGCTAAACAGGATTCCTTGAGATGGAGGAAATAATTTAACACCCATTGAAAAGCTCATTTTCCTTCATGGCAGAGCAGTCTGTGCCATGTTTCTTGTCCTTAGCCAGAGCCGGCAGCCTGGGCTGATGCTTTTTTGTAGAGAGTGGTTAAACTGAAACATTTTTTTTCATTTCCTTGCCTAGTCTCTTTCTACAGAATATCAAGGTTATGTTAGACCTTTCTAGGTTTTTCATGAAACAGTTGGTCAATCCTGAATTTCTTGCTGCCTTTTAGTCTTCAGTCCTCACTCTCTCAAACTGATGGACACACCAGCAGTTTGCCTCCCTGTGTAATTTGTATGAAGTGAGCATTGTGATCTGCAGCCCAGATGCTGTGTGCCAGGCCCTGAAATGACAACAGTTCCTCTCCAAGAAACCGACAAGAATAAGAGACTCCTGCAACACTGCAGTGTGAATTTACTCTGATTTGCCTGGCCACTAGGATGCTTTGATCTGAGTGGTTCAAAACCCTATGAAAACAGCATTCATAGGATTAGACATCTGTGATGTTCTACTGCCTTTTCATTCTGTGTATGTTTTGTCTGACACTTCTTTTTGTTCTTTTTCCCATTCATGCAGTCACCTAATGCTGGAGACAAGGATGACCAAACATTGACGGTAGGCAGCTATTATTATGTATCTGAGCATTTGTTTCTCAGGAGGGTGCTGAGGCAAGCATTACTTCAGTTTGGCACACATCAGTATTTTTCTAAATTACTGAGATTTCTTTCCCCTCCTATGTTGCTATAGCATTTAAATAATTTATTTCCAAAGATAGAGCAGTGAATTAATTTTCTAGTTCAGCTTTTATAATTTCTCATTTCATATGTTTATAACACCAAAGATTAATCCATGTACCATTATTGCAAAACATTATTTTCTTCAGTGTTGTTTTTTTTCCCTCTAATTGAATTTCAGGGTCCTACTAGTCAGCAGTCTATTGGCTCTCAATATCCTTTTTATTGGAACAAGCAGCCAGCCAGCCAGCCATGAAGC